>OX415250.1:132774519-133374519 GCA_948329865.1 Linaria vulgaris | reverse complement strand
CTTGAGTCTTGAGTACTTGTGAAGGTAGAGTAGTCCTTGAGCTATCCCTTCAATTATGTTGAGACGACGGCTCCAATCTAGTTGCTCCTTCTTAGTTGGATCTGTTTTGCACATATCAGGACACATATATTCACGCTTACACAAACATAAAACACTAAACGACGTATGACACTTACCAAAGAGATAGAAATCGAGACTTTTGTTTGGCATGTAATCATACACTATCATCTTATTGTCTTCATGAATGCAGAAGCCAAGTAGCTTTACAAGGTTCACATGTTGGAGTTTAGAAATGAGTATTAGCTCAGTTTTAAACTCGAGCAGTCCTTGTCCCGAGTCTCTTGATAGAAGTTTCACTGCTATTTCTTGTCCTTCAGCCGTTCTACCCTATCAAAATGTTGACAAGCAGTCCAGAGAAAACCACAAGATAAGAACGAAAAAATGTTCTATAATTTTAAAATATACCCTATATAAAAAAAGAAAAAAATCCTCGAATGAACATGTACTGATATCTTCCTAGTACCTTATAAACGGGGCCAAAACCGCCCTCTCCCAGTTTATATTCGGAGGAAAAGTCATTTGTTGCAGTAATAATAGAAGTATGTGTGAACAGTCTGAGGTTGTGGCCCTTGGCTCCTTCATTTTCATGATCCTTACATGCTTCTGTATATCCTTCAAGTGTCAGTAGTTCATATATTTTTTGCTCCTTTCGTCCTATAAGATTACCGAAATCATTGTACGACATAATGCGGACAAAGATTATGAAAATATATATATTAAGTTCGGAGATCATTAAACAAGCAGTACTGTACTTTGTTTAACTCTTCGTTTGATGAACAAAGATGCAACCGCAAGAAGCAGCACTACTGATACTAGCACAGAAAGTATGACCAATAGCCGTATCTTCCCGCCTGTCATTGAACATTCACAACTTCATATCGTTTCGTAATTTTGAAATTAATCTCCAAGTTGGAAAAGTATACATGATTAGGCTCCTAAGTTTTCACTAATTAATTAGTTGTATTAAAAACATGTAATATTACCTGAAAATAAAGTTCTTTGAGGTCATTCAGCCACATATTATATAAATGATAATTTTATCTAATCTGAGTCTACAAAACAGTTAAAATGGTTTCAGTTATCTTCTTACTCAAGACCTGATAAGAAAAGGAATTGGGCTTAGCATATCATATGTTTGTGCTCGTACAATGTGAGACACATATCAATAAGTAGGTACACAATATATTCATTTTCTCAGCTGGCCGATTCATTTGTAGATTGTGGTTCTTGTAGCTACAATACTAAAGAACTTACTTTTGTCAGAAGGTGGTGAATCGAGAACATAGATTGTTCCCTTCAAACCATCAAGACTCTGCTCGAACCTCAAACTTTTGCCCATCCAATACTGGCACCTTACGGATAAGGGACTAAAATAACCAGCACATTCGCAGTCATTCCAGCAACGTTCTCTGCAATCGCCCCAGCTCATGTTTAGGTTCTCGTATACCAAAGAGGGAACCCCTCCATCACTTGTGCTAAAGCTGCCGGACCTCAGCAAAAATGTTTGGCGTCGATTCCTGCACTTGGGCTGCTCCCACAGTTCGCATCCGTTTAAAGAAACTTCATTCTCCCACATGTCGTATCCTTTCCCCTGCGTGTTGTAACCGTAACAAAGACTTACACGTGCAATCTCAACCTCGTAATTGTCGGATAGAGTCCCATCATAGTCCAATGACCATCCCCGTATTTTACGGTCTGGACTATCAGGAGGCCATTCAGGATCTACTATGAGTGAATACATGACAGAGTCCTCGTCTTCACTCAAATAACTGGTGAAATTGTAGTTCAAGTTTGCAGGATTAGGTTTTTCTATATTCTCAAAAACCTTCAATCTCATTGAAGTCCCCTGGTTCAAATAATAGTAATCTTTCATTTCGCCGCTTGTCCAGTGCGCCACCCCACGTTGCCTAATTATGATTCTCCGCCCATCCCATTCCACTGTAAAAGCTCCAGATGCTGGATTTCTTACCCCAAACCACGAGCAAAGCGTCCAGTTCCTTCCAGTTTTATGATTAACTCCCAGTTTCATCCCTGGAAGAAGCATATGAGTTGGATAATCAAAACTCTGCCACAAGATAACCTCTTCTGTACCATTTGAACTGACCACTTTCACTACAAAATTCCCTGAATCCAGTAAACTTGCCAACACCTTCCTTTTCGTAGGTTTGTGGCCCGAGTACAAGACGACAGGATCGTGTCTATTTCCCTGACAGGAAATCAACAGACTTCCAGAGCTTGTTAACGTCAAAACTGCGCTTGAATTAGAGTCAAAAACAGGATAGTCCCTGTTGCCGATCCACACAGGATCCTTGAGAGAATAGTCAGAAACAGGATAGTACCATATTGCAAGATAGGTTTCATTAACCAAACCACTTGGGGAGAAGAATCCCAAGGCAAACTTATTATTTGGAGAGACTAATTCGGAAGTTGAGTTCAGTACTTGTCCTGGACTGAGTGTGTCGTCAAGGGATGAAACTTGGTTCAATGATGCTAAACCATAGAAGAGACAATAAGTCACTAAAAGAACAAGTTTTCTTTTGTTAACACAGCTCGAACAAGATCCCTGATCAGGTTGCATGATGATAAATTTGTTTTCTTTTGTGTGAAAGATCAGATTTCTGATGGAATAAGTTTCAATAAAAGAACAAAGTGGTTAAGATTTCATTGTCTGTTGGTCCCCCCACCTTGCCATCCAGGACCTACTCTCTTACTTTTCAACAGCTTAAAACCGTGTTTGGACCAGTGTTTTGAAACCCGGCCTGTGACTGACCCGGTGAGGCTACCGGGTAGTGGGTCAACAAGTCGGACCACTGATTGGACCGGTTTGTTGACTAAAGTCAACATTCAATAAAATATATAATAATAAAAATTAATTGTATAAAAAAAGTATAAGATTGTGAGAAATATTTTAAGTTACTAATATTTTGTTATATTATAAGAAAAATAAGAATATGGTTATCACAATACTAGGACTTCAACACGTGACCTCCAACAAAATAAGTAGTAGTGGAAACCATTGAGCTAGCCAACAATTTAATAAATAATCCAACAAACTGTATATTTAATACAAGTTAAAATATTATTTTGGGTTTTTAAATGTTGGCCAACCGTATCACAAATTTCAATATAAAAACAACAATATGTGACACTAAAATCTAGAAAATAAACTTAGCATCGGTCGAAATACTATGCTTGAAATTCTCGAATGCGTGCTCGTTTCGCTTCAAACTGAAATTAAGGATGGAAAACAACGTATTTTTGAAAATTTATTGGGCAAAACCGCCGTAGGCTGTTTGCGGTGGATGGATCTCGTCGAGATACCCAAAATCAAAAGAAAATGCGTCCAAAACGGACGCTCCTACGCAAAGTTATGACCATTCAAAGTTTTGGAGTTTTTTTTTTTTTTTTTTTGTAAAAATTTTCGAGGCAGATTTGTAATTTGTCAAAAATTAATGGCCAATCTCGTAATTTCCAAAAATATAAAATTTCAAAAAATAAGCTCAGCGAACCGGGTCGCCGGTTCGCCCCTGGAGCTTGCAGACCACTCAATGGGCAGAACCGGCCAGGACAAGCTGCCGGTTCCCAGTCGAACCGGGCCGGTCCGGGCCAGTTGCACCAAACATTCTCTTGTATTATTTTTTCTACCAAGTCATGTCTAAAATGTTGTTCAGTTACTGCAATCATACCAATTAACACTGTACGTTGCTAATTGCTTATCAACTTTTTTCATTGAACTTTGGGTGATATTATACCTTCACGAACAATGCTAATTCCGAAACACGTTTCGATCACCATGTCCAATTATACTCCTAAATATTTTTGTCATTGATTATTTAATTCTCAATATATCTCATTCATATATAAATTACATCTAAAGGTGATCATGAGTTGACATAAATTTTCTTTCATAATACAAATTATGCTTCAGCAGAAATGTAACTAAATAATGTGAAAAATATTTATCTTCCTCTTGTTTCAGAAATTGTGAGTTCATTGGCTAATGATGGATTCTCTGGTTTACTTTTCTCTTGTTCTTCAACCACGCTATTTCTTGTGATGAATGCTGGATTTTGCGGGGCTGGCAAAGAAGTTGTTTCATCTCGTAACATGGATATAACATCTTCAATGTCTGGTCGATCGACTGCACGATTTTCAACACATAAAAGACCAATATTAATACATCTCTGGACCTGGTTGATAATGCACGAACTTTCCAGAGTTGGATCCATCAGTTCTGATGTCGATTCCTTGTTCCAAAGCTCCCACGCCTGAAAGACATCCAGACAACTGAAATTACAACAAAAATGGTTGGGGTGGGAAGATGAAATTCGAAGGTTATGACATACGTATTCCACCAAATTTAGAGGGCCTTCCATGCGTCGGAAGCTACTATTTTTTCGACCACTGATAATTTCGAGTACCAAAACTCCAAAACTGTAGATATCGGATTTGTAGGAGAATATCCCTTGCATTGCATACTCAGGCGCCATGTAACCACTGTAAAACAAGCCATCAGCAACCACATGTGCAGAATATTCAAAAAAATGTCTGTTTATTTGTACTTACTATGTTCCAACTCGCCTAATTGTGTTCGCCTCACTCATGTCCTTTTTAAAGATTCTTGCGAGACCAAAATCAGAAATCTTGGGATTAAAGTTCTTGTCCAGTAATATGTTGCTACACTTTAGATCCCTATGAACTATCTTGAGCCGCGAGTACTTGTGAAGGTAGAGTAGTCCTTGAGTTATTCCCTGAATTATGTTGAGACGACGACTCCAATCTAGTTGCTCCTTCTTAGATGGATCTGTTATGCACATGGATGGACACATACATTAAACGCTTTCACAAACACCAAACACACAAACGACATTTTCCCTTACCAAAGAGATAGAAATCAAGACTTTTATTTGGCATGTAGTCATACACAATCATCTTTTCCTCTTCATGAATGCAGAAGCCAATCAGCTCAACAAGGTTCATATGTTGCAGTTTAGAAATGAGTATTAGCTCGGTTTTAAACTCAAGCAGTCCTTGTCCCGAGCTTCTTGATAGAAGTTTCACTGCCATTTCTTGCCCTTCAGCAGTTTGACCCTATCAAAATGCTATAACTTAAAAACTGCTATATTTTATTAAGGAATTCATGGGAAGAACATGTAAAGATATCTTCATCATACCTTATAAACGGGGCCAAAACCGCCCTGTCCCAGTTTATATTCGGAGGAAAAGTTATTTGTCGCAGCAAGAATAGATGCATATGTGAACAGTCTAAGGTCATGACCCTTGGCTCCTTCATTTTCATGATGCTTACGTGCTTCTGTATATCCTTCAAGTGTCAACAGTTCATATATTTTTGCCTCCTTTCGTCCTATACGATCACCCAGATCATTATATGATAGAATGGCAACAAAGATGATGAAATATAACTTTTATTTGGGAAATAAATTAACGTATAATAGCGTACTTTGTTTAACTCTTCGTGTTAGGAACAAAGCTGCAACTGAGATAAGCAGCACTACCGATATTAGCACAGAAAGTATGATCCATGTCAGCCTTTTCCCTCCTGTCATTGGACATATCACAGATTTATACATCCTAAACTGAATATAAAAAATGTTTCTAAAATGATTTGGCACTTCTGCAATTAATCTCCAAGTTGGAGACGATACATGATGTGGCTCGTAAGTTCTCACTAAGTCATTAGTAGTATCCTTAAGAACTAATGTACTACTTGAAGCAATCACATGATAATTAGTTATTCATAGCTTAACTTGCTTCAAATGGGAAATCAAGGTTTCAGAATAAAGGAAGCAACATACCTATCTCTTTTGTAAGTAAAAATAAAAGCACGAAGTTCTTTGTGCAGAAAAAGAACGAAAAATATTCTTCAACGTTAAACAGATTTTAGCTAATCTGAATCTCCAAAACAGTTGAAATGGTTTCAATAATCTTCTTACTCATGTGCTGAAATGAAAAGGAGCGATAAGATTACTTGCTATAAAGCTTACTTTTACCTGGAGATGGTGAATCAAGGACATAGAGTTTAGGTAAAAAACCATCAAGACTCTGCTCGAACCTCAAACTTTCGCCCATCCAATACTCGCACCTAGATGGTTCCACATCATTATAACCAGCACATTTGCAATCATTCCAGCATTGCTGCCGGCAATCACTCAGACTCATATTCAAGTTCTCATCGTAAACTGAAGAGGGATACTCTCCATTACTCGTGCGAAAGCGGCCGGACCTCAGCAAAAACATTTGGTGTCGATTCCTACACTTGGGCTGCTCCCACAATTGACAGCCGTTACTAGAGGCTTTATTCCCCTGCGTGTTATAACCGTAACAAAGACTTACACCTACAATCGGGGCCCAAGAATCGTATAAGTTCCCCTGATCCCAATAAAAGTATAAGTTCCCCTGATCCCAAGAATCGTATAAGTTCCCCTGATAGTTTAAGAACCATCGCGGAACACGTTTTGATCTACGAGTACGCCATCCAGGATCTAGTATGAGAGAATACACGACATATTCCTCGGCTACACTTGAATAGCGGGTGAAATTGTAGTTAAGGTTTGCCGGATCAGGTTTTTCAATATTTTCAAAAGTCTTCAACCTCATCGGATCACCCTTGTTCAAATAATAGTAATCTTTCATTTTACCGCTTGTCCAGTGCACCACCCCACGTCTTCTAACGACCAATCTCCGTCCGTCCCATTCCATTGTAAAAGCTCCAGAAGCTGGATTTCTTACTCCAAACCATGAGCAAAGCGTCCAGTTCCTTCCGGTCTTGTGATTAACTCCCAGTTTCATACCTGGCAGAAGCGTATCCGTCGGATAATCAAAACTCTGCCACAAAATGTTATTAACTAGATCACCAGAACCATTTGAACTGATCTCTTTTAGTACAAAATTCCCTGAATCCAACAACGTCCCTGATACGTTCCTGCTCGACTCGTTCCCTGAGTACAACACGAAAGGATCTTCTCCGAATCCCTGATGGGTTATCAACAGACTTCCAGAGCTTGTTATTGTCAAAAAACTGGAATTCTGAAACAGTGGATCGTCCCTGTTGGCAGTCCACACAGGAGAGACGGGATAAACCGTGTACCATATTGCCAGATATACTTTGTTGTTATCATCACCAAAAGGGGTGAAAAATCCAAAGGTGAAATTGTTGTTAGCAGAGACTAAACAAGAAGTGTAGTTTAGTACTTCTCCTGGTTTGAGTGTGTCATTAAGGGATGAAACTGATGCTATGCTGCAGAGATAAAACAAGAAAAGAACTGCTGTTATGCACCTTGAACAAGATTTCTGATCAAATGGCATGATAATTAATAGTTTTCCCATTGAGTGAAAGATCAGAATTTTGGTGGGACAAAAATGGTTGAAACTTGAAGACAAGAAGGGAGTTGGTTGGTGGGACAAGAATGGTTGACTTGACTTGCAGTGAGTGTCATTATGATGAAAAGTCTGCAATATTCTAATTAATAATTTCCATAGTGCTATAAATTTAGTTAAACAAAATGGGAGGAGGAGCAAATAATCTATGCATGTGATCATTGCCATAATCTTGCAAAGGGGTTTTCAATGAAATACTGAATAATCAACAATTTAATTTTAATTCAACACATTTTGTTATGAATTTGAATGGTTTGATATAATGAGTTGCTGGAGAGGTAGGATGCACATTGCACAGTAGTTTTAACAAAATTCTGATACAGTAGAATGCTAGTAGTGGTATATGCCTTGAGAATTAGGTATAATTCATAAATAAATTTTTGGGACCATTTCGGACCCCTTTGACTTGACTTGCTATATTCTAATTGATATGTAAGACCAAGTAACAACTATGTTGATATACTGATTTAGCACATATGATCCCCTTAAGTTTGTCTAAGAATGTACATAAGTGTAAGCATGAATATAATATTTATTCTTACTGGTCTATTAACAGCAAAGTTAGAGTCAGAGACTCTAATGAACAGATTCTGTAAAAAAATAAGCTTATAATCAGAGGTAGAAATTTTCTTTTACAAAACAATTATGCTTTCTTGAATATTGAACTATATGTTATGAGGCAATGAACCTAAGAAACAGGCTTCACCAAGGCTAAGAAATACTATTATCTTCCTGCTGTTTCAGACATTGTGAGCTCATTAGGTGATGACAGATTCTCAGCTGGCTTACTCTTTTCTTGTTCTTCAACCAAACTATCTCTCGTGATGAATGCCGGATTTTTTGGTAGGGGCAAAGACGAGGTTTCGTTTCTTAACAAGGATATAACATCCTCAATATCAGGTCGATCCACTGCACGATTTTCCACGCATAAAAGACCAATGTTAATACATCTCTGGACTTGGTCGTCGATGCAAGAACTTCTCAACGTGGTGTCCATCAATTCTAATGCAGAATTTTTGTTCCAAAGCTCCCAGGCCTGCAAAACAATCCAAAAAGTGAAAAACTACTGCAAAATGGTGAAGGGAATAAGGAGATAAAATTTAGAAGACTATAACACCATACATGTTCCACCAGATTTAGAGGGCCGTCAACGTGGTGAAAGCTACTGTTTCTACGACCGCTGATAATTTCGAGTACCAAAACTCCGAAACTGTAGATGTCTGATTTGTAAGAGAATATCCCTTGCATTGCATACTCAGGCGCCATGTAACCACTGTAAAACAATCCGTCAACTATCACATATGCAGAATACTTAAAAAAAGTTAGTTTGCTACTTACTATGTTCCAACGCGCCTATTTGTGTTTGCCTCGCTCATGTCCTGTTTAAAGATTCTTGCTAGACCGAAATCAGAAATCTTGGGATTAAAGTTCTTGTCCAGTAATATGTTGCCCGACTTTAAATCCCTATGAACTATCCTCAGTCTTGAGTACTTGTGAAGGTAGAGTAGTCCTTGAGTTATCCCCTCAATTATATTCATACGGCGGCTCCAATCTAGTTGCTCCTTCTTAGATGGATCTGTCATGCACATATTTGGACACGACATCAAATACTTATACACACAAACAGCAGCAAACAAACAATATGGAACTTACCAAAGAGATAGAAATCGAGACTTTTATTTGGCATGTAGTCGTACACAATCATCTTATCGTCTTCATGAATGCAGAAGCCAAATAGCTTAACGAGATTCACATGTTGCAGCTTAGAAATGAGTATTAGCTCAGTTTTAAACTCAACCAGTCCTTGTCCTGAGTTTCTCGATAGAAGTTTCACTGCTATTTCTTGCCCTTCAGTAGTTTTACCCTATCAAAATGCTATAAAAATTTAATATTACCATTTTGTAACAAGTTCATTGTTAGGACGTATACTGATATCTTCAGCATACCTTATAAACGGGGCCAAAACCGCCCTCTCCCAGTTTATATTCGGATGAAAAGTCATTTGTCGCAGCAATAATAGATGCATATGTGAAAAGTCTAAGGTCATGACCCTTGGCTCCTTCATCTTCATGCTGCTTACATGCTTCTGTATATCCTTCAAGTGTCAGTAGTTCATATATTTTTTCCTCCGTCCGTCCTATAAGATCACCCAAATCAGTCTACGGTAGGATAGCGACAAAGATGATGAAATATATATCGAGTTGGGAAATCGAAAAAACCAGTAGTAGAGTACTTTGTTTAATTTTCCGCATGAGAAACAAAGCTGCAACCGAGAGAAGCAGCACTACAGATATTAACACAGAGAGTATGATCCATATCAGCCTTTTCATTCCTGTCATTAAACATACAAGATTAATCTAAGTGAATATAGACAATGTTCAAAATGATCGAGTACTACAGAAATTAATCTCCAAGTTGGAGAAGTACACATGACGAGACTCATAAGCTTTCACTAATTAATTAGTAGTATTATAAAGAACTAATGCACTGCTTGAAGCAATTAGAATATTTATACATTGCAATTACAGTACTTTAAAACTTACTTTTGTCTGAAGCTGGTGGATCAAGAACATAGAATGAAGGTAAAGAAGGTACAGAACCATCAAGATTCTGCTCGAACCTTAGATTTTCTCCCATCCAATAACGGCACCTAGAATCTTTCTCAATATTATAACCGGCACATTTACAATCATTCCAGCAATGTTCCCTGCAATCACTCCAACTCATATTTGAGTTCTCATCATAAACCGAAGAGGGATACTCTCCATTACTTGTGCCAAACAAGCCAGACTTCAGCAAAAACGTTTGATGTCGATTCCTGCATTTTGGCTGCTCCCACAATTCACAACCGTTTAAAAAGACTTCATTCCCCTGCGTGTTATAACCGTAACAAAGACTCACACTCACAATCGGGACCCAAGAATCGTATAAAGTTCCGTGATAGTTCAAGAACCATCCTGGAAAAAGGTTTGATCTATCAGGAGTCCATTCAGGATCCACTATGAATGAATACACAACATATTCCTCGTCTTCACTCGAATAACGGGTGAAATTGTAGTACAGGTTCTTCGAGCGATTAGGTTTTTCAATATTCTCAAAAGCCTTCACTCTCAAATTACCCTGGTTCAAATAGTAATCCTTCATTTCACCACTTGTCCAGTGCACCACCCCACGTTGTCTGATTACGACTCCCCGTCCATCCCATTCCATCGTAAAAGCTCCAGACGCTGGATTGTTTTCTCCAAACCACGAACGAATCGTCCAATTCCTTCCAGTCTTGTGATTAACTCCCAGTTTCATACCAGGCAGAAGTATATCGGTCGGATAATCGAAACTCTGCCATAAAATGTTATTAACTTGATCACCATAACCATTTGAACTGACCACTTTCAGTACAAAGTTCCCTGAATCCAACAAAGTCCCCGACACGTTCCTGCTCGACTCGTTCCCTGAGTACAACACGATAGGATCTTCTCCGATTCCCTGTTGAGCAATCAACAGACTTCCATTCCTGTTAACCGTAAAAAAACTGGAATTGCTAAATAGAGGATTGTCCCTATTGGCAATCAACACAGGAGAGTCTGGATAAACCGTGCACCATATCGCAAGATATATGTTTCTCTTGTCATTACCAACTGGGGTGAAGAATCCTAAGGTGAAATTGTTGTTAGAAGAGAGTAAACGAGAAGTGTAGTTTAGTACTTGTCCTGGTTTGAGTGAGTCATGCAGGTATGACACTGATGCTAAGCTAAAGCTACCGAGATAAATCAAGAAAAGAAGTGTTGTTATGCACCTTGAATAAAATCTCTGATCAAATGGCATTGATACCATTTTTTACCATTGAGTGAAAGATCAGATTTTTGGTGGGATACGCTAAATGAAATTATCATCAGTGTGAAATAAGATACAAGTATGAATTGGTTGAATACTATGTTGGGACCCCTTTGACTTGACTTGCAGTGAGTGCTTTATGTTGAAAAGTCTGCCATATTTTAATTAATAATTTCTATAGTACTTTAAATTTGTTAACAAGAAAAATCATAAGAGTGTTATAAAATAACTAAAATTACTTGGATATTATAGTAATATATAAAAAGAAATTAGGAAAAGAGCTGTAAATATTATGTAAGATAGCCTTTTGAATAGGTGTACAATTTCTTCAACCAATAGCTATATTTATAAAGTCTTCCATCAAGATAAAACTTAAAATAACATTATCTACAATTATTGAGTATGAAAAAGTCAATAAGGTCATATGCTTGTGTTTTATAACACTCCCCCTTGACCGTTTGAATTTTGTAACGTATATGATCCATCTTCTGCACACGTCTCATGCTGCCTCATTAAAATTTTATAAGAAAAAATCCAGTGGGATAAAAACCCTATTAAGGAAAAAAGAGTACAGCTGCGTGAACTCCCTCTCAAGTTTGTATCTCCAATTCTTCATAAGTCTCGTAGGTGACGCATCCCAACACTTGAACACGTTTCTTAAAAGTTATAGTAGAGAGTGCCTTTGTAAAGAAATCTGACATATTGTCACATGATTGAACATATTGGATATTGATTTCTTTATTCTTCTCGAGTTCCTGGGTGTAGGCAAAATATCTTGGGGGTATGTGTTTGGTTCGATCACTCTTGACATAGCCTTCTTTCATCTGTGTAATACATGCATAATTGTCTTCGTATAATGTTGTAGGACCCTCTCTAATAGGTAAGCCAAATGTACTTCTTATATGATGTGTCATTGATCGTAACCATACACATTTCCTGCTTGCTTCATGGAGTGCAATAATCTCAGCATGATTCGATGTTGTTGCAACAAGTGTTTGTTTCAGAGAACGCCATGAAATAGCAGTGCCACCATATGTGAATACATACCCAGTTTGAGATCTGGATTTATGTGAGTTTGATAGGTAACCTGCATCTGCATAACCAATCAATTTCTGTTTTGCATTGTTATGATAAAATAGACCGAGATCCGTAGTTCATTGAAGATAACGAAATAAATGTTTAATTCATTTCTAGTGCCTTTTGTAGGTGATGAGCTAAATCGAGCTAATAAATTAACAGTTAATGATATATCAGGTCTAGTACAATTAGCTAGATACATTAAAGCTCCAACTTTAGAACTAAGAATTTCTTCATTTTCTTCACTTGGACGACATGGATCTCTGTCTTTTGTTAATGATCTAGCAATGACATAATGACTTAAAAGAGTTGCTTTATCTATGTTAAAACGTTTTAAAATCCTTTTGGTATAATTAGATTGGTGCACTACTATACCATTTTTAGTATGCTCAATCTGTAAACCAAGACAATATTTAGTTTTACCAAGATCTTTCATTTCAAATTTATTCTTTAAATAATTCATAGTTGAGTGAATTTCTTTGTCAGTGCCAATGATATTTAAATCATCTACATAAATCGCAATAATTGCAAAACGAGATGATGTTCTCTTGATAAAAACACACGAACACAAATAATTATTTATATATCCTTCTTTCAATAAATATTCACTCAAACGATTGTACCACATGCGACCTGATTGTTTTAACTCATATAACGATCTTTGCAATTTAATTGAGTACATTTCTCTAGGTTTAGAGCAAGATGATTCAGGCATTTTAAGTCTTTCAGGGGCTTTCATATAAATATCATTATCAAGTGATCCATAAAGATAAGTTGTGACAACATCCATGAGATGCATATTTAAGTTTCATAAACAGCTAAACTGATTAAGAATCGAAAAGTAATTGTATCCATTACTGGGGAATAAGTTTCTCCATAATCAATCATATGTCTTTGAGAAAAACCTTGTGCAACAAGTCGAGCTTTGTATCTTACAATTTTATTTTCTCATTTCTTTTTCGAACGAAGACCCATTTGTGGTCTACAGGTCTCACGTCTTTAGGTGCGAGGACAATAGGTCCAAAAACCTTTCGTTTGTTAAGGAAATTCAATTCAACTTGCATATCATCTTTCCATCTAACCCAACCGTCCCGATTTTAGCATTCATCCACAGATTGTGGTTCGGGATCATCACTTTCATTCATAAGATCATAAGCAATATTATATGAAAATATTTCACTTATATTTTTTATTTCATTTCGATTCCAAATAACTCCTGAATTAACATAATTTACAAAGATTTCAGTATTGAGATTTGGTTCGGTGATCTCTTGAGTTATCTCATTTGTCACATTTTCTGTTTCATAATTAATAGTTTCCTCGATAATGGAGTTAATAATATTTTCTCCTTTTCTTTTTCAAGGATTATTGTCTTTTGAACCAACATGACGAGCATTCATTTTATTATTATTGCTAGAATATACTTTTGAGTTATTATTATTTTTATAACTTAGTAGTATCATATTATAAAGCATCTTTGTTATGTTATTTTCTTCTATATAGTAGATGTTCTTAGACTAGTATTTTTTTTTCCGAACACTTTAATAATTAGAATTCATGAAATATTATTCATAATTAATAGTTTCCTCGATAATGGAGTTAATAATATTTTCTCCTTTTCTTTTTCAAGGATTATTGTCTTTTGAACCAACATGACGAGCATTCATTTTATTATTATTGCTAGAATATACTTTTGAGCTATTATTATTTTTATAAGTTAGTAGTATCATATTATAAAGCATCTTTGTTATGTTATTTTCTTCTATATAGTAGATGTTCTTAGACTAGTATTTTTTTCGGAACACTTTAATAATTAGAATTCATGAAATATTATGCATATTTGTTTAAACTTAAACCACTACATGCGTAGTTTAATCTTTTAATTATTATATATTAATCAAATACTCTAATTTAATTTTATTTATTTTTAAATAACAAATTAACTAAATGAATTAAATTATGAGTTTTATGATTAGAAACATATCAATTAAGAGTGAAGAAACAAATTTATAACTTCTCGTTTTCTAAAATATATATTTATGATTTTTATAATATATTGTGTCATACCGGTCGGACCATTGGTTCGACCGGTTCGAACCAGTAAAACCAGTAATCAGTGAGGTTACCGGGTCGACGTCCGATTCGGTTTTGAAAATACTGTTATTAATGTTAGAGTTAGATAACAATAAAATTATAAATAATTTTTTATCTAATCTTAAAATTATAGAGAGGCGGTAGTCCACCTTGTTTTTAATAGTGTAGATAGAACAAGTAAATATTAAACTTTAACAACAAAATTATAAACACATATTCATCTAATCATAAAATTATAGATAGGCCGTTGTTCGCCTTGTCTATATAATGTTGATAGATGAACAAGTAAATATAAAAATTTTATACCTTTTGACGTTGAACGTTATCTTTAACGAATGAATTGAATTCTTCCGGATCGAGCACTATCGTGCTGATAACTTGTTATAAAATAACTAAAACTATTTGTGGATTATAACAATATATAAAAAGAAATTAGGAAAATAGGTGCAAATATTATGTAAAATTGTCTTTTGAATTGGTGTACAATTTCTTCAACCAATAGCTCTATTTATAGTCTTCTATCAAGATAAAACTTAAAATAACATTATCTACAATTATTAAGTATGAGAAAGTCAATAAGGCTGCTTGTGTTTTATAACAAAGAGCAAATAATCTCAAACTTGAACTTTGGCTTGTGGAAAAACAACTACAATCTGTGCATGTGATCATTGCCATAATCTTGCAAAGAGTTCTTATTGGAATTTAATTTTAGATCAACACATTTTGCTATGGTTTAATTTAATACAAGATTCTGGTACAGAAGCATGCTGATATTTTGTCGAAAAGAACGAATAGTTGCTGCTTATGTTTTTACTTGCTCTGAGAATTATAATATGTGATGAAAATACACACAAAATATTACATTACTTGTCCAAACGATTACATTTCCTTGTGCATGATCCTAACACCTTTCTTGAATATCAGGACTCATTTCTTTAACTGAATGCCAATATATATAACTTATACTAAGAAGAGGGAGACACTTTCTTTTTGATTATGCTCCCTTCATATGGAACTATGTAATGTTGAAGAATACTTCTCATCTTCCTCCTATTTCAGAAATCGTGAGTTCATTGGTCGATGAAAGCTTCCCTGTCGTACTCTTTTCAGATTCTGCAACTTCAACCACACTGTTTCTTTTGGTAAATGCTGGATTTTTCAAAAGTGGTAAAGACGTTGACTCATTTCTTAACATGGATATAACATCCTCAATATCGGGTCGATCCATTGCATGATTCTCGACACATAGAAGACCAATATTGATGCATCTCTGGACTTGGTCGATAATGCACGAACTTCTCAATGTCTGATCCATCAGTTCTATTGTTGAATCTTTGTTCCAAAGCTCCCAAGCCTGCAAAAAAAATAAAATCCAACATGTGAAAATACTGCAAAATGGTTGGAGTTGGAAGATGAGAAATCGAAGATTGGAACGTACATATTCGACTAGATTTAGAGGGCCCATAATGTCTTGGAAGCTGTTGTTTTTTCTACCACTGACAATCTCGAGTACAAGAACTCCAAAACTATAGACGTCTGATTTGTAAGAAAATATCCCCTGCATTGCATACTCGGGTGCCATGTAACCACTGATTGTAAACAAATTGATCACTTCTTGCACATACAAAAGAAAAATGAATAAAATCCAAAGAATGTTAGTTTGCGACTTACTATGTTCCAGCGCGTTTGGTTGTGTTTGCCTCATTCATGTCCTGTTTAAAAATTCTTGCTAGTCCAAAATCAGAAATCTTGGGATTAAAGTTCTTGTCCAGTAATATGTTTCCAGACTTCAAATCCCTATGAACTATCTTGAGTCGCGAGTACTTGTGAAGGTAGAGTAGTCCTTGAGCTATCCCTTCGATTATGTTGAGACGATGGCTCCAATCTAGTTGCTCCTTCTTCAATGGATCTGTTGAGCGCATATTTTATATGTACATTAAACTCCTATACACACAGATATTAATAATTACCATGAAATGAAATATATAACTTACCAAAGAGATAGAAATCAAGACTCTTGTTGGGCATGTACTCGTAAACAATCATCTTATCGTCTCCATGAATGCAGAAGCCAATCAGCTTAACAAGGTTCACATGTTGCAGTTTGGAAATGAGTATTAGCTCGGTTTTAAACTCAAGCAGTCCCTGTCCCGACTTTCGCGACAGCAGTTTAACAGCTATTTCTTGCCCTTCAGGAGTTTTACCCTATCAAATGTGACACAAGCAGTTTGGAAAATATTAAGAAGAGTTAAGTAAGAAAGTAACCATAACATTTTCTTTCTTGTACCTTATAAACAGGACCAAAACCACCCTCTCCCAGTTTATAATCAGAGGAGAAATTGTTTGTAGCAGCAATAATGGACGCATACGTGAACAATCTGAGGTCATGAGCATTGCCACCTCCATTTTCATGCTCATATGATTCTGAGTAGCCTTCAAGTGTAAGTAGATCATGCATTTTTTCTTCCTTTTCCCCTAGCACATCAACCAAACCATTAGTACAATTGAATTGCAATGAAAGATGATGCAGAAATATAAATGAAGTCGGAAGATCAATAAGTAAGTAGAAGCATACTTTGTTTAATTCTTCTTATGAATAAGAAAGCTGCAACCAACAGAACCACCGTTGTCGGTATTACTACAGAGAGTATGATCCTTATCAGCCTTTCCTTCCCTGTCATTCAACATTCACAGATTTATCAAAGTGAATACATGCAAAATGATTGGACTTTTAGATTTGATTTACAAGTTACAAAAGTCTATACTATCAGATTCATCAGTATTCACTATTGAGTACTATAAGCTAACTATCAAGGAAGATAATTAACGTTCTTACTTGTGCTCCGTGGTGGCGAATTAAGAACATACGTCTCAGTACCATCAGAGTTATCCTCAAACCTCAAATCTCCGCCTCTCCAGAACCCGCAACCAGATTCGCTATTCGCATAACCAGCACATTCACAGTCATTCCAGCAAAGTTCTCTACAATCACTTAAACTCAGATCCCAGTTATCATTGTTAACGAGCGAAGCAACTTCTCCGTTACTCCTTCTAAACTGCCCCGTTCTCCCAATAAACGTTTCTCGTCGATTCCTACACCGTGGCTGCTCCCGCACTTCACAACCATTTAAAGAAACATCGTCTCCCTGCCTCCTAGTCCTATAACCGTAACAAAGACTTATATTCGCAATCACTGGCCCGAAATTCTGGTTCAAATCCCCCAAATAACTCACCCACAATCCTGATATAATCTTCTGATTATCAGGAGTCAAGACTGGATCTATTAACAACGAATACGAGAAATAATCCTCGTCTCTGCTCGAATAACTGGTGAAATTGTAGTTCAGGAACGCAGGATCAGGCCTTTGGATGTTCTCAAAAGCCTTCACACTCACATAATTCCCCTGGCTCAGATAACTATAATCCTCCAATACACCGCTTGTCCAGTACACGTCCCCCCTTCGCCTAACGACCAATCTCCTTCCGTCCCATTCCATCCAAAAAGGCCCTGGCGCAGGATCACTAGGCGAAAACCACGAACGGATCGTCCAGTTCCTTCCAGTCCTGTGATCAACTCCCAGCTTCATCCCAGCCAAAAGTGTATCGAACGGATGATCGAAACTCTGCCACAATACAACCTCACCTGAACCATTCAAACTCATTTCCCTCAGCACAAAGTTGCCCGAATCCAACAAAGTCGCGGACACGTTCCTGACCCTCGATCCATCATCGCCTGACGAGTACAGCTGGATTGGATCTTCAACTCCACGACGAGCAATCGATAAACTCCCATTGCTTGTAACTGTTAAAACCTGACCTGAGTTACTTGGAACAGGATCTTCCCTGTTGCCAATCCAGACAGGTGAGCTTAAATCAATGGTGTACCATATTGCAATGTAACTGTTGTTGGTACCATCAGCTGTGTAGAATCCTAAGGTGAAAATGTTTCTTGCTGAGGTTAAACGAGTGGTTGAGTTTAGTACTTCACCTTGTCTGAGTGTGTCAGTGGATGAAACTAATTGAGACCATGATGCTAAACTATAGAGATATACTAATAAAACAATTGTTGTGGCATAGATTGAAGCTGGTTTGTGTTCATCAGGCTGCATGATACTTGTTTTGTTTTCTGTTTTGTGTGAAATTTGAAAGATTGGATTTTTCTTAGTGGGATAATATTAAATTATGATATCATATCTTCCTTCTTGATATAGGAATGGTGATTATGATAAATATTCAAAGAAAGGACATAATGGTTGGATGTTAAAGTCTTGTATGGGACCATATCCGCCGCAGCAGTTGACTTTGACTTTTCCATGTAATGAATGAGAGCATCTGGTATGCCTCCACCCACACAACCTCCTCCACTCACAGAAGTGTGGATCCCACACACATGGGGCTTGCATGGGACCCGCACTTCTGTGAGTGCAGGAGGTTGTGTGGGTGGAGGCATTTCAGCCAAATCCGTAATGAAGTGTTTGTGTTCGGACCACTGCTATCATGAAGTGGACTAGGATTTTTGTCGTACAGCAGCATCACACGTTGGCATCTAAAATAATACTAAGTTTAAAATTCTCACTTGTTATTTTAATGTATAAGTTGAATAGTCATGAAAGTATTCTATTAGATCATCTAATGATAAATCAAGGATATTTGACTAGATATCCACCACAAACAATTGGTGGGATCCATGTAAAGAACTAAAATGAGGCCATTATTGAAATTTGAAAGGGTGCTATATATGTAGTCTTGATTGGGGCCAGATATTCAGGCTCCACTTCATCAGACCAATGTTACTACTTGTTGCTCACATTTTGGGCCGGACTTAATTGGGCTAGAAGTTGGTATCAGGCCTGGGGTGCAAACGTCCACACCCATGTAGGCCAATCACGCCTTAAAAAGAATTTGTGCATGCGTCAAGGAACTTGTTGTACCATCTCATTGATTTCTTTCGTTTGATTCGAGATCGAGTCTAGTTCAAATACCAATTTCTTACAATTTTTGGCCAAGTATTCGTTAACAATAAACGGAATATGGGATGTGAAAAATCAAAAGTATGGGGCATGAGAAGATGCACAATTAAAAACGATGTTTATATAAATAGCAGCGTTCTTAGTCATGATCACAAAGAACAAAGTATCTGGAAATCTTAGATGATAGTAGGGAGGCATTTTCTTTACATCAAACAATTATGCTCCCTTAGTAAATGAACCAAGTAGTACTATGGCATTGCACTGCCAAAAGAGGTCTTACAAGTGTTGAAGAATATTCTCATCTTGCACCTATTTCAGAAATTGTGAGTTCATTAGCTGATACCTTCTTTGGCTTACTCATTTCTAGTTCTTCAACCACGCCGTTTCTTGTGATGAAGGCTGGGTTTTTCGGAAGTGGTAAAGACAATGTCTCCTTTCTTAACATGGATATTACATCTTCAATATCAGGCCGATCCACTGCCCGATTTTCAACACATAAAAGACCAATGTTGATACATCTCTGGACTTGGTCGATAGTGCACGAACTTCTCAATGTTGGATCCATCAGTTCTAATGCAGAATTTTTGTTCCAAAGCTCCCAAGCCTGCAAAACAATCCAAAAAGTGAAAAGTAATGCATAATGGTTAAGGGGATGAGACAAAGGTATAACATCATACATGTTCCACCAGATTTAGCGGGCCTTCAACGTGTTGGAAGCTACTATTTTTTCGACCACTGATAATTTCGAGTACCAGAACTCCAAAACTATAGATGTCTGATTTGTAAGAGAATATCCCTTGCATTGCATACTCAGGCGCCATGTAACCACTGTGAAACAAATGTTTAATTCGTGTTCATAAAAGATATTCAAAACAATTACAGGTTGTTACTTACTATGTACCAACGCGTCTGTTTGTGTTTGCCTCGTTCGTGTTCTGCTTAAAACTTCTAGCAAGACCAAAATCAGAAATCTTGGGATTCAAGTCCTTGTCGAGTAATATGTTTCCAGACTTTAAATCTCTATGAACTATCCTCAATCGCGAGTACTTATGAAGGTAGAGTAGTCCTTGAGCAATTCCCTCTATAATGTTCAGACGACAACCCCAGTCTAGTTGATCCCTCTTTGACGGATCTGTTTATCACATATTTGGACAATTACATTAAACGCTTACACACACACACACACAAGAACGACAAATGTTGCTTACCAAAAAGATAAAAATCAAGACTTTTTTTCGGCATGTACTCGTAGACAATCATTTTATGGTCTCCATGAATGCAGAATCCAATCAGCTTAACAAGGTTCACATGTTGCAGTTTAGAAATGAGTATCAGCTCAGTCTTAAACTCAAGCAGTCCTTGTCCCGAGTTTCGTGAGAGCAGTTTTACTGCTATATCACTCCCTTCAGCAGTTTTACCCTGATCAAAGTGAACATAAATACTTCAAATAATCTAAGAGAATACTCGATTAGTCTGTAAACTACCCTTTGTTCGTGAAGTTTTTTCATGAAATCAATATAAACTTGATCTAGTTTCTTTATTGTACCTTATAAACAGGGCCAAAACCACCCTCTCCCAGTTTATAATCAGAGGAAAAATTGTTTGTAGCAGCTGTAACAGATGCATATGTAAAAAGTCTAAGGTCATGCCCCTTAGCTCCTCCCTTTTCATGATCATATGCTTCTGTATATCCTTCAAGGGTAAGTAGCTCACGCATTTTTTCCTCCTTTTCCCCTAATATATATCATCCAAATCATTGTGGCAAAGAAAAAAATATAAATTCATCGAGTTGGAAAATTACTGAGTGACCAGAAAACAACGTACTCTTTTGTTGTTTATTTTTTCGCGTGAAGAACACAGCTACAACCAAGAGAGGCAGCGCTATCAACGTAACTACAGCAAGGATGATCCACATCAGCCTTCTCACTCCTGTGGTTCAACATTAGAGCTTTAGGAAACTGCTAGTGCTACCATCTAGTACAGAATATATAGTTGCTATATTATGTATGTGTGTCAAATATATTTATACTTACTTTTGTTCGAAGATGGTGAATTAAGAACTAGAGATGGTGAATCAAGGGCAGGAGATGGAGATTGAAGAAGATATATTGGAGGAGAAGAACCCTCGAGACCTTGCTCAAACGTCAAATTTTCGCTTCTCCAGTACATGCACCCATATCGTGCTCCACTACGATAAGCAACACATTCACAATCATTCCAGCAATAATCTCTACAATCACTCAAACCTGAATTTGAGCTACCATCAGAAACCGGCAAAGGCAACTTCGTATCACTCATGTTAAGGTACCCTGACCTCTGCACAAATATCTGCTGCCAATTCCTGCACTTGGGCTGCTCCCACAATTCGCAGCCATCTACTAAAAGTCCATTCCCATTTGTCTTATACCCGTTACAAAGACTGACCCTTGCAATCATCCGCCCCTCACCAATATCGTGTACATCCCCCTGATAATCCAACTGCCATCTTGATATAATCCTCCGATTATCAGGTGTGGCTAGTGGATCTATTATGAGGGAATACATGAAATATTCCTCGTTTCCACTTGAATAATTGGTGAAATTGTAGTTCATGTACGTGGCATCAGGTTTTCTCATATTCTCAAACTCTTTAACTTTCAGATGGACATTTCTCGTATTGTAATCCTTCATTTCACCGCTTGTCCAGTAAACCACCCCTCGTCGCCTAACAACCAATCTTTTTCCATCCCATATCAGTGAAAAAGCTCCAGGCGCGGGATTTATGTCCGCAAGCCACGAAACAAGAGTCGTGCGGTTAACTCCCAGTTTCATCCCTGGAAGAAGCGTATCCGTCGGATAATCAAAACTCTGCCACAAGATATTGATAACTTGATCACCAGAACCATTTGAACTACTGACAAACTCTCTCAGTACAAAATTCCCTGAATCAAACAACGTAGCAGACACGTTCCTGCTACTCGATTTTCCACCTGGTGACGAGTACAACTCAACGAAATCTTCTGATCCAATTCCCTGACGATCAACGGTAATCAACAGGCTTCCAGAGCTGTTTATAGTCAAGACTGGACTGGAAGGACTGCGAAACGGATTGTTCCTGTTGCCGATCCACACTGGAGGGTTTGGTTCATCGGTATACCATATTGCAACGTAACTGAGGTAAGTACCATCAGGGATGAAAATTCCCATAGTGAAAATGTTTCTTGCTGAGACCAAACGAGAAGTCGAGTTAAGTACTTCGCCCTGTCTTAGTGTGTCGACAGATGAAACTAATTGTGACCATGATGATGCTAAAATGTAGAGATAAATCAAGAAAATGAAGTGTGGTGACATAGTTTGAAGTAGGCTTATGATCATCAGACTTCATGATGCATGATTTCTTGTTTCTTCTTTTCTTTGTTAGGGTAGTGAGAATGGAATCAGACATCAACTAGTGAGATAGAAAAAAATGAAGTCTGTTGGGACCATCTTCCACCATCATTGACTTGAACTAGTCAATGCCGGATTTTCTTCTATCATAAATAAATATAAAAGGCTAACTACTGCTGCTACCATTGGCATAGCCAGAATTTGCTTTTACCAGTGCAATTAATATATTAAGTAAATTAGATGAACAACTGGTAAACATTTGGAACATAAAAATAAAATGAGAAATTTATATAACAGACACATATTTGCGTAAGTTGCCAAAAAAAAATCCTGCATGTCATGTATAAATGGTTAGTTTTTGGCTAATTTCCATAACATAGTACAAAACATATGATTCTTTTCACATGGTTAGTTTTTGGCTAATTTCCATAACATAGTTATTTTTTTCTTTCACCACTGTTGAAAAATATTTTCATCTTCCTCCTATTTCAGAAATTGTGAGTTCATTAGCTGATAACAGCTTCTCTGGCTCATTACTCTTTTCAAGTTCTTCGACCACGCCACTTCTTGTGATGAATGCTGGATTTTTTGGAAGCGGTAAAGACGATGTTTCGTTTCTTAACATGGATATAACATCTTCAATATCAGGTCGATCCACTGCCCGATTCTCAACACATAAAAGACCGATATTGATGCATCTCTGGACTTGGTCAATGACGCACGAACTTCTGAATGTTTGATCAATCAGTTCCAATATAGATCTGCTGTTCCAAAGCTCCCAAGCCTGCAAAACATTCCAACATGTTAAAACTACCACAAAATGATTGGAGTGGGGAGATGGAAGTTTCAACTTATAACATACATATTCCACAAGATTTAGAGGGCCCTCGATGTCTTGGAAGCTACTATTTTTTCGACCACTCACAATCCCAAGTACCAGAACTCCAAAACCATATATGTCGGATTTGTAAGAGAATATCCCTTGCATTGCATACTCGGGGGCCATGTATCCACTGAAAAACATACGATCAATTCTAGCTCACAAATCCACAATATTCAGAAAAATGTAGCTTGTTACTTACTATGTCCCAACACGCCTATTTGTGTTTGCCTCATTCATGTTTAGCTTAAAGATTCTTGCAAGACCAAAATCAGAAATCTTTGGGTTCAGGTTTTGGTCAAGTAATATGTTGCTAGACTTTAAATCCCTATGAACTATCCTCAGGCGTGAGTACTTGTGAAGGTAGAGTATTCCTTGAGCTATTCCCTCTATAATGTTCAGGCGGCAACCCCAGTCCAATTGATCCTTCATAGATGGATCTGTCACGCAGGTAGTTAACACGTATGATAAACGCTTATATATATGTATTATAATATATAATACAAGCATCTTGAAACGGTATATGGGACTTACCAAAGAGATGGAAATCAAGACTTTTGTTGGGCATGTAATCGTAGACAATCATTTTTTCATCTCCATGAATGCAGAACCCAATCAGCTTAACAAGGTTCACATGTTGCAGATTAGAAATGAGTATTAGCTCAAGTTTGAACTCAAGCAGCCCTTGTCCCGACTTTCTTGATAGAAGTTTTACAGCTATTTCCTGCCCTTCGGTAGTTTTACCTTGTCAAAGTGTTGACGAGCAGTTAACAAAAAACCACGATTAGAAAAAAAAGGTAGGCTATAGATCAATTTTTTAAAACTTACCATTTATAAAAGTTTTACTGAAAGACATACACAGATATCTCCATTGTACCTTATAAACGGGGCTGAAACCGCCCTCTCCCAGTTTATAATCAGAAGAAAAGTTGTTTGTAGCAGCCGTAATTGATGCATATGTAAAAAGCCTAAGCTCATGGCCATTGGCTCCTCCATTTTTATGCTCATATGCTTCTGTATATCCTTCAAGTGTAAGTAGCTCACGCATTTTCTCCTCCTTTTTTCCTAATATATCCACCCGTTCATTAATGAAATGGTGTGGTGATGGAAGATGATTAGTGATATAAACTGAGATGGAAAAATTTACTGAATGACCAGAAATTCATGTACTTTTTTGTTTAATTTTCCGCGTGAGGAACACAGCTGCAACCGAGAGAAGCAGCGCTATCGACGTTACTACAGAAAATATGATCGACACCAGCTTTCTCCCTCCTGTCATTCAACATTGGAGATTTAGGGAAGTACGTGTGGAAGAAAATATGCACAAAAATTGATTGAACAGAGAAGAAAGGATTTAAGGTTGATATATTGTGTACTCTTATCAGATTTGTTTATCGATAGGTATGAACTTACTGTTGTGTGGAGATGGTGAATCAAGAACATAGTATCTAGGTGAAGAACCACCAAGATTTTTGTCAATCATCACATTTTCGCCTCTCAAGTACTCGCACCCCGATCCTTCCTCTTGATCCCAACTATTATAAGCAGCACATTCACAGTCATTCCAGCAGTGTTCTCTGCAATCACTCAAACTCAGGTTTGAGTTCGCATTGACAGCCCGAAGAGACGTATTACTAAACATAACGGTGCTAAAGTACACCGACCTCAGACCAAACGATTGATGTTGGTTCCTGCACTCGGGCAGCTCCCACAATTCGCAGCCTATGTAATCTGGATTCCCCTGCATGTTATAACCCATACAGATATTGACGGCTGCAATCGTTAGAGCCCTATTGTTATCGTGTAAATCCCCCTGATAATCCAACCTCCATCGTGATGTAATCGTTAAATAATGAGGAGTCCATTGAGGATCTATTATGAGTGAATACATAAAGTATTCCTCATTTTCTTTTGAAAAACTGGTGAAATTGTAGTTCATGTTTTGGGGATCAGGATTTTGGATATTCTCAAACGCCTTTACTTTCAGATTGCCAAGGATCGTTTCGTAATCCATCATTTCGCCGCTCGTCCAGTACACCACCCCTCGTCTCCTAACAATCAGCCTCTTTCCATCCCATTCCATCGTAAAAGCTCCGGGCGCTGGATTACTTTCTCCAAACCAAGATCGAAGCGTCCAGTTTCTTCCAGTCCTGTGATTAGCTCCCAGTTTCATCCCTGGAAGAAGCGTATCTATCGGATAATCAAAACTCTGCCACAAAATGTTATCAACTTAACCAGAACCATTTGAACTGAATTCTTTTAGTACGAAATTCCCTGAATCCAACAACGTAGCAGACATGTTCCTGCTCGATCTGCCACCTGGTGATGAGTACAACTCGATCAAATCTTGTGATCCAATTCCCTGACGACCGGCTGTAATCAACAGGCTTCCAGTGCTGTTTATAGTCAAAACTGGACTGGAAGGACTACGGAATGGATTGTCCCTATTGCCGATCCACACGGGAGGGTTTGGTTCATCAGTGTACCATATTGCAACATAACTGCGGTGAGTACCATCAGGGATGAAAATTCCCAGGGTAAAAATGTTTCTTGCAGAGACCAAACGAGAAGTCGAGTCAAGTACTTAGCCCTGTCTGAGTGTGTCGATGGATGAAACTAATTGAGACCATGATGATGCTAAAGTGTAGAGACAAATTAAGAAAATGAAGTGTTGATGCATGATTTCTTGTTTCTTTCTTTTCTTTGGCAGGGGGAGAATGGAATCAGACATCAACTGATAAGATAGAGATTGTAAGAACAGAATTGTTGGATTTCTAATAGTCTCTTCGGACAATCTTCACCACCATTGACTCGAACAAGTCAATGCAGAATTTCTTGATAAATAATTTACAAAGGGTAACTACAGTTGCAAGTTGCAACCATTGGTGTAACAAGGATTTTCTTGTACCTGTGTCTTCAATATGTTAGGTAAATTAGATAAACAAGTTGTAAACATTTAAAGATAAAATAATGACAATTTTTTTTTAAAACAAAAACCATATATTTTGCAGAAGTTGCCAAAAAGAAGACTCTGTGATGTATAAAAGGAGAAATAACTATACAAAAACCGTAACATGTTTTTTTTTTCCTTTCAAAACTGTTGAAAACTATTCTCATCTTCCTCCTATTTCAGAAATTGTGAGATCATAATTAGCTGATGGCAGCTCCTCTGGCTTAATCATTTCTAGTTCTTCAACCACACCACTTCTTGTGATGAATGCTGGATTTTTTGGAAGTGGTAAAGACGATGTTTCGTTTCTTAACATGGATATTACATCCTCAATATCAGGTCGATCCACTGCTCGATTCTCGACACATAAAAGACCTATGTTGATACATCTCTGGACTTGGTCGATGATGCACGAACTTCCCAATGTTGGATCCATCAGTTCTAATGTAGAATTGCTGTTCCATAGCTCCCAAGCCTGCCAAACAATCCAACATGTTAAAATTGGTGTACGGGAATAACGAGCATAAATTTCCAAGACTAGAACATACATATTCCACGAGATTTAAGGGGCCTTCAATGTGTTGGAAGCTGGAGTTTTTCCGACCACTCACAATCTCGAGTACCAGAACTCCAAAACTATAGACATCTGATTTGTAAGAAAATATTCCTTGCATTGCATACTCAGGGGCCATGTAACCACTGCAAAACAAAGGATTAATCCTTGTACATACAAAATATATACAACAATCATTAGTTTATCACTTACTATGTGCCGACGCGTCTATTTGTGTTTGCCTCGTTTGTGTTCTGCTTAAAAATTCTTGCAAGACCGAAATCAGAAATCTTCGGATTCAAGTCCTTGTCGAGTAAAATGTTTCCAGACTTTAAATCTCTATGAACTATCCTCAGTCGAGAGTACTTGTGAAGGTAGAGTAGTCCTTGAGCTATTCCCTCTATTATGTTGAGACGACGGCTCCAATCTAGTTGCTCCTTCCTAGATAGATCTGGCATGCACATATTTAACACGTAAAGCAAATGCTTATATATATAATACAAGTTTATAAGTCACGACGTGTCACTTACCAAAAAGATGGAAATCAAGACTTTTGTTGGGCATGTAATCGTAAACAATCATTTTTTCGTCTCCATGAACGCAGAAGCCAACTAGCTTAACAAGGTTCACATGTTGCAGTTTAGAAATGAGTATTAGCTCAGTTTTAAACTCAAGTAATCCTTGTCCCGAGCTTCTCGATAGAAGTTTCACTGCTATTTCTTGTCCTTCAGCAGTTTGACCCTGTCAAAATGTTGACAACTAGTTCAGAGAAAGAAGAAATGCCAGAAAAATTCTAAGCTTTACCATCTTACAAAAAGTTTTTGTTAATATATACAGATATCTCCATCGTACCTTATAAACGGGGCCAAAACCGCCCTCGCCCAGTTTATAATCAGGGGAGAAGTTGTTTGTTGCAGCAATAATAGACGCATATGTAAACAGTCTGAGGTCATGACCTTTGGCTCCTCCATTTTCATGCTCATATGCTTCTGTATATCCTTCAAGTGTCAGAAGTTCATGCATTTCTTCCTTCTCTTTTCCTAGCACATTAACCAAATAATTATACAACAGTGGCCATGAAGGATAAATTATAAATTGAGTCTCAAAATCAATAAACGAGTAGAAATATACGTTGCTTAATTTTTCGCACGAAGAACAATGCTGCAACCAAGAGCACCAGAGCTGTCGGTAGTACTACAGAAAGTATGATAGTTATTGCCCTCCTCCTTCCTGTGGCTGAACATCAACAGATTAATTAAACTGAATATTCTCAAAATGATCGAACTTTCAAATATCTCTAGAGAACTACTGTACTAATTGAAAAGCAGTCACAACAAATATCCACATCAAAACTTGCTCCAAACAGAAATCCTGTGCTTATTAGTGCTTTTCATGATATATTAACACAACGTCCACATTGTCATGATTACCAGTGTTATCTACATTGTTCTGAGAAGGTGTACTTGGTGAATCAAGAACATAGGATCGAGCTAAAGAACCATCTAGACTTTGCTCAAACGCCAAATTTCTGCCTCTCCAGTACACACACCCAGAATCTCCTTCAGGATCCCCATTATTATAAGCCGCGCATTCACAATCATTCCAGCAATGTGCTCTGCAATCACTCAAACTCATATTTGAACTCTCGTCCCTAACTAAAGAAGGCCTCCCATTAAGAATACTAAAGTAGCCCGATCTGCGTGTAAAATTTTGTCCCAGATTCCTACACGTGGGCTGCTCCCACAATTCGCATCCCCCATATGCATCATTTCCTTGCATATTATAACCATAACAGAGATCGACCCTTGCAATCATCGGCCTACCATCATCGTATACACTACCCTGATAATCCAACCGCCACCCTGAAATAACCTTTCGATCTTCAGGAGTCCATTCAGGATCTACTAAGAGTGAATACATGAAGAATTCCTCGTTTCCGCTTGAAGAGCTGGTGAAGTTGTAGTTCAGGTTCATGAAATCAGGTTTGGGATTAATGTTCTCAAATTCCTTAACTTTCAGATTGCCATTGCTCACATTGTAATCCTTCATCTCACCGCTGGTCCAATATACCACCTCTCTTCGTCTAACGACCAATCTCCGTCCATTCCATTCCATTGCAAAAGGTCCAGGCGCTGGATTTCTTGGTGAAAACCACGAGCGAAGCGTCCAGTTTCTTCCAGTCTCGTGATTAATTCCCAATTTCATCCCTGGAAGAAGCGTATCCGTCGGATAATCAAAACTCTGCCACAAGATAACTTCATCTAAACCATCTGAACTGACATCTTTCACCACAAAATTCCCTGAATCCAATAAAGTCGCTGACACGTTCCTGCTATTAGATACGTTCCCTGAGTACAGCACGATGGGATCTTGTCCAATCCCCCGACGAGCAACCAATAAGCTCCCGTTGCTGGAAACCGTAAGAACATGGCCTGAATTGCTTGGAACAGGATCTTCCCTGTTGCCAATCCAGACAGAGAAGCGGAATCTTAAACCATTCGTGTACCATATCGCAACGTAACTGTTGTTCGTACCATCCGGCGTGTAAAATCCTAAGGTGAAAATGTTTCTTGCAGAGGTTAAACGAGTAGTCGAGTTAAGTACTTCACCCTGCCTGAGTGTGTCCATGGATGAAACTAATTGGGACCATGATGCTATACTATAGAGATAAATTAAGAGAACAAGTTTAGTACCATTAACATAGCTTGAAGCAGGTTTATGATCATCAGACTGCATGATGAGAGTTCCTTTTTTTTCTTTGAGAGGAAGATTGGTTTTTTTGTGTGATGATAAAATTCAACTGAAATCAGATTCAAGGTTCAAATTCAAAGCAAGAAGGGAATAGAGTGGTTGAATATATTAAATAATAGTCTGTCCATTGACCTTACCTTGCTGTCAAAAGTGTGTCATCTTTTTTTGTATAAAAGGCGCTATAGTTTTTATCAGAGCAATCTTTAATATTAGTTTGGCAGCATTCATTACAACTTAAAACCAAGATATTTGAGTTGGTGTAAAAAACAACTAGATATCTAATTCGAAATTATCAGTCACAAATGTTCGAACACGGCTGAATTCAATAATGACTTCTTTTTTTTGTATCTAGCAGTCTTACTTTAATTATAGGGATTATTCCATCAAACTCCTGAACTTTATTTTCTGACCAAGTCTAAACTTTGGTAGTTTGTGCGAATTATCTCATTTTCTAGTTTTCGGCTATTTTTCGACAAAAAATCGTTGAAAAAATTATTTAAAGTTTGACTAAAACCTTCCTCTCATTGAGACGGTTCCGATGGTGGTGACGGTGTTGCAAAATTCAAAGTCATTACACGGGAAATTTAATTTAAGTGTATTGAACTTAAATTAGAAATTCCGTGTTATAACTTTGAATTTTGCAACACCGTCACCACTATCGAAACCATCTCAACGAGAGGAAGATTCTAGTCAAACTTTAAATAATTTTTTCGGTGATTTTTGGTCAAAAAATCACAAAAAAAAAAGTGAAAATTTGGGCAATTCGCACAGACTACCAAAGTTGAGACCTCACTGGGTCTAAAAACAAAGATCTGGCCTTGTTTGTATAAAGTACCTATAGTTTGGGGGATTTAGTGGAATAATCCCTTAATTATATTTAGGTACTATTTTTCTATTCTGCCGCTTGAAAAGTAAACTGGTCAGAAAATGAGGTGATAATAGATAAGTAATGAATGGTAGATATATATATTCCTCCATCAACTGAGATTTTTCTTCTTTACAAATGATAATTGACAGACTTTGAACAATATTTGTATGATTTGTGTCTAAAGCTTGGAAGTCAATAAACTCCTCAGCCGCCTTCGAAGAATTTTGCCAGCTGCAGACTTTGGTATTGAACTTTCTAAAATACACCTTTCTCACCTTCTTGTAACGTGCAACCTGCAGTTTCAAAAATTTAAAAAGAATTAACCTGATGTTTAATTCGAGGTTGATCATATTCTCACATATGTTAGTCTTTAATCTTTATATGATGCAAGATTTCCAAGGAAAAAGAAAACGGTTAATCTCGTTAAATTAGCTACCGCAACTACCTGGCTAGCCATCTTGTTAATCTTTATATGATGAGATTATAGTATTGGGAAAAAGTACGAACTATACCCATCGTTTAGCCTATTTTACGAAACTATACCCAACTTTTGAATTTTTGCAATACTATACACAACCTTTGTAAATCGTAACTATGCTATACCTAGACTAATTTTCCGACAAAAAAACGTCATATTCCGATCTTGTGACATCAGCAATCCGATTTGCACGAGGGCAAAATAGTCATTTCATTTATTTATAATAAAAATTAAAAAAAAACTAAAAAACAAAAAAAATCAAAAAAATAGACTCCCCCCCCCCCTTCCCCGTCCACCCCCCCACCCCAACCCAACCCACCGGTGGGGGTGGGGTGGGGTGGGGTGGGGGCGCGGGGAAAGGGGGGGGTCTTTTTTTTGTTTTTTCTTATTTTTTATTAATTTTTTTTAATTTTTGAGTGTAGTATCGGTTTTACCACTGCAAATTCCCAATTTTGGCCGGAAAATTAGTCTAGGTATAGCATAGTTACGATTTACAAAGGTTGGGTATAGTATTGCAAAAGTTCAAATGTTGAGTATAGTTTCGTAAAAGAGGTTAAACGATGGGTATAGTTCGTTCTTTTTCCCTATAGTATTTTGTCCATAAATATAAAGTAATGATACGAATTTGGTAGCTTTTGCAAACATCAGACATACCGATACCATGTAAAGTCTCTCAATTGGCCTATTTGTCAGCTTGATGTATCAAACGCCTTCTTACATGACATTTTAAAGAAACCAGTGTGCATGCCTCCTAAAGAACATGGTGTTCTTTTACTCCTTGGTCAATTGAAGCAATATTTTAGCATGCAAGATTTACATCTAATTCATTATTTCTTGAGTATTCAACCTGCTAGTGATTGCCATCTGCTTTACTTGAGACAAAAAAAATATGTGAAGGCTTTGTTAGATTCCACAAAAATCTCTGGTGCAGCAAAGCATTTTGGGCTGCAAGTTTTTTTTAATTTGAACCAAAAAAAAAAAAATTGATGTTCATAGCAAGGACATAGTGGTTGGTTGGTTGGATATATTGAAGTCTATTTTGGTCTTATTTCGTCCATGTAACGAAACACTGAATAAACGTACAAATAGAAAATAAATAGCCAAAATAATGCTAATCGATTAATTATCGAACTAGCTTGGTCCGGAACACCTTATACAAAGCTTACTATAATGTACCCTAAAAATACATGTAAGTATGGTGTGTCAAACGAGTTGCGTTCGATGCAGACGTATCGAACCTAGGTTATTCGATACTAATAGTACTGTAGATCCCGTGTATCGAATTGTTGTAAGTCGATCAAGCCTGATTCGATGTTGGGTGCGTATTAAATGAGGCTGGTTCGATGTAGTGTTGTACGTCGAACGTTGTATCTTCGATGTACAACCGTGTCGAATGTCCTGAGTTCGATGTGGATTAGGTTAGAGAATGTCTTCGATCCGTCTCGAGAAGGTGAGGGGACGGGGTATTTATAATACCCGTCCCGCGGGCCCCATTGGTAGGTAGAAAAAGAGCATCGAACAGAAATGGTTCGATGTTGGCTCCGCATCAAACATTATCTGTTCGATGCTCAATTAATATCAAACGGTAACTGTTCGATGCACTATTTAGCGGGCTGGTCTTGTTGAGCCGGCGCAAAATACGATATTGGGTCAATTCTAAAATATCTCCATCAAAGTCTGTTAGGGACCATTTGATGTCAAGTGTCAATCAAGTGAAGTAAAACATTTGAAAGGGTGCTATAATCTTTTTATAGCACCCTACTAAAACAAGTCTACTTTTTATGTATACTCAATTTCGGATTTCATTTTTATCTCTAAAAAGCTTGTGCACAACTAAGATAGATCACGGGACATTAATCTCTTGAAATTGATTTTCTACCTTGTATTACTTTTTTAAATACAAATGTATTAAATTATCATGATTTTCTTCATTAACCCACAAACTAGTTTTAAATAATTAATTGTAAATAATTGTTATTAAATCTATTGCCGTAATAAAACAAAATAAAATAATGAACATATAAGTGTTTCAAAGATAAGTTATTTACATGGGGCCTTTGTTGTACGAAAAGATGAACTCATTCTTATTAAATAAGATAATTAAAGGAAATAAATATGTAGCATGCCACATAAGTGTGTTCAAGAAGAAAAATAAACATAAGAATAATGTCTCAAGAGAAATATAATTTCATTCGGGGCCTTAAATGTAGGAAAAGATAAAGATATGAGGCCTAAATAATAGAAGAAGAAAAAATTGGGGGCCTTGACTGTTGTGCAATTAACAGCCGCCAAGACACTCCCCAACGCATTGCAATGGGAGTAACCAGGCTGATGTTACAAAATTGGTTTTTTTCAAAATTGGTCCGTTATTGTGGCCTCATTACAAAAATAGTCCTTTATTGAGTCATAGCCTAATTTTGGTCCTTTATCACGTTTTTTTGTCCAATTTTGGTCATATTTTGGTCATATTTTGACCAATTTGGGAATTTTGATCAATTTTGACCAATTTTGACCCTCTTTTTTTTTCCTTTTTTATATTTGCACCCCCAAAATAAATTGCACTTTGCACCCAAAACATATATATATATACACACAATTTTTTTAATATCTTTAACAATTTATAAAAGTTATAAAAATTATAAAAAAAAATACATTTTAAAAAAACGAATTCATCATTCATCATATATATATATATATATAATTTTTTTTATATCACTAACCATTTACAAAAGTAAATTATAACAAAAAAAATAATTCATCATCTAAATATATATATAATTTTTTATTATCTTAAATAATTTATTAAATTTATAAAAAATACAAAAAAAATTAACATTTAGTTCATCACCTTCATATATATATATATATATATATACACATTTTTTTATATTTTTAACAATTTATAGAGGTTATTAAAATTATTAAAAAAAAATCATCATAATTTTTAAAAATGATGAATCAGTTTTTTTTTTATTAAACTTTAAAAATTGTAAAAGAAAAAAAAAATGTGTATATATATATACATGAAGGTGATTAACTAAATTTTTTTAACTTTTTTTTGTAATTTTTATAAATTTAATAAATTGTTAAAGATAAAAATAAATTGAGTGTATATATATATATGAAGGTGATGAACTAATTTTTTTTAATGATTTTTATTTTTATTTTTATAAATTTAATAAATTGTTAAAGATATACAAAAGTTGTAAAAATTATAATTTACAAAAGTTATAAAAACGAATGCATCATCATTTACAAAAGTTACAAAAATTATAACAAAAAAAATCAATTCATCATCTAAATATATATAGATATATACATAATTTTTATTTTTTATCTTTAACAATTTATTCAATATATAAAAATTACAAAAAAAAATAATTTTAAAAAATTAGTTCATCAGCTTCATATATATATATACACACACGCACAATTTTTTTTTATCTTTAACAATTTATTAAATTTTATCACTATCAGTTTTTTTTTCTTTTTTTTATTAAACTTTATAAATTGTAAAAGAAAAAAATTATGTGTATATATATACATGAAGGTGATGAACTAAATTTTTTAATTTATTTTGTAATTTTTATAAATTTAATAAATTATTTAAGATAATAAAAAATTATATATATATTTAGATGATGAATTAATTTTTTTGTTATAATTTTTATAACTTTTCTAAATGGTTAAAGATATAAAAAAAATTGTATATATATATATATGTGATGAATGATGAATTCGTTTTTTTAAAATGTTTTTTTTATATAATTTTTATAACTTTTATAAATTGTTAATGATATTAAAAAAAAATTGTGTATATATATATATGTTTTGGGTGCAAAGTGCAATTTATTGTGGGGTGCAAATGTAAAAAAGAAAAAAAAAAAAAAAAAAAAAAAAAGGGGTCAAAATTGGTCAAAATCCCCAAATTAGTCAAAATAGGATCAAAATTGGACCAATTTTGAAAAAAAAAACCCTACTATAATCTTTCGCGAATGAACTGATTGGGGCAATAATATCTCAGAATGGGGATTAGATTTTTAATTTCACCCACAAAAAAAGTCATTTAGCTGATAATTTTATTCTTCTAAATCTTTTCATCATTATTTTTCTCACATGTAACATTATATAAACTGCGTTATTCTTTCTCATGAACATAAAGAACAAAGTGTACATAAATACTATGATTTGAGTTGACAAGAGGGAGGCATTTTTCCTTTTTTTCCCAAACAATTATGCTCCCTTTATATCGAACTATGTAGTATTATAAGCTAAGATTGCGTGCATTCTAAAAAAAGGTCTCGCAGGCGTTGAAGAATATTCTCATCTTCCTCCTATTTCAGAAATTGTGAGTTCATTAGCTATTGACAGCTTCTCTGGCTTATTACACTTTTCAAGTTCTTCGACCACGCCATTTCTTGTAATGAATGCTGGATTTTTTGGAAGTGGTAAAGATGATGTTTCATTTCTTAACATAGATATAACATCTTCCATGGCAGGTCTATCCACTGCCCGATTTTCGACGCATAAAAGACCAATGTTGATACATCTCTGGACTTGGTCGACGATACACGAACTTCTCAATGTTGGATCCATCAGTTCTAGAGCAGAATTGTTGTTCCAAAGATCCCAAGCCTGCGGAAAAAATTCAACATGTCAAAACTACTACAAAATGGTTAATGGGATTAACGAGCATAAAATCTCCAAGACTAGAACATACATATTCCACGAGATTTAAGGGGCCTTCAATGTGTTGGAAACTAGAGTTTTTCCGACCACTCACAATCTCGAGTACCAGAACTCCAAAGCTATAGACATCTGACTTGTAAGAAAATATTCCTTGCATTGCATACTCGGGGGCCATGTAACCACTGTGAAAAAAATGATTAATCCTTGTATATACAAAATATTTACAACAATTATTAGTTTGTCACTTACTATGTAGGGAAAAAAGTTCGTTTGGTCCCATAAGTTGGCACCTTCACGTATTTGGTCCCGTAAGTTGGCACCCCACGCAATTGGTCCCGTAAGTTGGCACCCCACGCAATTTTAGTCCCGTAAGTTGGCACCCCACGCAATTGTAGTCCCGTAAGTTAGCATCCCACGCAATTTTAGTCTCGTAAGTTGGCTCCGCGCAATTGAGCTCAGGCGGAGGTGGGACTGAAATTGAGTATTTTTACCAACTTACGGGACTAAAATTGCGTGAGATGCCAAGTTATGGGACCAATTGCTTGGGGTGCCAACTTACGGGACTAAAATTGCGTGGGGTGCCAACTTACGGGACCAATTGCGTGGGGTGCCAACTTACGGGACCAAATGCGTGAGGGTGCCAACTTATGGGACCAAACGAATTGTTTTCCCTACTATGTACCAACGCGCCTATTTGTGTTTTCCTCGCTTGTGTTCTGCTTAAATATTCTTGCAAGTCCGAAATCAGAAATCTTGGGATTAAACTCCTTGTCGAGTAATATGTTTCCAGACTTTAAATCTCTATGAACTATCCGCAGTCGCGAGTACTTGTGAAGGTATAGTAGTCCTTGAGCTATTCCTTCAATTAAATTCAGACGAAGGCTCCAATCTAGTTCCTCCTTCTTCAATGGATCTGTTGTATTGTGCACGTACTTGGATAATTACATTAAACACGTGCACACAGACATACACAAGAATGACAATTGTTGCTTACCGAAGAGATAGAAATCAAGACTTTTGTTGGGCATGTAATCGTAGACAATCATTTTTTCGTCTCCATGAATGCAGAATCCAATAAGCTTAACAAGGTTCACATGTTGCAATTTTGAAATGAGTAATAGTTCAGTTTTAAACTCAAGAAGTCCTTGTCCCGAGTTTCTCGATAGAAGTTTCACTGCTATTTCCTGTCCTTCAGGAGTTTTACCCTATCAGGGTTAATAAAAATGGTTAAAAAACTCCTGATCAGTCTGTAAACTACCCTTTTCTCGCAAAGTATTTTCATGAAAAGAATATACACTTGATTTAGGAACATAAGTTAACATGTACTGAAGAGAAATTGTTGTCCTAATGTTAGCCGGAAGCTTTTTGAATAATCGGGAAAGAGAAAAAAGTAAGAAACTAACCAAAATACTTTCTTGGTTGTACCTTATAAACAGGGCCAAAACCGCCCTCTCCCAATTTATAATCAGGGGAAAAGTTGTTTGTAGCTGCTATAACAGATGCGTATGTAAATAGCCTAAGGTCATGCCCCTTGGCTCCTTCAAGTGTAAGTAGCTCACGCATTTCTTCCTCTTCTTTCCCTACATATTATAAAAATCATTAATACAATAGAGTGGCAATGAGAAACATATAACTGGGTCGGCAGAATTACTACATAATCAGAAAATGTACTTTTTTGTTTAATTTTTCGCCTGAGGAACAAAGCTGCAACCCAGAGAAGCAGCACTATCGGCATTACAACAGAAAGTATGATCCAAACGAGCTTTCTCCCTCCTGTCATCCAACACAGGGGATTTAGGGAAGTGCGTGCCGTGTCTAGAGTATACAGAAAAAATGATTGAAGGAACACTTACTTTTTTGTGAAGATGGTGGTGAATCAATAAAATAGAAATCTGAACCAAAGGTAACTGATGTATCTGAACTCGGACTTTGATCCAACAACAAATTGCCTCTCAAGTACACACACCCAGATTCTGTCTCAAGATCATAACTATTGTAAGCAGCACATTCACAGTTATTCCAGCAAGTTTCTCTACAATCAGACAAACTCAGACTCGAGTTTGTATGGTAAACCGTGAAAGGGTCATCCACGTCGCGCACAGAAACTCTACCAAACCTCCACTCAAATGCCTCTAGCCGGTTCCTGCACTTGGGCTGCTCCCACAATTCGCATCCCGTGATATATCGATTCTCCGACTTGTCATAACCGCCACACTTACTGACCAATAAAAACAAGTCAATAGCATCTATATCCCCATTATCACGCAACAACCATCCTGATATAATCTCTTGCTCTCCAGGAGTCAATGTTGGATCTGATCTTCCCAGGGGATCTATGAAGAGCGAATACATGACATATTCCTCATCTTCACTCGAATAACGGGTGAAATTGTAGTACAGGTTCTCCGAGGGATCAGGTTCTTCGATATTCTCAAAAGCCATCAATCTCAAATTACTCTGGTTCAAATAGTAATCCTTCATTTTACCGCTTGTCCAGTGCACCACTCCACGTTGTCTAACTACGATACTCCTTCCATTCCACTCCATGGTAAAGGCCCCAGAGGCTGGATTATTCTTTCCAAGCCACGAGACAAGTTTCCAGTTTCTTCCAGTCTTATGATTAACTCCCAGTTTCATCCCTTGAAGAAGTCTATGAGTTGGATAATCAAAACTCTGCCACAAGATGTTGATAACTTGATCGCCAGAATCATTTGAACTACTGAAAAACTCCCTCAGTACAAAATTCCCTGAATCCAGCAACGTAGCAGACACGTTCCTGCTCGTGGATTCTTGGGCGCCTGAGTGCAACACAAGTGGATCTTCTCCAATTCCCTGAATCAACAGACTTCCATTTCTGGTTAATGTCAGAAAGCTGGAATTGATAAAAACAGGGTTGTCCCTGTTGCCAATCCACACAGGATTGCCCCCCGTGTCCCATATTGCTATATAACTGTTGTATGAACGATCAGGGGTGAAAAATCCTAAGGTGAAATGGTTTCTTGCAGAAACTAAGAGGAACGTTGAGTTCAGTACATCTCCCTGTCTGAGTGTGTCGATGGATGTAACTAATCGGGACCATGATGCTAAACAACAGAGATAAATCAATAAAACAAGTGTTTTTACACATCTTGAAGATGAATTCTCATCAGATTGCATGATAGTTAATAGTTTCTTTTTTTAGTGAAAGAAAATATTTTTGGTGGGATGGGATAAATTCATTGAGGTACAAAATGGAGATACCAATGTTACAAACAACAAAATAGTTAGACTTCAAAAGTCTTCTGGGACCAGGCTTGGAGTCAATGTCGTGTTCCAAACTTTCTGTAATAAATTAACTTTGAAAAGATTGTTATATAGTCATGAGTAAAAAGAACAGTGCTTGCCCCTTGTGGGTTGGTCCAGTGGTTAAAGAGGAAAGGAAACTTTCCTTGGTCTCAGGTTCGAATCCCAGAGGGGGAGAGTGAAACTGATTCTATGCCTTCTGGGTCAGAGCCTGTCACACATGGTTAGCCTAGTGTGGTTTAACTCGGTTGACGTGGTTTGCAGGCTATTACGTCGACCCGGGGGTTTACCCAGTGCGCACCCAAAGGGTAGCGGTTGCGGGTTCCCACGTCATGCAAAAAAAAAAAAAAAAAAGAACAGTGCTTCAAGCTGAAACACTTTTGATATATATAAAATTTTATGAAGACTTTTTTATTACTTACGTGTCTTAAAGTGTTCCACAGTTCTATGACAAAATTTTAACAGTAAATTAACCAATAAAAAGGTTCATTGGACCATCAAATTGAACTTGCAACTTCACAGACGATATTTATTTTGACGACACCAAATTAGGTATCATCGAGGAATGGACACTTCTTGTATTGTTTTCAGCTCAAATTAAAGGAAACTGATAAGAAAATGAGGAGATAATAGATAAGTAATGAATGGTATATATATTTCCTCCATCAACTGAGATTTTTCTTCTTTTTTACAAATAATAATTGACAGAATTTTGAACAACATTTGTATATGATTTGTATCTAAAGTTTGGAAGTCAATAAACTCCGCAGCTCCCTTCGAAGAATTTTGCCAGCAGCAGACCTTGGTATTGAACTTCTAAAGTAGACCTTTCTCACCTTCTTATAAGGTGCAACCTGCAGTTACAAAAATTTAAAAAATTATTAACCAGATGTTTAATTAGAGGTTGATATTCTCAGCATATTTTAGTCTTTAATCTTTATATGAAGCAAGATTTTCAAGGAAAACCGTAACTACCTGACTAGCCACGTAGCTCATTAGAGCTGCCGGAGTAACTGAACTCCCGTCTTTCAAGACTACAAATGCCACGGGAATCTCTCCAGCTTCTTCATCTCTTTCTCTGCTCAATGGAAATACAAACAAAGAAGAAACTATTTTGAATAACAGAGGATCGGAAAATAATGGAACTTAAGTATTTGTTCTCAGCATCTATATGGTAAATGGTCGAAAGAATTTTGTTTCTTAATGACATTTATCCCAATTACAACGATACACTAATTGAGCTTGACAGTACAGAGAAAAACTGTTTGCAGCAATAAGTTTACGATACATAGGTGTTTTGGATTGGACACTTACGCAGTTATTGCTGCATCAAGTACATCCGGATGGGAAAGCAACACTGCTTCTAAATCAGCCGGAGCAACCTGGATAGCAGTCAATTGACCAACAATAGAATCAAAAAAAAAAAAAAAGCCAGCCCGGTGCACTAAAGCATCCCCGCAATGCGAGGGTCCGGGGAGGGGTCCCACCGCGATGGTGTATAAGGGGCAAGCCTTCCCCTGTCAAATTTGACAAGTGTCAAATTTGACAAGAGGCCGCTCCTAGGACTTGAACCCGTGACTTCTCAGTCACACAGCAACACCTTAACCGGTGCGCCAAGGCTCCCCTCTCAACAATAGAATCAAAAGTCCACAAAAAATAGTCTTCAAATAAATTTACAGAGATGGATCAATTTGGCCATACATCACCGAAAGGAAAAGCTATACAAACAATAATAGCTAATGCGACAAATATGTCATAACAAGTCGTGTACCTGGAATCCTTTGTACTTGATCATCTCTTTCAGGCGATCAAGGACATATAAGTATCCTTCTTGATCAAAATAAACAATGTCCCCTGTATGCAGCCAGCCATCATTGTCAACAGCTGCTGCAGTTGCTTCTTCGTTGTTCAAGTATCCTATAATCAAAAGATCAAACTGAAAAACTGTAAATGAAGTTTTCACCATCATGTCTTGAGCAAATAAATTAATTGCATACAATTTTTGATTGTGTAACAGAAAATATTGAGGATTCGAGAAGCAAAAAAAAAAAACCATTAATATATCATTCTTAGCTGGAGCAAGAATGAAATGGTATACTTGTAATGTTTTAATATCAAGAAAAATAAACCGGCACATGAGCAGCACTGCAGTGTAACAAAGCTTGATGATTGACAATTAAGATATCAAGCCAAGAGGACATAAACAAATATTTCACATCACCAACTAGAGAGAAGACTATTAGCGGACTATATAAGTAGTTTTGGAACAACTGAAAATAGCAGAAAACCATAAATGTCCAAAGCGGCAAAAAGAGAAAGGAAATGTTTCAATTTGAATAGTATAAACTAATTACCTTTCATAGTACCAGGTGATCGTAACCAAAGTTCGCCAACGCTTCCTGGAGGTGAGTGAGAACCAGTAACCCAGTCTACCACTTTAGCCTGAACATTTGGTGAGAGAAGTCCGATAGAACAATATTTACGGACCTCAATGGTATTGTATCCACGAGTGCCTACAGCAGTTGACTCTGTCATGCCATAACCCTGACAACAAATTCATGCCTTCCCCTTCTGAGTTTGATATGAACCAAAATAAAGCATAACTAAACTAATTTTAACCACAACAATGAGAATTTCCAGGAAAAAAGAACTAAGATGATAACTCTGCATACTTGGGAAAGTACCTGAATAAAATCAACATGAGGGAATGTATCAACAAACTCCTCTATGCTTTTCGTACTCAAAGGAGCCGCACCACACGACACCTGCTTCAAGCTCCTAAAACCACTACGAACACGACTCTTCCCTTTCCTCGTCAACGCCATCATTAAAGGTGGCACGACATGAAGATGAGTAACACCATATTTCTCAATAGCTTTCACCATCTCATCAGCATCGAATCTCTTCATCACAACAACCGTAGAACCTAACGACAACAACCCCATCACAAACAGCGAAAGCCCGTACACATGAAACATTGGCACCATAGCCAAGTACACATTCTCCGTACTAGGATAATCATACAACGACGCTTCGAACCTCACGAAAAGCTCCATCATCGCTATAAAATTCCCGTGCGTAAGCACAACTCCCTTCGCCCTCCCCGTGGTCCCCGACGAGTACAAAATCGCCGCAGCATCCCGCTGCATAATCTCAACCCTTGGAGCCAAACCAGCATCACTGGAAATCATCTTACCAAAAACAGAACCACAACTCGACAAAGAAACGATATCGAAAACCTCGGGCACACCAATCACGTCACAACCACCCAATGCACCAACCAATTCATCAACTTTACTATGAACAGCAAAACCCAACCTTGCATTACAATCAAGAACCTGTTTTTTCACCTCAACCAAACTACTCAAAGGATTCATTGTGGTTAAAACCGCACCAACACTCAAAGCACCCAAGAAAATAACAGGGAAAAAAACAGAATTTGGGAGCAAAATAAAGATCACATCACCTTTCCTCACACCCATTGTGTGTAAACCAGCAGCCATGGATTTCACCAATGAGTGAAGCTCAGAGTAAGAAACTGAAAACCCAGATGAGGAATCGATCAATGCGTGTATCCCATTATGTGTTTGGGAAGAAATGAACGAAACGATGTCGTAAAGAGGCTGAGAAGGGAGATTTATTGAAGGGTATTTGCTGTTGTATATTCCAGTTTCGTGTGTATACCCTGCTGAATTGTAAAGCTCAGATTTTTGTGGGTTTGATATTTGTTGAGCTTCATTGCCTGATGCCGCCATTGAGATACAGAGCTTCACAAGGTGGCGGCAAAAAAGAGGAGAAATGGAGTTTTCAATTGAGAAGAGGGAGTTGATATTTATAAGTGTATCTGCAAATGTTTCTTAAATCCCGTTAAGCCCCCTAACGTATATTTTTTTTAACTTTGCGCTTCAACATTTTAAAAAATAGAAATTTATCCCTACGATATGAAGAATATCCCATAGTCGATTTTTTGATCAAAATGGGCGAAATATTTCGCATTAGATTCTCATACGTGTAACTCACGTGATAACCGAAAGAGCAAAATGGTCTATTAAAATCTTGGTCAGGGAGCAAGAATAAAAAAACAAAACAAACGTTTGTACGTTGGGAATCTACCGCATAATATTTCGTCCATTCTTGTTAGGAGGTAGACTAGAAAATATCCAGCATACATTAGGGGCACATTGCTGTTTTTAAGATTTTAGAGGACAATTGAGCAATATAATTAGATTTTAGAGCACATTGTTATTTGTTAAGGGACTAAATAGGGAATTAGTCTAAATAGATTTGGTAAAGTTTGATTAATGTTTAATGCATTATGTTACTTTTACATTAAAATATAATTAGGTGAATAATAATGACATGACTTATGGTATTTGAGAATCATAGAGAAGTTGGTCAAAAAGATCACCATCATGTCACATGTATAATGCGTTCTGAGGTGAATTCTACATTTCAACTTACAATAGTGAGAAATTGCTAATATACCGTATAATAATATATGCTTACTATGTTATAAAACATATAAATAATTTGTTAAAATATATCTCATTTGTAAGTTATAAGAGGGAAAAAAACATTAACAACTTGTTGTGAACCTAAAAAAAATGAATTTAAATTTAACACGTTTTACAACTTAATAACCTAACACCTAATGAACCGATGGTTACCATATATTAGACCAAACACTTTGTTGATCATTATTAGCATTTAGCCATATTCTATTGATGTAATAATAGTAGTAATAACCAATAAGGGTAGGCATAGTAGTAGCTTGATTATAAAATTGACCTTTTATCGTACTTATTCGATACATTGAAACTTTGTTGATCTTACTAACCATAACCATACTCTATTGATATAATAGTAGTAATAACTAATAAGGGTAGGAATAGTAGTAGCTTGATCACAAAATTGACATTTTATCGTTATTATTTTTCTTGTTGGGAGTATGCCTTGTACTCTCAATTTTCATCAATAAATTCAATTGCTTACCAAAAAATACAGAAAAACTTAATATTGTGTATCATGATTTAGATGGGATACACCGAAAAAGGAATTTATGTAGTAGAAGTATAAGAACAAAAAATGGTGTTGTTTAAATGATTCAAGAACACTCAAAAAAACAATATTAGAAAAGGCTAGTAAAAAACAATATTAAAATATAGCTGTAGGAGAGTATTTGCTAATTTTAGAGTTTAAAAGGGCTATTTGTCAATTAAAAATAATGTAGAGTAGTTTTTGCAATTAACTCCCATTTTCCTGGGGCAATACCAGGCCACCAGAATCAGAAGGTCTCATAACCTAACAACAGATAAAAACATGATGACTGGCCAAAATAAAAGAGACATATATTCCTATAAATGCAAAATTTGTAATATTTGAAAGGTCATAGTTTCTTCTTTGTTGAGTGTAAGTTTCCTCCTATTGGCAAAAATAAATATTTGTTTTTTCCAGTTTGGAATTTTCTTAGCCAGTTCAAGAAATATTTGCCCACTTATTGGATATATAAAATTGCTTTAAAACCACAAGTTACAACTCAAGTAACATGCATCACTACTTTTTTGTTTGGTCCATGTTTAAGGACACTGTCTGGTGGTGAACTCCCCTAACATTTAGGATAACATCGACAACACCTATAAGATTTTAATACAACAAGTTCGATTTTCTTTAAATTCTTGACAGGAAAATTGGTTCGTAATACTACCCAACGCTCGGTGGGAATTGTGTTTCAAGGTGGATGGTGCAGCTTAGCCAACGACATGTGCCCTATCAATTGTTTGGTTTTCTTTAAATTCTTGAGTGAAAAACTTGGTTCGTCATAAATCGCATGTAAGACGTATTGAGATGAATATATCGCATGTAAGATGTATTGAGATGAATACATCGTAATGGATGATTAGTAGGACACGAATTTGTGATGAAATTAGACTGTCACGTATAACTTAACAAACTTACTACCACTGCAAATGGCATGACTACAATATTACCAGTCAGTACCCTACACTAAATAATTAGAAACGGAAAAATCAAATTTCAACACTGAGAGGCATCATGTTATGATACTGATTCAACATCACACCTATGCATGCTATGTATAAGTTTCCAATTCCAACGGTTAGGCTCCGTCGTGCCAGACACGATGGGAGTTGGGACGCCGCATATTCGCGATGATGCGAATTCTCATGGGAGGCCTATACGTACTTGGAAAAGCACTTGGCGCGTGAGTCTGGTTTCTTATCGATTCTGATTTTCTAAGTCGACTTCTTCAAAGGAGTGGAAAATTGGATGCAAGTATGCATCAGCGAAATAAGATTTCAAGTCGGTGTTGGATTCAGCAGCAGCACGATCTTGCATGTCCTTTGTCATTGCTTCCTGAAAAGATCAAGAGACACGAGGAAACAAAACTATCAGAACTGAACAAGATGCTACACTTATTCTAAAGGAATTAAAGACGTAAACTTGTCGACATTCACGTGTATGAACTTACCTCAAGAGGGTACTTTGCAAATGCAGGTTCAAACCGATGCTTGCAGTACCTATGGAAGGCCAAAGTCAATATAGGCAATGCAATCAGGACCGGAGTCGAATTTGCTGCTCTTTTTGTGCTCAATAGGCCCATAAGTAGCAGTTGAGATATTACTAAGCTGGCGATGATTCGATCATGCACGTATGGCCAAAATGCAGCAGCGCTCTCGTATCGTTGGTTATACACATTAATAATCTGTATCATCACAATATGGTTTTAACTTTTAATTAAAAATATTTTATATATAGCTCAGAACCAGAAACAAAAACAAACAGGATTTGAGTAATACTAACCTGATGACGATACACAAAGTATGCAAATGCGAAGAAGACCAGTATAAAAGGGAGAAGAATTGGAGTGACAACCATGTACACAATTCCCAGAAGGAAATACAATTGAAGCCTTGGTAAAGTCTCTGGAAAATCAACGGTTCCGGGATTCATCGCCCTCTCCAAGTCCCTTTCAGTCTTTACAAGGAACATGTTTTTTAAGTGGAAAATCACTAAAGGCTTCAATCGTAGAATTTCACTAGCCATCCCAGCCCAACCATCAACCATTATATATGTGATGAAGAAAGTAGCCTTCATTGGTATTGATACACCAATATTTCTCGGGATTCTGTGACCAATAAAAACTTCATTTAAAACACAAATTTAACGAGGACGGAATAGGAAAAAAGAAAGAAACTAACATATATGTTTAGAGGCACAGTTTTATGTTTTCAATACATTTGTGAATTAGTAGATCAAATTAACTGGAAAGAACAATTTTATCTTAAGATAATGCCGTTTAGAAAAACTACTGGATCTTATTCTTAAAGTAATACCGAAGTAACAAGAGATATAGGAAGCATACTGAGTAGGTGACTGATGGAGGAAAGCGTGAAGCTGCTGGAACGCTGTACCCGTTGCTATACTTCCCAAGAACACATTCACCAACATGAAGTAGTAGTACTTTGCGGCAGTTTTTCTTTCCAACACAGATATGGCAACATACCCCTCTATCTTTGACATAATCATTAAAAGCACCGGAAGAAGCCATAGGAAGATCTTAAGAGCTAGACCAGGAACAAAACCTTGTAGGAACGACTTGACAAAACTCCTGCAAAAATACAAATCAGCTGCTTAATAAACAAAAGAAAGAATGTAGCAAGGCAAAGTTCAATCGAAGGCCCTAATATATTTTTTATCGTTTTGAAATGAAACATATGTTGAATTGCATAAATAAGATTTTTTCCACCTTTATTGGATCTTACCATTCAATTAGTGGCCTGAGGAACGGAGCAACCTTCTCCAGCCCTTCCAGATTTGCTAATGATTGTACAAAAGCAATAGGTATCATGTAAAAGAAGACCAATGCAAAAACTGATAAAGATATTACAAGTTTTCTCATTCTAAGGGAGAGAAACGGTATTGCCAGATTTTTCCAGTATATGTCACGGGGCTCAGGTGCCCAATCTGTTAACCAGCGGGTAGGATTTTTGCTCTGCTGTGTCTGCGCACAAACAGCTGCACCGCATCTTGTATCAAATGACACAAAGGCAGCCGGCATCACCGATTTAGGGTCCGTCAGAATTCTTTGGCGCTCCGTTGTCAACTAAAAGCAAGTAAATGTAAATAAGTTTCGACAGAAAGAGATGCAAGCACCAGCTGATTGATCACATAATGTTAATTTAACGAGGAGAAATCCTAGTAGCTAAGCAAAGAAAGTAAAACAAATAACTAATGCAACTCACTTTTATGTCAAGGCTTTTGACTTGCTCTCTGTAGAAATCTATTGAATCAACTGTTTCACCCCAAAGGCCAAGGAAGCCTTTCTGCATGGAAAAAAAGAAGAACAAAATAATATTTCAGAAGAATTATAAATTTTCAAAGAGTACTTTTCAAGATGGGCGCTAACAAAGAATCTAGTGTACCTTTTTTGTAGGCCTCTTGCCCGGATTTCTCTCAAGCTTAAGTTGGTTGTAGTCCAGCCAATTCTGAAGTCGGTTTCTTTTCCGAACAAGTTTGGCAAACTTATTAGCATTATACACACTCTGGGAACCAACACATGCAAGGCAGTGAATATAGGACGAACAATAAAAAGATGTGTTAGCAGGTCAGTAAAAGATGAAGATCATGTTGCTAAGCTAATATAAACAGTATTATGTGTATGTGTACACTAATAGTCTGCTTTTTCTCAAAGACTATATTTCCAACTAAGATTGTGAGACAATCTATATTACCTGATGGCATAGATAGTGATCTGGATGGTTTCTCTTAAAGAAGGCTTCAACGCTGTCTGATATTGAGCGTCCAGAAACACGTGGCACGTTCCTAACTAACACCTGAGGATAGTCAAGATAAACTTTAGGATACCGCCATTCAAATGAAATACAGTCTTACAAAACTCTTTCCTTATGAAACAATTATTCCACTACAGTCTTACAGAATTTTGGTCGACTGAGATGGATCTTACAACATATTTTAATGAGACATATAACTAATTAGTCTAATTTTTAAACATGTCGTCTTCGAAGTAAATAGATCCATCATTAGACGCCATAATTTATTTTTAACACATTTAACAAAAACCATAACATAAGGCAGCTATCATCTTCCAATAATGTAATTGCAGATCATTTTCAGTAACATACTTATTATTGCAATTTGGATTAGACATGACAGTTCAACTAACCGTGAACTGTTCAGCACGTTTGCCTTGGGATGATAAAAAATTTAGTCGCATTGATGCGACTCTATCATATTCCTTGTACAGCATGTAACATGCCCAAAATGTAAACAAGTATTCCATTGATATGTGAACAAAAAACCTGAAATTCAATCACAAGTGAACTTCAGAGTCATAGAAGAGCCAAAAACACTCAAATTATTCTTAACCCATGGTTTTTCCAATCCAAAACAACATGTATTATTGATTATGGGACTTACTTATAGGACTTGGCACGAACATTTGATATTGAAAGCTTGTCTATGTTGCTGACAACCAAGTCCCGGCGAAGAAAAAACAAGGCTCCGTGAGATAAATTCACCGGAATCAGAACTATGAGTGCTACAATGGCTATGGGTCCAAATATCTTTAATCTGCCAAAGGACCAGAAAACAGTGTAATTAATCTCGAAAACACAAACTCTAGCAACACAAAAAACAGGCAGAGCATGCATGAACACAAAATCACATATAATCCTTCAACCCCTCATTCATGTTTTTTAGCAAAATATTCCCATTTGCACTAAAGCCAATATTTCATAACCGCAGCAGGAAACGATTGACACAATATCTGAAAGTTTTAGACAATAAACAAAACCACATTCTGTTTCACGAAATTTCTCACAAACACGAGGGACCCTTATGTCCCATAATATCCCCTAAGCAACACCAATCAACAAAAACAACCAATACAGGACAACAAACAGAAAAGATTCAAACTTTATCATGCACCCAACAAACCATAACCTCACAAACAAACAGCAGAAATCTTTTTAGTACCCAAGTACATAAATCCTCAAGAAAATAGCAGAATCAAGCCCAGCATGCCCAATAACCTCATCCTCACTCATTTTCAAAGCCTGAGGCATCCAGTTCAGAAATGACAAATAAGTCCTAAAATTAAGATTAACAAATCTGCCCACCACACCAACAACCCCTTCACCACCAGGCCCACTCCTCTTCCCAGCAATGTACCACTTGGGAAAATAAACCCTGTCATTAATAGGCTGAATCCTTAACAATGCAAAAGCCAATAAAAATGCAAAAGCACTTATTATGTTAATAAGTGCTGAAACACCTATATCACCAAGTGTAGCCATTTTTTCAGCTCAATGCTTGAAATTAAACAAATGGGAGCATGCAGTTTATAGTAAAAACTGATAAAAATCCAATCTTTAATTAAAAATCAAATCTTTTTTTTATTTTTTTTTGCAAGTGTGAATAGAAAGAAAGGATTTTGATGGCAGAGGGAATAGAGTAAGGTGGTGTGTTTGGGTTTTGTGTGTCTCTGAATTTTGCTCGTGATTGTGTTGGGGTTTTTGTTCTTTTTGCTGCTTCTGGGGTTTATGCTTTTTTAATTTTTTTTTTCTTTACAGGGTTGAAATAAGTGAAAAGCTAATAAGCTACTTTTCGACTTATTTCTTCTTCTGCCTTTTTTTTATTATTATTTGATTGCTTTATTGGGTTGTGCTCCGCCGCGGGAAGGCGGTGGCGAGCTGGCGGCAATTATGGAAAATTTTGTCTTTTGGAATAATATTTACTGGCTGACCTTTGGAGATTTATGGCATAATTTAGTTAATTACAAACTTTGTGATGAAGATTTTACTGTCATTAGGACTCTAAATAGAAGACTTTCCTGCAATATTTTTTGTCTATTAGTAGGGAGTATTTCTAATATTATTGGAAAAACTTAAAGTTTTTCTACAAAACCACCTAATTAATCTTATTGGAACATTATTTTATATTACGCAATGTATTGCATAAATTCGCGAATTGACGCAATAGACCTGACAATTTGATCAATCGAACAAATCATACTAGGCTATCCATATCACATAGGCACAAATTTAAAGGTACAAAATTAAGTTGATGTTCCTTAGATTCAACTCGAACTTGAGATTTATTAGAACACTTGTAAGTTATATCAAAAACTATTTTCATAGTGTGTGTTAGAATATTAGTTAATGTTATGTGGTGGTTGCACTAGTAATTATGATAATACAGTATTGTTCCACGTGATTTCAGGGTCATATAATTACAAAGTTATCCACACGGGAAAAAATCACTTTTCATACCTTAACTTGGTACTTTTCTATTTTTGGTACCATAAGTTGGCAGCCATCAAGTTTGGTACCCCAACTTGACTACATTTATCAATTTCAATACCATATGTTTATTCCGCCCAAATCGCCACCTAAATCACTTACCTGGCTCGCCGTTGACTCAAACAATTGGGGATTTTGACTTTCTTATCCCACGTGGCTGCCAACTCGACAAAAAAAAATCAAAATTTATATCCCTTAATAATTATTAACTAAAGAAGCTTTTCTGGTATCAATAAAAAAAGTTTATTAATTCTTTAAAAAAAATTAATATATCTGCCAACATAATTAATTAATTCTTAAAATTTATAAAAAAATAGAAAAATTAAAAAGAAAAAGAAATTACCCACTGTTCTTCACCCCCCCCCCCAGTCCCGCGACACCCACCCCCCCAAGCCCCACCACCACCTCCACTGAACCGCCGCCTCACCACACCTCCACCCCCACAACCGAAATCTGAACTTGCGCATGAGCCGCCTATTGTTGTCCATTTCTTCCACGATCGGGAGCAGATTTCGTTCATAAATCGAGGCAATATTCAATTCGTCAACAGTTGAATGTTAGGGTTTGCGATTTCAGAATCGATTTTTCACGATCGCAGCGGATTTCTGATTCTGACTTTTCAAAGTTGAATGTTAAGATTCTTCGCGGATTTCTGATTCTTCTCTGAATCTGCGGCGGCGGCGGTGAGGTGCGACGGCGGCGGTGAGGTGCGACGGCGGCGGTGAGGCGGAGGTTTAGTGGAGGTGGTGGTGGGGCTGGGGTTGGGTGCCGCGGGACCCTGGGGGTGGGGGAGAACATGGGGTAAATTTTTTTTTTCTTTAATATAAGTACAATTAGATTTATATATTGATGATTATTTACTTCTCAAATAAAAAACATTAATAACTATTTGTATGCAATATTTAATTATTAACAATATAACTTTAAATATCTTAAATAAGATGTTTAAGATTAATTCACATATTAAGGAATTCAATAATAAACATCTAAGAATTAGTTAACTTAATCTTAGGCATATAAATATAGTTTATTAAGAATTATATATTTTTTAATATAACTATATAATTTAAAGAATTAATGAATTTATTTTAAAATATATCATATGAATATGCAGCCTTTTTTATTGTAAGAAAATACATGTCATCACACATGTGGCAACTAATTGGTCAAAATCCCCAAATTCTGGGTCAACGACTGTCCACGTGTGAAATGGAGGCGGCGATTTAGGCGGAATAAACATATGGTATTGAAATTGATAAGGGTAGCCAAATTGGGATACCAAACTTGATGACTGTCAACTTATGGTACCAAAAATGGAAAAGTGTCAAGTTAGGGTATGAAAGGTGATTTTTTCCCCCTATCATCAAAAAGTAATCGATGAAAATAGAGCAAGCGATTAGAGAAACTTATTCGGTAGAATTGTTGCATGCATGCATGCATTTTCTTTTTTTTTGTTTTTGTTTTGTGTCACAATGTGAAAATAAAATACACAAATATTTTCGTGGAAAAATTAATAAGAGAAATATTCCTAATCACAAATAATAGCAAAGCAATAAATTAGAGGAGAGTTTAATCAAAGACCAATTATTATTTATGCCCTGTATGTTTCCATATTTTTTAAAAATGCCCGTTATCTTTCGAATTATTGAAAATGCCCTGTAACTATGTCTTTTTTTGTAGAAACTGCCATTTGCGTGCCACATGTGAATTTCGAACGACGTGGCATCCACCGTGGCTGCCACATGTGTTTTTTTGTCTATGTGGCTGTCACATGTAATATATTTAAAATATAAATATATTTATATCCATAATATATATAAATATATATAAAAAAATATCTTTATGTATTAAAATATATCAAATATATATAAATATATGAAAAAAATCATAAATATCATTTTTAATTACTGAAATTAAAAAAAAAATCTTTTTTTACTGAAATTAAAACCAAAATTATTTTTTTACTGAAATTAAAAAAAAAATAAAAAAAACACACCCCGTCACCCCCCCCCACCACCACCCCCACACGTTCAACCTCCCCCCCCCCCACCCCCCGCTGCAACTCGCCAGTTGCAGCGGTGGCGGCGTCAATTGACGCCGCAACCACGGGCGTCAAAATAATTTTGGTTTTAATTTCAGTAAAAAAAAAGATTTTTTTTTATTTCAGTAATTAAAAATGATATTTATGATTTTTTTCCTTTTTTATATATGTATATATATTTGATATATTTTAATACATAAAGATATATATTTTTTGTATATTTATATATATTATGGATATAAATATATTTATATTTTAAATATATTACATGTGGGAGCCACATAGACAAAAAAAACACATGTGACAGCCACGGTAGATGTCACGTCATCCGAAATTCACATGTGGCACCCAAATGGCAGTTTCTACAAAAAAATACATAGTTACAGGCATTTTCAATAATTCGAAAGATAACATATATTTTAAAAAAAATGAAAATATTGGGGCATAAATAATAATTTGTCCTTTAATCAACGCTTATGAGTTAAAAAAAAATGGAACTCTATCTATTTCATGTATCGATGTGTAGACAGGTCAATTTTGGATACTTTTGGTTGGGATTCTGTATTAGTGAAATTCGTTTTCTATATACTGGTATTTTAACAATTCCTCAATCCCGACAACCTTAACTTTGTCGTTGTCAAACGGTGTGGTCCACGTGTCCGCATGCTGTCATCAATATATATTTAATTCACACTCCCAATACATAGATACGAAAATCTAACTTCTCTTAATTATCTTAATGTCAGATTATTGTCCATATATCTCGCACGCTGTACTATATAATTTATTGTTTTTTACAAAATCGATTAATGATTTCTATGCAAATAATATACTATATGTGTCACAATCAACTGTCACATCCATTAGACCAATTATATACTACCCTTATTTTCTATATCAATTTAATCCATCTAAAATATGTACAAGCTTGCATGCGAGTTGCCATGTGGAATTCCACAAAATCACACCTCTCTTGTGAAAATATAAATTGATTGATTTTTTTTTTAGAATTGGTTGTACTTGTGTTGAAATTCTTAGCTAAATCGGTAAGTTGTTCCTCTAGCAAAATTCTTGCTAATTATTTTCTTGAAGTGAAGTTAATCATTTTTCCTGTTTGTAGCTTATATATTACTATGGTTCATTTTTTGTACCAGTGTGATCTTTAACTACCATGAAGTCTGTTATATCTAGATTTTTTTCTACATTAGGCTTGATTTTCACTTGGGTGTTAATATGGTCCTGCAATTAATATTAATTTGCTTGATTTTCTCTAATTTCCTCATCCCTTATGGTATAATTGTTTTAATGAAATTAAGCTTTGTAGTGACCTAATTCTTGCTGAATTGTATCTATTATGGTGCTTCAAGTACTAAAATATACACTGATGATGTATATTCGATAAGGCCGATGTTGCTTTGAACTGAAATTTGTGTTGTGAGAATTGAGAAATTTAGATGTAAAACTTAATCTCTATGCATGTGTTGCTGTTTGAAGTTACCTAAAATTGTCTAGAAGATTATGCAGCATATACTTTTAGTGGTCATGATTGTTTTTAATCAGCATTTTATTTTTCATGATTAGTTCTGATTTTAATCCATCTATATAGCTAATCAGAAGATGATCTGTTATCCTGGAATTGCTGCCGTTCCCATTCGAGCCGTCGCGCCCACGGAGAAATTGGCCAAGAAATTGGAGGAAAAGACTGCAATTTCTGAATTCGAAAAGCATCCATTTGCATCGAAAAACTTCAGGGGAAAGCAGAGCAAAAAGAAGCCTTTGGCATCCAAGAAATCGAAAGGAAAAACAAAGTTAGGCGAAAACCATGTGCTCGATGATGAAGGCAGCGTCGATTTCTCAAAGGTTCCTCCACCGGTTTGCTCTTGCTCTGGGGTAGCGAGACGGTGCTACAAATCAGGGCCAGGTGGATGGCAATCCTCGTGTTGCACGAACGCTTTGTCTAAGTATCCACTGCCCTTTAGTCCTTCGAAGCCTGGTAAACGCGTTACTGGAAGGAAAATGAGAGGTGGAGTTTACAAGAAAGTTCTGTGCAAACTTGAAAAGGAGGGTCATGATCTTTCTCAGCCGGTGGACTTGAAGAACCATTGGGCGAAACTTGGCACCAATAAGTTTGTTACAATCAAGTAAGGTAAGTGACATGTATGAGATCAGAGTTCCTTAGTTTGTTTTATGTTGTACTTGTACATGTATGTAGTTTCATGTGAAGATCTTACTGTTGCATCTATATTAGTTTGCACTTTGCTAGTTTTTCCAAGTCTAATGCATATTGCTTATTATGTAAATACATAATGGGGAATTTCTGCCTAAGATGGCACGGTATCTGTCACGTTTAGTATCTTAGGTAATTCTTAGGCCTTTGTAGCTTCCAGAGCAGAAGCTGTTTGCAATAATCTGCTCATAAAGGTCTCTTATCTTCAAACCGATGATCGTTTGGAAGAGCCCCGTTCCATTGTTGCTGCCAGCAAAGTCAGCGTGCTTCAGCATTTGCTGCGTGACTTCACCATAAAACTTGGTGGAAATGTTACTCAGGTGACTCTCTACATAAATGAGTTCCTCTAGTTTGTCGAATTGGCCATCCATTTCCAATACTGAGACCTGCAAACGATCATGAATATAAGTGGTGTGCAGGAATATAATGCAGTCAAACCGTTGATGTGCCTACTCTTTAAAATCATTTATTTTGTTGCTGAAATTGGATCGAAATAAAAATGGTTCTTGTGTTGTGAAGTGTATCATGCTTAGGGGCTGAAATCTTGAATCCGACATACCTCGTGACCAAAGTAAGTGTCAGGACCATAGGCGAACTTGATGCCTGGGTAAGAGCATGTCAACTTTCTTCCACATGGTATCCACGAAATAGTGGATCCTTCATCAAATAGGTAAACAGGGTTGAAACGCTTCACGTCTTCTTTCATTATGAGTCGCACTCTCAAGACTTTCCCCTCATTTTCGTATGGAATGAGCTGTGTCGGCAGTACTTCTATAACCGCATCTGCATATTGCTTTTGTGGATCTACAAACATGAAAATGAGCATCATACATATATCACCAATAAAGTTGACCAATATTAATCTGTGCAGGGAGAAGGATGGATGGTATATCGACATTATATAGGGAGATGTTACCAATGTAAGCATCATAGTCTGGTTTTCGAGCTTCAATACTAGCTTGGATGCTTTCTAGGCTGTGTCCTCGTTCATCCATGTCCCTCTGCATTTTTAACGGAACATAAACACAATGTTGGTGAAAGAGAAAGATATATGTTGTAATTGGTTTACAAGGAGATTTACCTGAATTTTCCATGCGAACTTCACGTCATTGTTGATGTCTAAGTAAATACTGAAGTCCAAGAGATCTCTAACGCGTGCATCATACCTATGAAGTGATAAGAAAACGGTTTATATGTCCTCACGGGGCACGACTTAAACTACCAAACGATGAAAGTTTCACAGTTGGTAAACTAATTGCTACAAGAACATGCATATGGAAATCGTGAAACATAACATTCACAGTAAGGGAAAATAAAATGAAAATAACTCACATTGGGTGCAATCCTTCAATGACAAGAATCTTAGGCGGCTTTATCAACTCCGGCGGATCCAACAACCCGGTCACATGGTTATATATAGGTTTATGAACAGAAAATCCATCTTTAATAGCTTTAACATGTTCATACATAAGATTAAAATCATTGGCTCTTGGATCAAGTGCTGTCACTCCCTTCTCCTTTCTTTCACTTCTGTCAAGTGAATGATAGTCATCTAAACAGATAACAGTAGTCATCTCACTAATTAATGTGTTTGAGTCAGGATTTCCGCCCTTTGGAGGTCCGGCTGGGCCACCAAAAACGCTAGTCAGTCGCCGCATGAAAGTGCTTTTACCGCATCCAGAGTCGGCTGCTAAGGCAATAACGACGGTATTGTCCTCGGCCGTGCATGATGGTCGACCGGTTTTTGTGGTGTTGATGGTGAATGTTTTTTTGCTAGAGGTGTAGTAAAGCACATTGTTTTGAGTAAATCCTATGTGAGTTCTTGAGTTAAGTGATTGAACTGTGGAGACAGTAGTGCAAGCTGCCATTGTCTTTACTTCTTACTCGTGTCTTTCTCGTTAGGTAAAGATGTTTGGTCTTGGTATGGTGTTTTTGGTGCTTGTGAAATGGCTTTAGTTGCATGAAAAATGGGCTCTTGTTTTTGTTTTTTGTTTTTTGGTGGTAGTGGGGTACATGAGGACAAAATAAATGAAAGAAGAAGTTATGGGTGACAGAAAACAGGTGGGAGTTTTGTTGGAGAGGAGGTTTTTGATATGGAGTCCATGGGTGACAGAAAACAGGTGGGAGTTTTGTTGGAGAGGAGGTTTTTGATATGGAGTCCACTGATGTCAGTGATCACCCATAGTTTTAAGATGAGTTGAGGAGTTGTTATGAGAAGGAAATGGAGAAATCCCATTGCTATTTTCCTTCCACTTGCTTGATGTCAATACTGCCATAGTTCAATCATATTATTTACACTCGATATTTTTGTTTAATTTAGATTCCTGAAGTGCGAGAATTTTGATGGATTAGATGTGCATGCATGGATTGTCATTTGTTGTACTGAAATTAAGCTTGGATCGGTCAAGTTCCGCAAATGCCAATACCGCAATAAACAACGTAAGAACCCCACCCCAAAAAGTACACCGTCTGTAATACAAACTAGTTGGTAAGAATAATTAGATTCAAGAAGTAACTCACCACGCGGATGCGGATGCCTTTGCTAGTAGAGAATAATTATCCGAATTTCAATTTTTAGATTTATTTTAATATTTTTTACTGCAAAAGAAAGTACGATGTCAAACTCTCTCAAATGACTGCTCCAGATCAGATTGGCAATACAAAGTTCACCATGATCTTAGCGCATGGCAAAATAAGAATGCAAAAAGATATTAATCAGTAACATAAAAATAATGAAGTCTACTAAGGATTCTATTACAAACGAACGATAATTTGAGACCAATCCAGAACACCGTTAACAGAATAAAATTGTTACCAATCACAAAACACCGAAGTTATGAATCAATCATCATATCATACCGCTCAGCTCATCATCTCAAAATGTACTAACTCAAGGCAAAAGAAATTTATATACTAAGGCAACTCAGAGAAAAGACTACAACCTTTCCAGTTTTACTTGTTTCCGCGGAAGTACGTATAAACTTTCTGCAAAGAGAGAGAGAGAGAGAGAAGGGTTAGTCAAATGAAACAAAATGCATCATGCCTTGACACTTAACCTCCACAAGAGATATAGGTACGAGAACGAATTGAAGCGGGGAACAGCATGAACAGCACAAGCTGTGACGAAATACCATGCGATACTACACATCGCGTCAAAAGCTCACAAAGCATGGGCTCTAAAATATAAATATCATTTTTCTAACCTGGAGTACCCATAAGCTCAGCAGTGACTCTAAACAAAACAATGCAAACCCAATCAAGTAAAAGATCTGCACGAAAATAGTATAACAAGTCCGTTAGTGAAAATGTTCTCAAAATGTACAAAACAGGAATACACAAGAGAAGTTTGAAGGAATTGAAGCAACTAAATTCAAAAGTCAAGAAATATCAAACAAAATATTTATCTGAAACTTTATATACTTTTCGGGCTAGAGAAAATTACAATAATACTCGAAAACCTCTTCCTCGCTTAGAAATTAAGAAGAACACACATACGTGTTAGTATCAATATACACTTTAAACTACCGAGACTTTATAATCCAACAAATCAGATGACTCGGTAGAAAACTTACCCCGGTCAAAACTTCGTCAGAGAAAACATCAATCGCAGCAAGGATGCCCCTGACATTAGGAATAAGAAAGGAATATGCTGAGCAAATAACTGAGAAAACATACTCTAGCTTTTTTGCCATTTTGAGGAGTGGGGGTGGGGGGGATAATGAGGCTTACGTTAATGATCTCCCGTGAAAAACGATTGGAGGCGCAATCGCGGCAAGTATGCAAAAACCAATATGAAGCTGCAGGGTTAAATTTCATCAAGATAGAGAAGCTATTGTTGGATGACTGTAAGACAACAAAGAGCAATAACAAAGCGTACCATATAGAACAGGAAAAACCACCCAAATTTTAGCGCACTATCAGTCCTGAGGATCAAAATCAAATGTACAGCAGCAAACTGTTACTTCAAAATCCTTAAGAGTCGAATCAATTATACAGTACCAAAATGTTGCTTCTAAAACCTTGAGCCACAAGAAAGAGATAATATGAGTATGGCAAATACCTCATTGCACGATACAAAGGTCTGTACCATAGCACGTAGGAAAGGGGGCATCCCATCAAGGCATATATTATAGCAAGGAAGAATATCCTGACTCCTGCAGATGGTAGATAGTAAATAATAAATGAGCATAGCCCATAACTGAACCCCAATTGTCTGCAAATAACTCGAGGGTGATCAAAGAAGGGGAGAAAGGCAAAGAAAATAAACAAAGAAACTCACCACCACCCCTTATCCAACAAACAGTGATGGCAATGACATTGAACACAAGGCAAAGGACGATACCTGAAACAACATCCATAGCAAAAAATTATAGCAATTACTCCCGTGGAACTTACAACAAACCAGGAAATAAAGTCTCACACCTTTAAATATATAGTACGTGGTGTAACTTCAAGCCTTTTTAAATGTCATTCCGAAAAGAATATAAATTAAAAAGTAACATAAGTCAACTACTCCAGCCTACATACTTATGGAAGTAACAACAAGAAAGTTATTATATTGAATAGCAGAACTATATAGCACTTCCAATCATAGACTATTTTTAAATTGGTTATTAATTTCTAATTTTATCAAAAAAAAAAATATAGCACTTCCAATCTGAAGATGATGACTGGGCAAGTTAAATTGGCATCAAAGGAAAGAATATATCTCAAAATACGCCACAAACCTATTGCAACCCCATCATACGTGCTTCTTTGCAGAAAAAACAATGATAATAAGTATGGAATAGATTCAGATTGTCCCCTATTCTCGAGCATTTGCACATCGCATCACTATTAATATATTTGAGGGTTGTTCAACAAAGCTAGTTCAGTTGCCTTACGTTAATTTTTTTATTTATTTATAGCATTGTCTGAAAATAAAATTTCAAAAGACAACTGCTAAATGGTTGCCAGAGAGAACGAAGGGTGACAATAAGAAAACACACATAAACAATGGAAACCATCATTAAGGTTCAGCAATTTACTCTTCTTTTAGTAAGCAACATATGAGAACAGAGCCACTTAAACTACAGGAATGTAAGTTTGTTTAGAAATGATTTTAATGAGTGCATGCTTGTAAATAAGGGAGATTAAACACTCTAGGCCAATAAAACCGAATTTAAATTTACATAACTGTTTTGATAAGTACAGGGGCTGCAATATGCAAATAGGAGAGCACCACATACATACCTAACCAACTGGCGAAAGCTAGATACTGCAACCTCTGAGCATGAACTGGAATCTCATTGGCTATATCGTGATGGATAATGGGGAAAAAAGGAGGCCAGTTTTTATCATTCACGGGAATGGCAACTGAATGAAAAGATTGCAAAACAAATTAGGATCATAAAACGTCACTGGATATCTCAACAACTTGCGAGTTTTGACCTCAGCTTACCATTGCCAATAGCATCCTCTCTACGCTTAATTTCCTGCAACGAAGATAATAAATCAACAAGCAGCAAAGTATTCCTACATGTTTTAAAACCAAAACAAGTACAAAACAAGCTCCACCAAATGCTTTTCCTCTAGTTAACAAATAACCAAATATATTCTTCTATATATTACGCAGAGCTGATTCAGAAATACTTAAGCTACTTTAGGACTCAAATTATTAAATATCCTTCATTGTGAATAAACTACCAAAGGGTATTCCTTACAACTTGAAACTAAGCAAAAAACAAACCCTTTCTCTCCTATTCAAATCTGCTTCCCAGCTTGAAAGTTCTTTCTCCTTTTTCTTGGGCTCCTGAAAAGTAATATGGCTACATCAGGACAAGACTTTAATATGCTGTAGAAAAACATACAATGAAATCGATGGCTATTTTACCTTCATATTGTCTAGCGGTATATCATCAGTGGCATCATGTTTCTGACCAAAACCCAAGGTACTAGCAACTCCTTTCGGAATGCGTGATTTTGAAGGAGCACCCTGCCAACGAATGCAACATCAGATAACATATATAAGTTATAAGCTACGGGTTTTGTTTGCGTAATCAGGCTGCACATTCCATCATTTTAAGATATATATATATATATATATATATATATATATATATATATATATCTGAATCCAACATCTGACACATAAGTTCCTCATTCTACACTATGAGACAATACATAGTTCATCATAATGTATCACCAAGAACTCTCCCACATTTGGGATCTCAGACCTAATCAAGAAGAAGGTAGTAAATTCCTCTATCAGTTTTCACATCTGCAATATGAATTACTCACTAAATAACATTCAAATTACAGAACTACACCCGTAAACGATCATTCCACTGAATTTCGCATTGCAGGCCTATAACAGAATTGCACACAAAATTCAGTATATCCACTACAAACTAATATTGAATCTAAATGCAACTAATCCTCGAGACCTGATCATCCTATTTCACCATTCATTTCCGCCGCATTTTCCAGTAAGGGAGACGCAGACGACTCCTGATCTACCTCGCATCCGTCATTCAATCCTTACGCATGTCAGTTAAGTTCCATCCAGCATACAATTCCGGACAATAAACTACAGTTCTAACGTAATCTCAGTATACACAGCTTCAACGCCAAGTCACCAACGCCTTCGATTATCGACAGCATTACCGCAATCACTAAACCATCACATCGTTTCATCCGTAAAAACCGTATCAGAATCAATTACCAATCCTAAATACTAAAAACCTAACGAGATTCAGCTCAAACTCCCCAAAATACCCTTCCGCCACCTCACCACCAAATTCAACCACAAAAACAGTAACCGGAGATCTCGGATCTACCTCGAGTAATACAAAACTAATAAAAAATCAAATAATAAATAAAAACAAAAAAAAAACTAAAAATAGGCAGATCTGAGAAGAGAGGTTACCGCGAACGGATTGACTTCCGGTTCCTCTTCGTCAAACGGATTCGGTTCGTTGTGCCGATTCATCGCGAGCTAGATTCGAGGTGCGCAAGCGGTGGAGCTAGAGAGAGAAAGAGGAGAGAGAGAGAGAGAGAGAGAGGTGGGGTGAGTAGAAGAGTAGTAGCAAGGTATACTTTTTGATGCGTAAGGAACAACAACGCGGGATTGATTGTTGGAGCGAAAAAGGGTGCTGCGTGATTGTCACGTGGGGACATGGTTGGGTTGGGTGCTACTTTCAATTTCAAATAATCAATTTTTGTACTATGTAATATTGCTCAATTTTTGTACTATGTGCTGTTATTTAATAAATTATATGTTAAAAACTTAATATTGTATCAAACCAAATTCCAATGCATCGTAAAAAAAACTAATGTAGTGTAAAGTTGAATAATTTATAATGTCAGTGCTAAAATATATTTTGTATCCATATCGTAACGTATTCAACATCATTTTGAAATAACATATGCATCGCCATACTAGTATGATCGGGTTGTCACATTCGTGTAGTCACACTGTCATACCTATACACATGTGACATAATAATATCAACAGCAAAAGATTATTGAGATGCGACCATCACATTTATGTTATTTTATACATATACAACTTTATGCCACATATATTTTTGTTCTACATAGGAATAAATGGCATAAGGTTTGCCGTTATTCTCGTGTCCTCTCAATTACAAATGAGATTGATAACTCGATTCAAAATACTCGACATAAAATGAAAACGACTCCAATTCGTCATGTAAGAATTTCATCAATAAATTAATTTACAAGTTTATGAAACAATTTGTTCTTAAACACTTATATTAGATAATAAATAATATCTCAATTTACATGAAAATTACAACAAATATCTTGATATATGAAACATAAATACAATTCACATATAATGATTTTTCTCTTTTTTATAAGTTTCTCTTCTATTATTGTAATCGCTAGACACTTGACGGTGTCACTACTCTCCCATTCCAATTCCACTTTTAGAAAAAGCCCAAAAGCACACCCAATCCCTCTTTTAGGATAGGCCCAGCGACACTAATCTCTTTCTTTTTTCTTTCTTTTTTTCTTTTTTTCTTTTCTAAGTTTCAAATATCAGCATACCACACCATGACTATTTATTTTAATACGGCACGTTTGGATGTCATTCGTCCTCAAAACATTCATTATTTAATATAAATATTAGTATGTCCATCATCCCACATTAAATAATATCAACTAAGAAGGTGAGATAAATTAAAGGCCAAAAGTACAGACTCACTTAATACTGGGCTTCCATTACTAATTAGTGCGAAAATTTAGTAAACCAAACACCACATTAGCCCACCACACCATATTTAGTTAATAAGACATCTTAAAGGCATCCAAACGTGACGCTAATATATTAGCTACTTTCTTAGCATTTGCTAATCATTATTAACTCACTATAATATAAATGTCAAAACATGCAAAATACCTTGAAGTTTTATCAACTACTTAATTAGAAAACATTAAGGCTCCGTTTGTTTTCTCCAAAAATAGGGGGAAAATGAGGGAAAATGAGGGAAAATAAGTTTTTCTAGGAAATTTCTTAGGGAAAATAAACATTTTCCCTTATTTTATAGTGTTTGCCTCATAGTGATTTTCAATGGAAAATTCTTATTATTTGTAAAGGCCTTTTGCATTTATTGTTAATCTAAATGTTTAAAACCCATTATTATATTTTATGCTTTGAAATATATATTAAAAACAATAGACCAAAAAAATATATAAAATTAGTGAATATTTTTTTTTTTGAAGTTCTCCTTAAAACTACTTTATGTAAACTATCCATAACTTGAATAACTTTATTTTATAAATACTATGACAATTACCTTTACGTATATATTTTAATATATTACATTTTTCTAATTAACTTAAAGATCAAAAAACATAAGTGATGAAAATTCCATAAAAAAAACAAAATTAATTATTAAAACAAAATATTTGAACTGAAAAGAAATTCGAATTTTCGTGTTGGTGGGAAAAATATAAAGTTTTGAAATTTTTGAAAGATCTAGAATATATTAACAAAGTTTTTTCCACCTTTCTTTTAGGAAGAAAGATGAAACAAATTTTTTTGGGATAAAATGAATATTTTACATGGTTTATGTATAGGAGAAGATTTTGAAAATATTTTCCTACATTTTCCAAAGATTTCTTTTATTTTGCAGGAAAATCTCTAATTACCAAAGAGTAGGAAAAAAATTATGCTTTTTTTCCTTCTCCCCTATTTTCCGGGGAAATAAACGGAGCCTAAAGTAAAATAATATCACCCAACTGGTGTCTCATGTGTCATAATATAGGCAAATAGTTTCGCTAACGCGTTGGTTTGATAGAGATCCAGTCGGGCCCTAGTTGACTGTTCGACACATTCACCCTTTTGCGCAATTTAAACAATAATATTTTGCTTTATGTGTTAGTGCATGAACATATTCGCGACGATCGCGCCAACCTCGCCTCGCCCACCCCACTTTGTACATTACTTGGTTTCAGTCTACATAAATAAATCTCCCTAGTGTGTAATATGTGTGGTAGAATGTCTTCGTTTTCGTCTATCTAATATTCTCAGCTATTACTGAACCTACCCACAAAAAGAGAGAAGATAAATTTAGCTATGTTTCCTGAGAGAGGCAACCCTCGCCAACAACCTTCTACTTCTAGTCGATTGCTTTATGATGGGCTCCTCTGTTTTCTAGGCGCTCCGACCATAAGAATTGAAAAGCGATATTTTCTTGCCCGCCAGGTGTTATTTCAATAAAAAAATAAAATTATACACTATTTGTTACCCAACAAATTTTACTAGGATAATAGTAAGTGACATAGAAAGACAAAAAATACTAATTAAAAAATAACAAGAGCCCTTTATGCAATTTACTAAATTCTCCTCTTCCCTCTCTTCCAACAAAAAGGGAACACCACACAATTTCTCAACCACCCAAAACCCTAATTACATCACCACCTTCCTCTCTCTAATACACCTTAGGGTTTTGAGGTCCAATCTCCTCACCACCAATCATCATGGTCAGCCAAAAGAACAATACCACCGACGCAGAATCCTTAAACATGTCCGAAAATGGCGACACAAAGCTCCACAAAAAGCACAAGAACAAAACCAAGAGAAAGCTCGAAGAAAATGGAGCTGACGTTGAGCCATTGCCCGATATTTCAGCTAAAAAGAAGAAGAAACAGAATAAAGACGAGATTTTGAATGATGGGTCAGCTCAAATTTCGGAAAAGAAGAAGAAGAAGGACAAAAAGGGAGGTGGAAAAGAGGTAGTGGAAGGCGACGGAGGGGAGCCGAAGGAGGAAGTGAAGGAGAACAGTGGTGTGGTGGTATCCGGGAACAATATCGGTGATTCGAAGTATAAGGCGTTGAGTTCGTTTGAGGAGTCGGGGCTTCCGAGCTTGGTGTTGGATAGCTGCAAGAAGTTTGATAAGCCATCGCCTATTCAGTCGAATTCGTGGCCGTTTCTTCTTGATGGTCGTGATTTTATTGGAATTGCGGCTACTGGCTCTGGTAAGGATTGAGTCGCGTTGTTTTTACTGGATTTGTGCTGTTGTGATTGGTATATGCTTTATAAGTTTGTGTGTGTGTGTGTGTTTGGTTTGATCAGGTAAGACATTGGCGTTTGGGATCCCTGCGATGATGCACGTGTTGAACAAGCGGAAGGATAAGACCTCGAAGAAAGGCAATCCTCTTTGTCTGATGCTTTCGCCTACAAGAGAACTAGCTCAACAAGTACGTTCCTCTGTTATGGATCACTTGTATGTATAGTTTGGATGAGGAAATAGTCTTTGGTTTATGAGAAACAACCTTAGCCTGATTTTTGCTAAAAGATCATACTAATAGTAAACTGCCTACTGTGATCAGTCCTGTACTGTCCTATCTGATGGGTTTTGAGTACCCTATTGGGTATAATATTCTTTCCTGAAACCAGACATTAAAGGCTCAAGCAGTATACTTGTCTTCCATGTATTTTCACCACCAAACAGTGCAGTATTATTTTGTGAATGCAAGATAGAGCAACTTTCAGCGTAGACATTTCAAAATATGCATCATTTTCTTTACTTATAATACATGTTGAAATATTTCATCAACTATGACTGACTAAAAAGCATAAATGCGACTTATTACCATTTTCACCTGATTCCCTGTAATATGATTTGAAAATTTGAGAGCTTCAAAAAGCTTTACTATTGAGATAAAAACTGACAAGGAAACCTATTTGTGTTAGATTTTTGATGTTCTGTCTGATGCTGGGAAGCCAAGTGGAGTGAAGTCAGTTTGCATATATGGAGGAACTTCGAAAGGGCCCCAGATATCTTCTCTGAAGTCTGGCGTGGTGAGTGTGCTATAATCTCAAAACTCTGACGATCATAGCCTTTTCTTTACTCCTGTATTGATCATAGGATCTAGTTAGTCTTGATATACTTTCTGCTATACATTCGTGAAAGCTCAAATAAACTCCGTGGATGTTTGTCCGACCCGTTATGTATTAGAACTTTTGAAGTTTGTCTTGTAGGAGTTGTGTAAAAGAACATTATGAGGTCTTAATTGCACATAAGAAGCATGAGAATTGTATTTGGTATTTCTTGTAGAGCTCTTATCATGGCTGCTTAAGAGTCGGGAATTCACTTAAAGAATTATTGGAATGTTGTAGGAGTCAAATAATTGTATAAAAGTTGTAACTAAGTGGTTCGACAAGACAGATAACCTCAGTTTTTTGAACTCTCTATGGTTTCTCTCGTGAGGGTGAGAGTTGTAGGAGGTGATATATGAAGTTTCATTGTGAACATAATTGGCCTGTTTACAAAGAAATTATTTATCATTATTGCTTTGGGTGTATTATTATTTGTTATAGTTTGTGGTATTAACGCAATTCCATGTGTATCAGTACTGTGACTCACCTTTTTGTACGGGTCTATAATAGGATATTGTCGTTGGGACTCCTGGTCGTTTGAGAGACTTGATTGAAATGGGAGTATGTCTCTTAAAGGATGTATCGTTTGTGGTAAGTAGCACTTTCTGTTCTTATCTTGCAATTAATATTTTAAAATATTTTATCTTTCAGCCTGCAGTGTGAGTCAGATATGCTCAACTGAAATACCTTAATTTAGAAGCCTGTTCACATTTTTTACTCAACTGTTAATTAATGCTTTAGGTTCTAGATGAAGCTGATCGAATGCTTGATATGGGATTTGAACCTGAAGTCCGCTCTATATTAAGTCAAACAAGTTCGGGTATGATCTGGATCTAGCCTGTTAATCTGGATTGAATGATCTCTGGGTTTTATTCAGTACCGCACAATAACATTTTTGCGCACTAGTTAGTGTGTTTAATTCCCTGGTATTGTTCACTCCATGCAGTTCGCCAGATGGTAATGTTCAGCGCCACGTGGCCTCCTGCCGTGCATCAATTAGCTCAAGAATTCATGGACCCCAACCCAGTAAAGGTGTGGATAATCCGCTAGTGTAACATTCTGTTTCCAAGCCTATCATCAAATATTATGTATTTATTTGCTCAATATCTTTCAGGTGGTTGTGGGTTCGGAAGATTTATCGGCTAACCATGATGTTATGCAAATAGTGGAGGTATAATGGATTTATACTTCATGGAATTTTGTGTAAAGCTAAGTTTGGTGTTACTTAATAAAGTATTCAGTTTTAGTATCTAAAGACGATTGCTAATTAATATTCTAGGTTTTGGATGATCGAGCACGTGACGAACGCCTCCAGATTTTGTTAGAAAAATATCACAAGTCTAGAAGGTACATATCTTGCAAGAGTGTATGACAAACTTATGGTCCTAGCACTATACACTTTGTCAAAAAGGAGATGCTCAACCTCTGTGTCTTTTAACCTTTGCCAGGAATAGAGTTTTGGTTTTTGTGTTGTACAAGAAAGAAGCATCCAGAGTCGAGAATATGTTGCATAACAGGTAATTTCAGGCCAACTCTTTGTTAGATATAGTAGTTGTGGGTATTGTTGATTTACATTTTGTTTTCTTGGTTCCCAGAGGCTGGAAGGCTGTGTCTATAAGTGGTGATAAAGCACAAAATGCAAGGACTCAGGCTTTGTCGCTGTTTAAGGAGGGTACCTGTCCTCTACTGGTATGCAGTAATTACGAGATGTAATATATATATACACGTAAGTGCGTGTGTCACATGCACATTTATTATGCAATTATCACACGATTGTCTCGCGTTTTCACAGATAGCGACTGATGTGGCAGCTCGAGGACTGGATATTCCTGACGTTGAAGTTGTTATTAATTATAGTTTTCCTCTGACTACTGAGGACTATGTGCATAGAATTGGCCGAACTGGAAGAGCCGGTAAGAAGGGAGTGGCTCACACTTTCTTCACAAAGGACAACAAGGTAAAGTTTAATTGTATGCATGAATGTTCACTCATAAGCTCTTCTTCATTCAACGTCATTTTGATATAAGGTGATGTAATATTGATGCTGGTGATAAATTCTTGGCAGGGACTGGCTGGTGAGTTGGTAAACGTTCTCAGGGAAGCTAATCAGGTTGTACCTGAATCTCTTCTTAAATTCGGGACTCATGTCAAGAAAAAGGTAAGAAGCAAAAGTATGTTATAAACTTTTCAGAACAAGCAATGAAGGAATGGTATTTGCTTATGCTGCGCTTGTGATTTTTCCACTTTGAACAGGAATCCAAGCTATATGGTGCTCACTTCAGAGAAATTGATGTTAATGCACCCAAAGCTACAAAGATCAAGTTTGATAATTCTGATGATGAAGATTGATTAATCAGCTCTTACAAGCTTGGTTCCTCCTTCAAGGGTCATGAGAAGAGTATCGATTTTGTTTTTTGCTTTGTGGTGCTTATAGGTAGAGCCTTTTACTTATTCGTTACTTGCAGCCTTTGGTTTTACTTGTATTGCTGCAGGAATGACTTCTTTAAACTTTTACTAGTTAGCATTATTTTCTCATATTTGGTTAAGAACTGTTTGATTATGTAATCACTATATAAAAACCACATTATTTCCATAATTTTATGTTACCAAATGGTTAATTTGGTTGCTTCTTCTGCTGGGTAAACTATTTCTATTGACGGGTTTAATGAAACTTGTCAAATTGTATATCAACTTAATTTCTTTCTTTACATTTCATTGCTTCTTATCGTAGGTAATATAATATAATAAAATATAAAGATAAATGAGGACTTTGTAAATTAAGCAGAATATTCTCCCAAACTTTTAATACCAGACGAGGTACTCTTACCAATTGATATATAAATTCGATTCATCCAAATTCATCATTAATCATGACACAATAGCAAACATTTATTGCTAAGTGGGAGTTTAACTCGGAATATATTCACGATGAGGAACAAAATTGTAAGCGCCAAAACAAAACGGGGCTTCTTAGCCACTACTTGTTCTTGATGCTACTGGAAGCCCCGCGCCCTTCTTTAAGGATTGCGGTTGATCTAGTTAATACTAGTGCTCACAATTTGCACTTTGCATGAATCACTGAAGTCTCCTCTTCGGGACTCAACTAGGAATGCATTTAAAATGGCGCGACAGCACCCCAAAATTTGTGTAAGCCTCAAAAGTATGAAAGATGATGGTTTAACTTCCATAACCTCTTCAAATCAGTTTGGAACCTGAGCCAACTTCAACAATATATCAACCTACCCCCAACTTCTTGTGAGTGGAAAATCAGGATGCAGTTTCGTTCCTCCAGCACATAATAAATAAGGATTGGTCGGAGCAATGTCTCCCTTACGACAATTTTTGAAAGATGAGGATCGTGGATACCTGAGCCGCAGAAGAGCTAATAGTTGTATGTTCCCTCAAACTACGGAGAGTTGACAAAAGATGAGGCATTACAACTGGAATATATTATTTTCACCACAAAATAAAGGCCATCACGAGTTCTCTCCGCCAGATCAGCAAAACGTTCTGCTCCATGAAAAGCCATTCCCTCATGTTATACTAGCTCCCAGGAATGTAAAAACTCTTTTTTTGAACACCCTGGCCAAGTCCATGATTTCAGATTCCAGTACTTGTTTACTTGTTTTGGGATCCTGCCATAAGAGTTTGCTAGTGTGGGCCAGCCTGTTAGCAAGATCAATCGTCATGCTCGCGATATCTCTTGTGTTTGTCAATGCTTGCAACACAAAAGAAGAGTATTGAGGATGGGACACGAGTCTATTCAAAAGAATAAGTGCCTCCCGAACAAGCAAACTTCTGAGAAACAAAATAAGCAAACTATAATCCCTGCAAAACCAATGCAAGACAGCAGAAATATACTGGTACCAGCAGTGTACTGCTTTGCCAAAATTGGGCGAAAAGTTCAATTCAGACCCTCATATATAAGACCCAAAAAAAAAAAAAAGGTTCTGAAATAATAAAAAATATACGTTTGGTCATGATAGTAACTTACTGTTCCCTGATAACATCGGGTAGCTGAATGGGCTTCAATATCTCAAGATCCAATTCTGATATCAAGCTCTGTACAATGACAGCGAGAAAATTGTTTCCCTTTGGAAGCTTATAGTTTAGCAAAATTTCCATGCCAGATTTTCCGGAAGATCCCAAGAAAGCAAGAAAAAGAATAGCATTTCTTCGAAGCTTCATCTCCTGAAATTTGGCAAAATCATGATAGAAATGCATAAACAAAGTCCTGACCAACAGATCCATCCAGAAGCAGATTACAGGAGAGCACACGGAACGATAATCAACAGATTATGCTATCTAGTTACAACTGAACTACATGCAGCAGGGTGAAAAATAAAGTAGTTTGACACATGATTATATTATATAGGATGTTGCAGCCAATGAAAAAGTGACTATGTTGCGTATGACAAGTTATGCAGGACTCGGTTACCATGTGGAATCTGGTTCTTGGCAATATGCTACTTTTACATTAGAAAAAAAAAAGGAAGCCTGAGAGTAGGCAAAACAACAGCAGAAATTAGGAATAAGCTGCCAAGAGGGTACTGAATTCATGAAATTTGAGCATAAAAACTACCCATTGCATCATCCCTTTTACTGGAATAATCAAGATCCGAATACTCTTGGGGGCGTGAATTAAACAATCAGTAATTGAATGCATAAAACTGTTTTGATCAGAATGCAGAAGCAAAGTAAAAACTCTTACTCAGCGTAGTACAAAGTATCAAAAGCCAAAACCTTCCGTATCAAGATTAAGTTGTTCTAGGGTATAGATCAATAACAATTACAGAGTATCAATACATAAACGAAAAATACTGTAATGATACCAAAAAGTTCTAAATTCTCATCAGGAGGGAATACTGGTGCTAATGATAGAATGTCAACTTCTGTAAATTTCTCTGACAACGAATTTCTTTCAAGCTACTGGAGGATCCATAAGGTGCTAACCCACAATCAAACAGTTATTAATTACCAATTACCTCAGCAGTAGCACTTCCATTGCAAGCTACACATTCAGCCAAGGCAACTAAGATCTCTTTCAACTCTTCAGAACTCAAAACTCTTTTCTCATGATCACTGTTGGAGCCGGCGTGCTCTATATCCTCTTCTGAACCAGTGCAAATCATGGCTAAAACTTTTGGACCTGAACAGAAAACAGACGGGGAGAATATTACACCAATAGCAATATAACCATCCAACTGAATATCTACTACTAGGAAATGAAGATTCCTTTGAACAAAATAAATAAAAACAGACCCAGCTTTCATAATCCAATTTAATCGTAGTTCCGTTTTATTGTTAGTCAAATTTTCCAAACAAAGAAAAAACGAGTTCGCCATGGTGTTATTATGAGTACTAGAATCACAACAAAACCAAAGAGCAGAAATCAAGTCTGCTGTGGTGCTATTAGTATGAAAGAAAACTATGCTGAACTGAAAGATATCAATGGGGCATATTATTATAAAGCTGAATGAAGTAAATTAGCTAAAACTAATTTTTGGGCAAAAAGAATAATTCAACTCGTCTATCTTTCTTTGAATTAAAAAGTGAACAACCCTTGTGATTGAGCAGGTTCTATAATTTTAGACAAATGGTTACATACACGATATAACTAGATTGGTCCCATGGCCTAGAAGATTGTTAAAGTACCTAGATTATATGACTACCCTCAACCAGCAGGCAAACTAATAATAAAGATCGAGAGAAAAATGAGGGGCAGAAAACAATCATGATGATCTGATGTAATGATTCGATGCAGGAAACTTACTATTACATAGAAGATAAAGCATATGCACAGCAAGGTCTGATACATAGAATCCAGCTTCTCTTCGCAATAGTTGCGGAAGACTTCGAAACAACAGTTTCCCAGCAAACCTGGTGCAATATGACCCTCATTTAGTATTAATAGATATGAATATGTTGAAGTATTAAGAAGGAAAGTTACTCACTTATCTCTCTCCAAATAGGCATTTTGCCTCATAAGAATCAGATTCATGACTGAAAGCGACTCTCGTCTTATTTCTTCTACTTTATGTTTAATGGCAATTTGGCATGTTTGCTCAAAGAGAGCAACCCAATACATGATAGAGATTGATGCTGCAAAGCGACGATCCAAGAAGCCGCTAAGCTTAGGGATTCTAACATTAGTCAAGCTCAGTCCATTTGAAATATTGCCTTGTTTTAAAGTCTCTTCTAGATTTGCAAATAGTAATGTTCCGTTTTCTGAATATCCATATCCACTTGTCTCTTGATTGCTAGAAGAAGGTTCTTCAACCATAACATTTTCCCTGTTACAGTGAAATGATCAAATCTACGCACAGAAGGAGATCAAAATTTGAAATTTAACACAAACTGTAAGTTATATCTGTTGGCAGGGCGTGGGAAGGAAAATGTGAAGAATAAATGCAGATAACAAACTGTTACTCCAAAGAAAAAAGAGCAAGAAGCATGTTGCTCTAAATGGCATGCCGTATTATAAGCATGGCATGCGGCTCAGCCAAAACAGATAATACATGCATTGTGATTAAGATTGACTCTGTTACTATTTTGAGATGCTAAAAACAAAGAAATGAACGACACCCCTCATGAGCACAAACTATCTTTTTTCAAGGGAGAGAGCCAAAAATAAGCAACTCTATAATTTTCTACAAATCATAGTGAGATGATCCAAGCAAATTGGTGTAGAGTACCTTTTATCATACATACTGGCAAGAAAGGTCCCAAATAATAAAATTTCATTCAGAATATGTGAGTGCAGAGGTGAAAGAAACATTACAAGTTCTTAGTACTTTAGAATGAAATCGATCCTATCACGTGTAATTCATAGTTTAATCATGAAGCTGCATATATAATTGAAAACAGAAAAGATATTGACACAGAAACAAATATAGCTTGTTTGTCGTACCGTTTATCAAATTTCTTTTCCATGCTAAATGAATTTGTCAAAACCACGTGTACAACACGAAGAGATCTGTGCACAATAACAACCTGCAGAATGACAGGACTTTGTAGTCAAACACAAACATGCTGAGCAAATGATGAGATTGACCCCGTAACAACTCAGGAATGCTAAAGAATCTACAGGATATTCATGAGAATTAAGTACTAAGATCATGAAAGTCAACTTGTCCACCAAACAGCTATCGCATTATAAACCAACTAACTCAAATAAAATGAATCACGTGGTCTGCAGACTCACATTTTTTAGACTGCAAAGATCAAACAAGGCTTCCAACAAATCCTTCAAACTTGCTGTTTCATCACTAATCTGCAAGGTAATAACAAATCAACACACATACTGACCAAGCTACAGAAAGTAAGATAATCAATGCGATGAACCAAAAAATACACAAAAACAATTTTATGCAGCCTACAAAATAATTAAACGTCAGTGGACTAATTGCACTAAAAAGATGTTGGTTATTATCAACAAAGTTCTTTATCACATTTACTTAGCCACTTCTAAAGAAATACATTGCTGTGAAACAAGTATATATTACATGGAAGATAATAAGAAGATAATACTTCAATTATAAGAATCACTACTCTGATAATGTTTGAAGTGCGATGGAAGTGTGCAAAAGCAAGACTAGAAATCATTTACCTTCATCAGTACTATGTAAAGGTACGACACTTTAACAGACTCAATTGGTTGAGAAGGATGCAATTGATCTGATAAAGCATTGCCAGAACCCCCTTGAGTGGGTCTCATGTTTGCTTGGTAGGGAAAACTGGAGTTGAGGAATCCAAATAACACATGAAAATCTGTTTCACAAGCTGTAAAAAGCTTCTCAACAAGTCTTTGTCCCAAGTTTCGGTCACTTGAGTTCCACAAATCAAGTAGCTTCTGTGAGCCGCGACAACCAAGCTCTCTTACAATATCTGTCTGTACTCCCACAGTATTATAAGCTGATGCGCAGACATACAAAAAAAGGTGCCAAACAGATAACGTCATATTGGTGGAACAAGAGTAAAGGATGCTTTCCTAAGTGCTCATGCACAAAATTCTCACCTACATTTTGTCCAGGAGCCAAATGGCTTACATGATGAATTTGCATTTTCATATGCGTGAGACGTCCCAGGCTCTGAGGGACAAGAAACAAGACGATCCCTGTGACCATAAAAATGTCATTAGTTCATTTTATTAAGCCTATTGCCTTACTACCCAAGATGTGGTGATTAGCGAGCTCAGTAAGAATTGTTAGCACAGCATGGTTGATCACACTTTCAGTGAATACACTTACGAGTCAGAACTCCTGGCACGTTCAAGCTCAGCATCTTTTGCCCCACGTTCTGGATGTATAACTTTCAGCTGCTCCTCCTTCTTGCCCCTTTCCTTCCTAAGCTCAGAGCATTCCTTTTCCTGCAGTCAGAAAAGCTCCATGATCAAAATACACACAAACCATAGCTCACACATACTTCAAGCATAAACACCGGCATTGGATAAAACCGTAACAAATCAATTTCAACAATAAGCTATTCAGCTTCCCCTTCTTACGTAGCAACAAATTAACACATCGAAACAACAAATCGCGATATTACTTCCGACTCGTCCACACACATAGAAACAAATACTCGAACCTCACGAAACAGAACAACGAATGCATACCAGAAGATTAAGCTGCTTCGATACACGACCGAGCTCATTCTGCAACAACAACATGCAAAAACACACTAATCAGAACCTCATAAACAAACCTAATTACACAAAAACACTCATTCACATGACCTCTAACCTTTAATCTATCGATTTCCACCACTTTACCACACAAGTTCGCGACAGGGTCAAAACGCTCGACAACAGCGCTAATCTTAGAAGCTTCCCTCGGCCGTTGCGACAACTCGCGAGGCGGAGAGTAGCTGATGTCAATCGGCGCCGGCGCCGACGCCGGAGGAGGAGTATTGTGGTGGTGGGGGACATGGCGTTGCATTGACAATGCTTTCTCCTCTACTCGATCGACCAGGTCGAGAAACTCCTGGTCCCATTCGTCTTCCAAACCCTCGCTCGCCATTTTCGTACGGAATTTGGTGAAGAGTGAGAAAGTAAGTGCACGTAATAACAAAATTGGCGCCCGTCGAGTTTTCAGTATTTACGTTTGCGATACTTTATTTGTTGTTTTTTGCGTTTCGCACACTGGAGATTGAGTAATTGCAATATGGCCGGGAGATTCTTATTTTTACTTGCTATATAGTTTACCCTTTATTTATGGTTAAAAAATTGAAACAATCACGACAAAACCGTTATACGATAAAATACAAAATATAGAACCTCAACCCCAATCAATAATAGGGAGAAGATCAAAATCAATAAGCCATTATTTTCTTCATTTCTACCCCCATTGAGCAAGGTTGTGTGACGCGATGTTAACTTCTTTCGTGATAAATGAGACGTTTCAGCATGGTCACTGATTGAGAATATGGTTCGAATGTTGAGTATAGTGACTTCAGAAGCCCAGTTAATACGTGTTTATTTGTCATTGATTTGGCTAACCACTTCTGTGGCATTCGATTCAGAATGGATAAAAAAAACCTTTACTTCGACTTTTGTTAAGTCGTGATTTCAGAAAAAAGAAATGAATTTTGAACTTCCATATGTGTAGGGAAGCACATAACTAATTTTAATCATTTCATTTCTTAACCATATAATTTAGCCCGTGATACAAACTCTAAAAACCTGCTGTAATTAAAGTACTCAAGTCCCAATTACAACACTAAATTAAACTCCAATATATACATATAATTAATTTAACACGGTTTTGGACGAGAGTTGGGCTGAGAATTTGTCCTATAAATAGCCGATTCTCTCTTCACTTTTAAGCATCCCAAACAATATCAATCTTTCTCTTATATAGTTATTGAGTGTTAATTATATAAATAGTGGTTAAGAGTGTTGTTTTTTTATATTTTTTTATAGATAAATAAGGTGATTTGCATAAATACAAATCAGGGGAATCCAATTACAAGAAAGGGGGAAGCCCCCATCACAAAAAGCTTCAACAGGAAGCAAACAAGGTTTAATTACTCCAAAATGCTCGGTAGAGGATGCCCATTTTGCGACATTTGTTAGTGTGAGGTAAAAATAGAGAGTTTGTGTGATTTTACTACGGTAAAAGTCGGAGAGTTGTAATTCTTATTTTACACTCATAGTGAAGTTCTTCTACCTTGCATGTGGTTTTTCACCCTAAAGTAATTTGGGGCTTTCCCCGTAAAATCTGTGAGTCGTTTATTTTTCCGTTTTTCAATTATTGTTATGTTTTACGCTATATCCGAAGGGTCCACTTTACAACAAGTGGTATCAGAGCCTCGGTTCATATCCGGGGTCTCGGTGATATCTGTGGGTGTCGTGCTGAAATTATTTTTAGTGACGGTGGTACGTGATAGAAGCAATGACGGCAAAATTCGAGATCGAGAAATTCAACGGGAGTAACTTCTCGTTGTGGAAGCTGAAGGTTAAAGCCATATTGCGAAAAGATGGGTGTCTTGCGGCGATCGGCGACAGGCCGGTGGAGCTTACATATGATACGAAGTGGAACGAGATGGATGGCAACGCTATCGCAAATATTCACTGGCGTTAGGTGATAGCATGTTGTCAAGCATTGAGGAGAAGAGGACAAATAAAGAGATATGGGATCATCTCAACAAGTGGCGAAGTCCCTACACAGCAAAATTTTCCTTAAACGAAAATTGTACAGACTGAGGATGGCGGAATCTACCCCGGTAACTGAGCACCTCAATGTTTTAAATACTCTATTTTCTCAATTGACGTCGTTGAGTCATAAAATAGAAGTGGTTGAACGTGCTGAAATTCTGCTGCAAAGTCTGCCCGATTCGTATGACCAGCTTGTCATCAACTTAACAAATAATATCCTCACAGATTATTTGGTCTTCGACGAAGTTGCAGGTGCCTTTTCGGTGACAAGAGGGAGAACGGCAGAGTGCGGTGCAAGTGGGAGTAAGAAACAGGGGAGATCCAAGTCAAGGATCAAGAGCACTTGTTGGCACTATGGCGAGAGAGGTCACTTGAAGAAGGATTGTTGGAATCTTAAGGATTCGAACAAGAAGAGTTTTGATCCTCAGGGGAACGTTGCTAGCACTTCAGATGATGGTGATGTATTATGATGTGAAGCAGCAACAACTATTCGAGTTATGCGTGGCTTCGATGATGTATGGCTTATTGATTCAGGAGCCAGTTTTCATATGACTCCTCAAAGGGAGTGGTTTCGCGAGTATACACTGATCGCTGGAGGATCTGTGTATAGTTATAAAAATGAACCTTTGAAAGTTGTTGCCATCGGTACGATCAAGCTGGAGATGCATGATGGGGTTGTTCGGACCATTCGAGATGTTCGACACGGGGAGGACTTATGCAAGAATTTGTTATCTTATGGACAACTGAATGATCTTGGTTGTGAGATTGGGTCGCGAAACAAGATCATGAAAGTTAAAAGGGGTGCGCTTGTACTGCTGAAGGCGGACAAGATTGTCGAAAACTTATACATGGTACAATGGAGGGCTCTGCAAGTAGGAGAATCATCAATGGCTTCATCCGAGTCAATTGAGAAATCATCAATGATTTGGCATCAGCGGCTCGGGCATATGTCGGGCATCATCAATGATTCACTATGACGTGTGGCAAGCACCGATACTATCCCTGGGAGGTGAAAAGTATTTTATGTCTTTTATAAATGACTATTCCAGGAGATGTTAGGTGTACATGATCAAGAGTAAGTCAGAGGTGTTCTCGGTGTTCAAGACGTACAAAGCGCATGTGGAACTTGAATCTGGGAAAAAGATCAAGTGCCTGAGATCTGACAATGGAGGTGAATATACTAGCAAGGAGTTTGAAGAGTTCTGTAAAGATAATGTGATTAAGAGGTAGTTTACTACGGCGTACACTCCGCAGCAGAATGGAGTGGTAGAGCGGATGAACAAGACCTTGTTGGATAAAACAAGACCCATGATGTAGGCTACATGTTTAGAAAAGTCGTTCTGGGCGGAAGCAGTCAATACCGCCTGTTATGTGGTGAACCGACCTCCGTCAACAACACTGGGGCTGAAAACACCGATTGAGGTGTGGACAGGTACACCAGTTGATTATTCTAATCTCCATGTATTTGGGAGTCCCGCTTATGTTATGTTCAATACTCAAGAGAAAACGAAGTTGGACCCAAAATCCAGAAGGTGTTTGTTCTTAAGGTATATTAAAGGAGTGAAGGGGTATCGCTTCTGAGACCCCACTGCCTACAAGATCGTTGTAAGCAGAGATGTTATCTTCACGAAAGATAAGAAAAGAAATGATTTCAGTACAAGGGAAGATCCAGAAACTACGACAGTGGTAGTCGAGAAGGATGCTGAGCAGGACGGTCCTGCTGAACTAGAGCATGAACCTGAGGAGACAATGGAGTCTGAAGTCTCGGGGATACATCGATCGTCACGTGTCAGGAGACCACCAGGCTGGCACTCAGACTTTTGTATGAAGAACAATGTTGCATACTGTCTTTTAACTGAGGACGAGGACCCATCAACTCTCCAGGAAGCAATGAGTAGTTCAGATGCAGCTCCGTGGATGGCAGCAATGCATGAGGAAATTGAGGCACTCCATAAGAATAAGACATGGGAACTTGTGTCTCTACCACAAGGGAGCAACCCATTGGCAACAAATGGGTGTACAAAATCAAACGTAACAGTGATGATCAAGTGGAGAGGTATCATGCACGATTGGTGGTGAAAGGATATGCTCAGAAGGAAGGGATTGATTTCAATGAAATAGTTTCCCCGGTGGTCCGAATGACAACTGTGCGGGTGGTTCTGGCGATGTCCGCTACATTTGATTTACATATAGAATAGTTAGATGTAAAGACGACTTTTCTTCATGGTGATCTAGAAGAAGAGATTTATATGCTCCAACCGGAAGGATTTATTGAAGACGGAAAAGAGATATTGGTTTGCAGGTTGACCAAATCTTTGTACGGTCTCAAACAGTCGCCGAGGTGTTGGTACAAAAGTTTTGATTCATTCACCATAAGCCTTGGATACAACAGACTCAATGCAGATCCTTGTGCATATTTCAAGAGATCTGGTGATGACTTTGTTATTTTGATGTTGTATGTTGACGACATGTTGGTTTCATGGCCCAACAAAGCTCGTATTGATGAACTGAAGGCTGAACTGGCTAGGGAATTTAAAATGAAGTACTTAGAACCATCAAACAAGATTCTAGGGATGCAAATCCACCGAGACAGAAATAGTAGGAAGATTTGGCTTTCTCAGAGGAACTATCCGTTGAAGATTTTGCGGCGGTTCAATATGCAAAATTGTAAGCCAATCTTTACCCTACTTCTTGTTAATTTCAAGTTATCCTCAAGTATGTGTCCTAGCAGTGAAGAAGAGAGAGAGGATATGTCTCGAGTACCGTATGCATCATCAGTGGAAAGTCTAATGTTTGCTATGATCTGTACTAGACCAGACATTGCACATGCAGTGGGAGTGGTTAGTCGATACATGGAGGATCCGGGAAGAGAGCATTAGAGTACAGTGAAGAGAGTTCTGAGATATATTCAGGGAACCTCAGATGTTGATTTATGTTACGAAGGATCGGGTTTTATAGTCAGGGGCTATGTTGATTCTGATTATGCAGGTGATCTTGACAAAAGCAAGTCCACAACATGATATGTGTTTACTCTTGCTGGAGGAGAAGTAAGCTGGGTTTCAAAGCTCCAGTCAGTTGTTGCAACATCAACAACGGAGGCTGAGTACATGGCAGCTACGCAGGCCACTAAAGAAGCGATTTGGTTGAAAATGGTCCCGGAGGAACTCGGGCACAAACTAGAGAGCGATTCTCTATTCTGTGACAATCAGAGTGCGTTGCATCTAGCAAGGAATCCATCGTTTCATTCCAAGACAAAGCATTTTCGGGTGCAGTATCACTTTGTTCGTAAAAAGTCGAGGAGGGTACGGTGGATGTGCAGAAGATTCACACGAAAGATAACACAGCTGATTTCATGACGAAGAGCGTTAATGCTGACAAGTTTGTTCAGTGTCGATCCTCGTGTGGTCTGGTGGAGACGTAAGCGACATGAATGGCAAGATAGAAAGAATGGTGTGAAGATCTGATTAGTCCCTAATTAAATTTTCAAGTGGGAGATTGTTGACGGTGGCACATGCATGCAATCCATTTGCATGGTTGACTGAAAATTGTCCATGTTCCAAGAGATGAGCGGTGCATTTGCTTAAGAAGTAAATTGGTTGAGATCCAATCTAGCCATTAATTTGACACGGTTTTGGATGAGAGTTGGGCTGAGAATTTGTCCTATAAATAGCAGATTCTTTCTTCACTTTTAAGCATCCCAAATAATATCAAGCTTTCTCTTATATAGTTATTGAGTGTTAATTATATAAAGAGTGGTTAAGAGTGTTGTTAGTGTGAGGTAAAAATAGAGAGTTTGTGCGACTTTACTACGGTAAAAGTCGGAGAGTTGTAATTCCTATTTTACACTCATAGTGAAGTTTTTCTACCTTGCCCGTGGTTTTTCTCCCTAAAGTAATTTGGGGTTTTCTCCATAAAATCTGTGAGTCGTTTATTTTTTCATCTTTCAATTATTGCTGTATTTTACGCTATATCCGAAGGGTCAACTTTACAACAATTAACAGACAACATGGCTTCAAACATTCGATGCCACAACAAAACTCAAATCAGAAGCTTATACAAGAACCACAACACAAAGTTCATATGTGGTAACTGAACTCAATGATGTGCATGTTCACAAACACCATATATCAGCTAGGAAACTCGACCCGACCATGGCTTATTAGCTATGTCCCTCACTATATAATCGAGCTCCCGTTTCTTCACCTTACTAGCATCAATCTCCCGGTCTAGTCTTTTTACCATGGCTTCCACTTCAATGAGTTTTCCCTTGAGACATTTGATTTCATCTTCTGCTCCAGCCTTCTCTTTTCTCTTTGGCTCCACAATTTCTTCGAATTTGCGATAAAATTCTATTATCGCACCTAAACGTTCTCATAAAAATCCCACTGCCATGCCTAAATCCTCAAACGCTTTCAGAGTCTTATCCCAAGTCTCCATATCGTTGAGAGACGAGGTACTTATATTGGACTTGATTGCATCAGCAATGTTCAAAGTTTCAGAAATTATCCCGGTTGCCAACTTCACATTGAGGCCATTAGTTAAATTCTCGTGCAAATATTTTTCTTGACTGCAACAGAGCTCGTAATATTTCTTTCTGAGGTGCATCGATAGCTCTGTGTCGAGGATTAGGCCATCTATAGATATCGTGAAATCTTTAAAATCTTTCACGTCTTTGAAACTTACAATAGATTCCAAGAATTTGATGACTTCCTCAACATCCAAATCAAAATTGTAACTATCATCATCACATTGATCCACTGAAGGCTCGTTCTCGTGAACTAATACTTTCATGCTCTTACCTTTTTGAATATCTGATGCAAGGGAGTCCTGATTGCTTAGCTTATTCGTTTCACTAACCCAGCCAAGTTCTCCAGGTTGATCTTTAGTTTTCACTACCACCGTGATTAGTTGAAAACTTCATTTCCAATTCAATGTGAAAAACAATATACTAGTAAGAATGGGACGTAGTGTGATATAATATACCTGCATCAGTGGGCTTACCCAAATTTAGAAGGCCAATCGCCCCATCCATTTCTGATAATCTGATTGCCCTAACAATGTATATCTAAGAAAACCGAACAATATAATATGTATTTAAAGTGAAAACTTTCGAAGTTCTAACCACATACAAATGATCCCAAGCTTGACCTTTTACACGTAAAATAAGACGTTCGAGGTAAACGTACATAAAATTAAGTGAATTTGGATATGTACAACCATTACAATAGAGGTCTTACTTCAGACAATTGGTTGATAATATGATCACAAATACTCAACTTAAGTTAGAAGGTCTGCTTATTTCTTGATGTATAATGAGATACATAGTTGCCGTAACGAATAATCTCAATCGTACACATACGGACTTAAAAAAATTAGAAACTTCTATGCACACTAACGATTACCATTACCAGATAGGAAAAGAAAAAAAGCACGCATGAAGCATAAAAAACTTGAAGATTAACCTTGAAGGTGTGAGGCTTAATAAGTTGAAAAACTAAGACATCTCCCTCCAACAAGCCATGTTCAATGGAGAAACCTCGTCATCCACCACTCAGTCCAGTCTTATTCACCAAATAGATTGCTTCATATTCTTGTTCATGCTCATCCACCAAAACCATGGTTTCATTGTGCTTCGGCAAATGTAACTTACAAAATGTGCTAGGCAAGGCCTGCGAATAATAAGAATTCTATGCAATTATTGTCCATTCACTCAGAAGAATCCAACATTTCTAGGTGAGAATCATATTTGTTCAACTCACCAAGCAGAATCCACCAGAGACGTGGGATTTTGACATGAGCTTCGAAAAGTTTGGAAACTCCAGTACCAAGTTTTCTTGAAGTTCTTATGCTCGCTCCATAGCCGAGGTTGAGACAATACTGCAATTAGGAGGATTGCGAGTTGCATCCACCTTGGCTCGATAACTCTAAGGTTTACAAGAAAATAATACTACAAAGGAAGAATTGAAGCTAAACTAAAGCAGCACTTTGAGGTTATCTTAGTCATAATTTAGCATAACAACGTACCGTATGATATGTAAATTCATGTTTTTAGATTCTTCCTGCACAAGAGTATTATAAACATGAACCTAGATATGTATAAACATGAAACTAGATATGTATAAACATGAACTTAGATCTTTCATGATATATTTTACAGTCTTAAAATTTTTGTTCCTTTATTCAATAATCCACAAGAATTAAATAGAAAAACATATAATGAATTGTACATCGAGCGATGATAACAAATTACCAACAAAATGTAAATGACGATTTCACCTTAACTCCAAAGTTCATGTTCAGCTGAAGTATAAATCACAAGGGTGAAGCGCGGACTACATCGACTCACTTTAAGACAATTTGTAAAATACGATGTGATATTACTTTGGTTATTTGTATTTCTACATATATATATATATATATATATATATATATATTATTGAATAGAGGAACAACATATTGCCTATAGTATCTGTATAAGATTTCTTATACAGAGTACGTAAAAAATAAGAAACAATGATAGAAAATTCAATACAAATGGATCATCAATCATGGGATTTGTTATCTAAGTAACCATCTAAATGTATTTTGAATCCAAGATTGAAAGACAAGGAAAGTATTAATCATAATATAACTAGCATTAACAGAAGTTAAATAACACACTAATAAATGAAGTAAAATTCAAAAGAAGTAATCTTACATTCTTTATGGCATGAGTAAGATTCTCAATCCTCTTCTTCATCAGCTTTCTCTTAGTGTCCCACGTCTTTTTTCGCGTTAACTGCTATTGTCAATTTATTTTTGTATAAGCAAAATACAGACATTTCAAAAACTGTGCAAGAAATATAGAAATAGAGGCACTACCTTGGATTTGTACTTAGAAGAAACATGGCTTGCATGTTTAGAGTCCTTTACTTTGGATATGGCCATTGTTATTTTCTTTCTTTTGCCTTAGAAGAGTAGAGCTTTATGTGCTCGCGATATAAGCAGAAGGAGGATGGAGCAACTAGAGAGCTCGATTGCGCTTACTATTGTATGCTTCTTTTGGCTTAATTACAAGAGGCAATTCGACCGTTTGGTTTTATTTGAGGTTGCAAGAGGTTAAGGAGGGAAAGTGGACAAAATTAATGGGATTTCATTTGACTAGGTCGTCAGAAGATCTAAGTAGAGAAGGCATTGTTAAGTTTACCTATGCTTGATTAGCTAGTTATATCACATTTATAATGTTATTATAATGTTTCCGTGAATAATATTATTACATGTAAATAATAAATTATTTATCATTATTAGTATATTTTTCACGTGATGCATGACAAGCGGGTATACCGTATAGTGCCCACAACTTCATGATTTCGGGCAACTTGCTCTATGTATGGCATAGTGCAAACTTTAATATTAACGGTAAAAGAAAAAAGAAAGAGATAAATTTAAAGAATTATATGATCTAATAAAGGATAAAAACAAATTTTATCTTAGTAATTTTTTTTTGAATTTTATCTTAGTAATTAACGTAGTACCCTTATGTATAAATACTTAACTTCAAAACTCTAATATCTTATAAAAGATAGGAATAAGTCATGTCTTAGTAATTAACGGCATTACCTTATATATAATTACTTGAAGTAAATAGCAAAAATTAAACTCTCCTTTATTATCTAGTAAGAAAATAACACGAATTGTTATTTTAATTAAAAAAGAATCCCCATTTGGTGATATTGCAAACAACCTTGATCTTTGTTGTATTTGTTTGATATTGTTCAAATTACATATATGCATATTTTTCTATCGTATTTGTTAAAAAACTTTCTACTTATTAAAAACATAAATACAACGTGGACTATTTTTTTTGCTTTTATATAGTTGAATAAATCAAAAACTTTATAACATAGTATACAATAATAACTTCGATAATCATATATACTTATAAGAAAATGCGATGTATATCTTTTGCTATTCATACAATAATAACTTCAATAAACATATATATACTCGTAAGCATTCATCTTTAAAATTCCCGAAACATCATTTCCAATAATAATTTTATTTCACTTATTAATCATTTTAGTTCTTTCTCCTCCTTCCAAAAACATTTTTAGCCCCGTTATAAAATTCTTGGTTACGCCATTGTCTATGATTCACCAAATTATTGTGTAACAGTTATAATCTTTATTTTCTGATTAATTAGAATTCGGGTACTCTGTCCCAATTATAACACTAGATCAAACTCCAATATAATAAAATGACTCAACATATGATGCCACAACAAAGCTCATGCTAGAAACTCGAGCCTTGCTAAAACCTATGATCATACTTTTATCCGTCCTAGCTAGAATTATGAGTTATGACATCTAAATGCCAACAAACCAAGTAAAGAGTGCTAGATGCGAAATTTAGGAACTTGAAGCCAGCCGTGTTCTACCGCAGGATTGACGATTCGTTCTCTAGGGCGTCGAAAGCTTCCGTGGTTCATCCACGGCTGGCTTTGCCACCCGCTACAAAAAAACATGGAATAACCAACGCTTTTTATGGCCTTTTCCAACGCTTTTCTGCGTTGGCAAATCCTTTACCAACGCTTTCCCAAAGCGTCGTCTGTTCCTGCGTCGGTAAAGGTCCCGACGCCTTTTGGGTGTAGCGTTGGTGTAGATGGTCTTGTAACAACGCTTCAAAGCGTTGGCGTTGCTGTCAGTCAACACCAACGCTTCCTCAAAGAAGCGTTGGCATTACCCTCTGAAGCGTTGGCGAAGCACCCTACTGAAGTGGGGCTTTTGGTGAACCGTCAACACGTCCTAAAAAGCGTTGTAGTATTTGTGGTTTTGCCAACACTTCTAAAAGCGTGGACTCAAAAGCGTTGTTGTTTTCCTATTTTCTTGTCATCACCTCCACTTACCCTCTTCTCCGTGAGCAACCCGAGTCATCGTTGTGGCTGCCGAGGAGCATCCAATGACAAAAATCAAGAACAAGGTGAACAAAACTCTAAAATTCACCATTTTTTAGTGCTCAATGCCTTTTGCAACAGATGACGGAATTGCCTGATCAATTAGGTGGTGTTTGCAAACTCTGGAAATAAGTTAAAATCAGCTTTTTATTTAAAATAAGCATTTTTGGAGTGTTTGATTGACAAGTTAAAATCTTAAAAGTACTTTTTTAAAGCTGAAAATGCCCACAATCTAGAAGTGGGTCTTTCCCCGCTTCTAGCTTGTGCTTCTAATTTTATAATAAAATAAAATGTCATTTTACGTAATTGTCCTCACAATATACCATGCCTTCCAGAAAATCCGCCCCACATCTCTTCGTTCCCGCGCCGGTGGTTGAGTAGTGGGAAAAAATGGCGGGTTTCTTTCCTTCTATAGGCATAAAAGAAACCCACCATCTTCTCCATCTCCTTAGAGAAACCATTAAGCGTGAGTGAGTTGCCTCTTCAATTTTCTTCCTTGGTTTTTTCTCTCATCTTTATCTAATTACTCCTCATCACTAAATCTCACATATTTAATTGTTGTGCTAATATTCCTACTGATGCAGGTTGTTCTCCATTACAAGGATTTCTCTATAATATTTGGTTCGAGAAGATTGTGGTTGTGAGAAGGTATGGATTTTATTTTATTTTTGTTTCTTTCTTACTGCTATTGAATTAATTTTATCTACTTTATTTTTTTAAACTTGAGATTAGTATCAAAACAATTGTTGGTTGTGCTAATTAGAGTAGGAGAGCTTAATCTATGCATATTGGGAATGTTTCTCCTAATAAAAGTTTAAGATGACTAATATAAAGAGATGAGGTGTTGCTGTCACACCAAAAAATAACATTCTTAGACATGTCAAGTGAATTGCATTGACATGTTGGTGCCAACATTCATTAGCTGAAATGTATAAAATCAATTTTGAGGAATTGGCTTATAACTTTTGTAAAATCTAGTTCTGCAATGGATGTATAGATGCATGATCTGTAACATCTGCTCATATGATGAGGGAGCTTAACCAAAATTGATTGTGAGAGGTGATGAAATAGCTTGAACCAATTACTAATATGAGGTTGGGTCTATTTATTTAAAATCAATAAAGGCCTGGAGGTTCCCAATTTGCTTTTAACTGCAGATGATAATCCAGGAAAAGAAGATCAATACTGCTATAATTCATACCACTATTAGGATATACATAATTGTTTGGAAACCGGAACAAACCCAATGAAATTGTTTAAAGACATATCTGATTTTATTGTCCTCTTGTTCTATCATGTAGTCAGATAGCTACTATATGGTACTTTGATTTATCTTTCGATTATGTTCATTCGCTTTCTTTAGATTCACCTCATATAAGTTATGTCAGTATTGTAAAGGTTAAGTAGCAGTTGTGAATGTTGATGTACTTGTATGAGAGGATCAGGGAAGTAGTCTGTTTGTTTAAGTTTTGTGGTAAACATATTCTGCTTTTGATAGCTAAAATTATTTTTACAAGCATATGTGACAAATATGCCAAAGGTGTTATCAAAACTTAACGTGAATTAAAAATGATATATTTTGAATCTTCATTCAGTCCATAAATATATTTTATGAGGAAACTTTTGTATCCTTTTCAAATCTGACTGGGTAAAATTTTTCAGTTACTATTTCTTACTTTGTTTCATGTAGTTATGGACTATCAAACGAAATGATCCAAGAGGATCAAATGTAAACTTTGTATTTCAGTCACCACCACATTCTCAAACAACTTATCCAAGCACAAGTATTAGTAAAAAATCTAAGGGAAAGAATGTAAAGACACAGGAGAAGGCTAGTTGGAATGTTAAGACTACTATGATATTTATTAAACTAAGCGTTGATGAGATGATGGCCGGAAATCGTCCCGACACCCATTTTAACAAGACTGGTTGGGACAGGCTTGTGCAAAAGTTTTTTAAATGCATCCCAATGCAGCTATGATCGCATTCAATTGAAAAATCGTTGGGATGCATTAAAAAAAGAATTTGGTATATGGAAAAAACTAATGCACAACGAGACTGGGATTGGTTGGAATAGTGAGATGGGACTGTTGATTGGTAGCAGAGAAAATTACAGGTATTGCTCTTTTTTTCTTATTAGTTTTTGCCCATGCCATCATTAATATGCTAATGAATAAGTTAAATGAAGGTGATTCCTGAAGCTGCAAAGTTCAAAGAGAGAGATCCAATAATGCTTGATGATCAAGAAATGTTGTTTGCTGATGTGGTTGCAAATGGTAATAGTGCCTATACTCCAAGCTCTGGTTTGGTTCCACCACATATGGAGGATGTGCCACAAAACAACATTTTGGATAACGAAGTTGATGAGCCAGATAATGTGTCACTTTCTGATATTGATAAGTCAACAAATTATGTTAATCTTGGTGCTGAAGGAAATCGAGAGAAGCGTCACAAAGAATTTACTATACCCATTCGTCACAAAAGGACAAAGAGAATCACATCTGCTGAAAAAATAGCAAAATCTCTTGAGGAACTGTCAGATTCAATGAAAACAAATCCTGTCCCAACACCAACTCATCAAAGTCAATTTACTATTCAAGCTTGCTTAGAGATACTAGAGAAAATGACTGAAGTGGAAGAAGGCGGCAAGCTTCGATTGTTTCTTAAACCATCCATTAGGGAATTGTTTGTAAACATCAAAAAGGATCAATTTAGAGTGAAATGGCTTGAAGAGCAAATGGAACAAGATCTGGCCCGTAGGTCATTTTCTTGAAGGGAGGCGCAATGTAGAAAATAGTTACTCTAGTTGATTGTCCATTTCCTTATTAATTTAGATTTGATTGCATCTTTGATTTTTAAATAGACTACTAATATGTACTAGTTTGTGAACTGATCTATTCATAGTCACTTGCTTGTTTTTATATAGGAACCGGTTATGCAACTTGAAAAGTTTAATATTCTTTTTTTTATAATCATTTATGTTATATTTTTTGTAAATGCTTGTAGCACAGATTATTACATGTAATTTTTTTTAGTTTCATACTTACGTTAATCAACATCTCATTAGCAAATATACACAGAATGGTGGACTGCTCTGATTCATACTCAATTTTGGACTTTCTAAGTACTTCGGAGGAGACAAGTGGGTGCTTGGATGACACCAGCAGCGAGGAAGAACAAGAAGTGTTATCATCAGCTGCCGATAAAGAAAAAAACTTGATATTAGGCGCCATAGCAGCTGGAGTAACGGTATATTACGAGAACTATTTACATAAAGTTCCATGCCGTACTAGGGCATTTTCAGGTTGGGCTGCATTGATGGGTCTTTTAAATGGGCATGATCGTAGATGTTGTGAAAATTTTAGGATGAATATTGATGTTTTTTTATAAGTTATGCGGACTTTTAGTGGATAATTATGGACTTAAACATAGGAAATATGTAACTGTTGAGAAACAATTAGCTGCCGTGACCGAAATCGAAACCCAAGAGCGTTCATGTCAAATCATCGAGAATTAAATACATATACCAAAGAACTGGATTGCGGAAGCGTACCTTACACCGTATGATTAATTGCTTTCGAAACGTCGTGTGGTTGGTCTTCCAAATCAGCACGAACCCCTTGAGAGTTCATTTAGTTCTCTCTGGATCTAACTATCGATGAGATGTAGTATAGAAAGCGACTCGTGTGATTTGGGGGCCATGACCACCTTTAAATATTAGGTCACCAAAATCCTAGTGCCCTAATTCCGTAACTTGGGCTTCGGCCCATCATCGTAAGCACAAGTTACAACAGTTTCTACCCATTAAAGGTCCACACTCTATTAGATACATTAAGCCCATAATTTAATCGAACTTTAGATCACTTTTATCGGGCTTATTATTAATGACATTTCGTATTACATAATTATTAACATATAAGCCCAACGTTGGATTAACGATCCAACATTATTGGATAAAAGATCCAACATTAGCTACTTTCATGATGATTGTTGGAGTTCGAGAAGGAAATAGACAAATGCAAGAAACTCTTCAAAGGTCAGGTTACACCATCAGTCGATCATTCCATAGAGTTTTAAGAGCTTGCACGAGGATGGCTATTGATTGGGTGAGGCCATTTTGTGACAACACAGTAACACACCATTACATCAGAAATAATTTAAGATATTTCCCTTATTTTAAGGTAATTATATTAAAAACAACGAGTAGTTACATTCTTGGCATTGCATAACTTGTTGTACAATATTGAAAAATTGCAGGACTGCATTGGAGCAATAGACGGAACTCATATAAAAGCGAAGTTACCAAAAGAAGACCAAGCACCATATATTGGTAGAAAGGGAGAACCAACCCAAAATATTATGGTTGCATGTGATTTTGACATGTGCTTTACCTTTGTATTGGCTGGTTAGGAAGGTAGTGCACATGATACCCGAATTTTTTATGATACAATAAGTGACCCTCAGAAAAAAAATTCCTAATCCTCCTCCAGTTACTTGTTAGTTTATAAATGCATATAGTTTCATTTTAATTGTTTTAAAAATTAATTTCTAAGTTGTATATCCTTTTAATCGGTAAGTATTATCTAGTAGACGCTGGTTATCCTAATATAAATGGGTATTTGGCTCCATACAAAGGTCAAAAATATCATCTTTCCGACTTCCAACGAGCTTCAACGTATAATAACCACTTTGAGTTGTTGAACTACGTTCATTCATCATTGCGAACAACAATTGAAAGGTCATTTGGGTGTTGAAAATCTCGATTTCAAATTATACCTGATATCCCTATCAATTACCGTTGGAAAGATCAAGTTGCTCTTGTATCAGCTACAATGGCAATTCACAACTTTATTCGTAAAACTGACATGGGTGATGAAGACTTCCTATATTATGATCGAAACCCGTAGTACATTCCAAACCATGGGGATGATACAAGAGAATCTCATGGTCCTCAACTTGATCCGAACGACAACGAGATGAGCCGAGTTAGAGATGATATATGTACTGCACTTGCTTTTGGAAGAATCGGTGTACCTACTGTTATCTAGTTTTTTTTGTTCTTTGTTTTTTAAGCTTCTTTCTGCATCTACTCATATACTCTCTTAATTACTTGTGGAATTCAAGTTGTATTTTTATTTTGACATAAAACCCTTTCAACATGATTTTATTATATTTTTTATTTCATTGATGTTAAATTTATTAACTTTTGTAAGAATTGGCAGTGAGTAGTCATGCATGATTATATTATAAAAACAAATGAGTTTACCCTTTGTTAGAATTTTATGCCGCTACTCCTAATCAAACTATATAAGAACATAAATAATATTTTAATTATGTATTGTTATTTTACGTATTCATCTTCAGAGCATTATTAATTAGAAAAGTCTTCTAACGTAACTTATATGATTTATAATGTTATTGAGGACTACATATATTTAATATGTTTAAATGTATTATCTGAGGTTAGTTTAGTCAATTTTTGCAAGAAAATCACAAAATCACTTTTGGTTTTACAAACAGTACTTATAAGGTGGTGTTTGCAAACTCTAGTGAAAAAGTAGAAGTTCATAATTTTAATTTAAGCTTCAAAAGCACTTAAATTTAAAAGTTGTGAGTGTTTGCAAGATAATTTTAAATTTGAAATTATTCAATTATTTTGTTTAAAAATACCTACCATAAGCCAAGAGCACCCCCACAGCAACTTTAAGATTGTGGAGTTTTTTAGCTTAAAAAAAGTTGTGTAACCGAAAAATCTAAATTTGCAAACACCCCCAAATCACCTATTGAATAAAAAGCCAATTGTAGCTTTTTTAAGAGTTTACAAACACCACCTAATAGAGATTTTTCTGGGCTTTTAAATGTTTTTGCAAACACCATCAACTTATGATGCATAACTGCTTTTACAACTTTAACTTAAATTATTAGCTTCTACTTTTGGACAAGAGTTTGCAAACACCACCTTAATAGGGAAAAATTAGTAGCTTTTCTTTGCTTCGCTTTGAAGTCAAGTTCAAATGATTTCACCTCAATAGTGCCATACTTGATGATATATATCTATTAATAATCTATTAATAATATAAATAAACCATCAAATGGTAGTTTGTGACACCAAGTCCAAAACTACCCACTCCCCCAAAAATTCCTTAACTTATGGTAATTTAAGAAAAAAAAAAACAAAAAGAGAAAGAAAAGAAGAAGAGATAAACAACCCCGCATATTTCTTTATCGAATTAAATTTTACATGATTTTTAAAAGTATATTTTCAATTATTATCAAGAAAAACCCGGTGGCTCACTCTCTCTCTCTCTCTCTCTCTCCCCGCAAAAAGTATTCACCCAATCTTTTTCCTATTTTTTTTGGAAATGGTAGTTATCTAAGGACAAATTTGAAAATTAAGACTCAAATTCAAGCGGTTTGTGACACCATTAAGATTTTTTTTTCTTTTCAAATTTGAATTACGAGCAACTACCCCACTACTCCAATTATGTTTGTTGATTGCAAACCTTCTCCTAAAAAAAGGAGATATAATTTGTGTGCAATATCTATTTAGGGCAGAACAAATAAAATGGCACATAGTACAATCCATGGCAGGTATAAAGTTATGAATTAGGTTTTACACATTTCTTTTCTTTCTTTTTGATTGAATTAGGGATGGGAATTGCATGGCTTTGGAGGAGGACATCCAGGCATGAGAATTCAGCTTCATGAAAATATGGTAAAAAAAGGTTAGCATTTCGAAATCTTAAAAAAATGGAATTTTTAATTTTTTCCAATTCGATTAATTTTCTTTCTTTCCTTTTTTTTTGGGGTTAAAAATGGTTAGGTCGTAGGGTGGTTCTACTTCGAATATTGTTTTTCAGGGTTAGCGCTATGACTCAAAAGAATTCCAAGAAATACATTGAAACTGCCGCGCTCCCATCAGGTATGTGAAATTCGTTTGGTTTAATGATTTATGTTTCTCATTCTTTTCGACTCTGGAACAATCTGGTACATGAAAATCAGTGGTCGCAAGAGTTGAGTGAAAATGGATTCTCTTATTATTCATTCCATCTCTACTTCTACATTTTCTTCCTTTTTGGGTTTGTTTGTTTGAAAATTTGTCATTATTGTTTCAAATTAAGTAGTTAAATTTGCTATTCATCTTGGTGTAATTTTTGAACTGTCTGGGGGCGGAGCAACAAATTCCAATATTCTTATTCTTATTAGATTTGTTTTACATAGAATATTTACATCAGCAGTGTTTTAGACGAGAAAAGTGACTCATAATATTTATAATCAACATGTGTAAAAAATTATTTTGAAGTTTAGTTTATTTCATTTCCGTGGGTGTGTCAATTTGTAAGCACGTTGTCGTGTTACTTTTCTAAAACTTCAAAGTTTTGATTGGTGTTGTGAATGTTTCAAAATTACGTGCTCTGTTTTGAACATATTTTTTTGCTACTAATTTATCAATGCTATTGGACGTGTCTTTATTCTACATTAATTCTCTTTTCACTCTAACCTTTCTTATCTATTTTTTTACAGGTAAATTTCCCAAGAGTCGACATGGTGAATGCAACTAAAACGTCATCAATGCGTTGTTTTTCTTTGTTTGAATAGAGTTCATCATGTTCAGTCATAATGCTATATTTCTTGAGCATGGGAATTAATGTTTTTCTTTTATTTTTTTTTGTATTTGATACTTACTTAATGCTCCAATTATGCACTATTTGATTCTGCATCGAATATTTATTTTGTCCACATAATGAAGGTGCGTAATTCTAATTAGTTAATTACTTTTGTGGTGATTCTTATAAATTATTCTTAGGTTAGTGTCAGAATTGATAATTATGATTTCACAGTGCTCGTTGTTATTCTGATTTCTTTTTGAATGTTCATTTGTTACTATTGCCTATGCATCTGCGACCTCAACCAAATAAAAACAAACATGTCCACTGGCTGCAAGAAAAAAATAGTTGATAACATTTCTAATTGAACTACCTTTGGTTATAACTAAAATTTTTGATACATTATTTTCTAATGTTAATTAATTATGTTTACTTATTTATAGATTTGGCTAACTACAACACTTTAATTTGCACATAGTAAGAAAAAATAAAATGTCTTTCAAAAATGATAAAGACAAGATACTCTCGTGGATTTTATAATTTAATCTTCTCCTCTATATATAAATGCCATATAAAATATAAAAATGCTCTTACACAGGCGAAAAATCTCCACAACTTTTATTATCTTTTAGCTAATATACACTTAAAAGTTTGCTATGGAATGAATCATTTACACATTTAGTTAGTTAGTTATTAAAGTGTAACGTGATCGCGCAACTATTTCATTGTTAAATGACGCTATATTTCAACATGAAATACGTTTGTTAACTTTTGTTACTAATAAGTCTGCAGGTGAAACTATTTGTTCCAATAAAAACACTTTGAATTAAGAGAAATATTGTGTGCATCTATATAATCTCATCTTAATGTTCTCAAGAACACGCTAAAAGCCAAATACTCTTTACACTAAAAGAAGAAAATCGCACGTGGTCTCCACTAGCGCCGGGTTGCTAGTACATATATAAGGGATTAATTATATAGGTCAATTAGGCGATTATTACGTGAGTGGTGTGGTGGTTGTCGATTGTCATGATTCTTTTAGGAAAAATCAATTAAGTCATGCACGGAAGTGAAATGTATGTATGTGTATACAATAAGTGCATAAAGTTAGTAAAAGGAGATGGCGACTCATACCTATCTCGTGTGTGGCTTAACAAGCAGTGGATTCATGGTGAAAAATTAGATCACCATACAAGTTACATTATAAGGATTTGTCACATTTGAACAAAGTAACCAACACTAGTGTTTTGCTTTGGTAGTAAGTAGTAACTTTTATTTATATGTGTTCTGCTTTGGTAGGTAGCAAGCAACATATATAGTTCGTTCTCTTCATACTAGTCTGAGCTGAACAATCGTGTTATATCCGTGTAGCGTGACAATTTATTTACGAGTAATCGAATCTTACCATTGTGCTTTTAGAGGTAATGGTTGTAGTTCATGGTCTTTATTGGCTGAATTCTGTTTTTTCCACATCAAAACTACTCTCATGATAAAATAACAAAGAAAACACTGAATTTGTACCCTCAGTCCAAGGTTAGTTTCAGCTATAAATTGGGGTCATCTGCATGTACACAATAACTGTGCCTTGAATCGTACACCTTTCTTCAAGAAACATTGAATTCTAGGAAAGTTAAGAAAATGTTGTAGTAAATATAATCCTACATAACAAATGAAATTGACAAAAAAAAAAATGAAAAAAGAAAAGAAAAGAAAAACAGAACCATACACGCATTCATCTTAAGGAGAAGCTAAGAAAGTAATTTAATAAATCCTTCATACATAAAAAAACATAATAAAAAAACAATAATATACTGCTTTACACAATAATTTGAACCCATTTACCGTCCACTTTATTCCATATTTCTACTTTGGAAACATGACGAAGCTCCCACTCCTCCTTCCCTTTTTGTTTCAGATCGGCAACTCCGTTCCCAAAATCTTCAGACATATCTGCAAATTCCACAAATTGAAGATCGCGCAGATGTTGAAGGCCTTCTGGCACCTCCGCCATTAATTTACAGTCTTCCATGAACAGCTGTTGGAGATGGGGCATACAACCCTCTTCCACTTTCACCCATCTCAAATTTTCTAAACTCCACAATCTCAATACCTTGAGTCTCTGAAATCCTTCCGTTCTCAATATCAATCCCTCGCCTTCATAAGCTGCATCCATCATCAGGTATTGGAGATTAGGCAAACCTTGAATGTGCTCCAGAGGATCCCGATCTCCCACCCCTAATCTGCTTCCTTCCAGATACAACTGGGTCAGCCCAACAAGAGAAGATGCCCAATGTGGTATCTTCTCTAAACGCCCACTCAGATAGAGAAGTCGCAGAGACGGGAAACTGGAAGTAGTAGTAGACATTGAAGGGTGGTCTAGGTCAAGCACCTCCCCCTCAAGTGCACTAAGACTTAATTCTCGTAAATTACACAGCTTGGAAATAGAGGAGCAAAGGTCCTTTCCCTGTTTTCTTTCTATTTTTGTCAATCCCAATATACGTAGTTGAGTAAGCTTCCCTATTTCTTCAACTATTTTAACACCACCACCAACTTCACTGGCATTCAAATACCTAAGAGTTTGCAGGGATGACATACAACCTATATCATTTGGACCTTGAAAACCTATATAATTGTCATCTTCATACCTGCCCACCGATAGATATCGTAGTTTTTTGAGCTTTACGACTTCATTAGGCAATTGGGTTACTCTGGTTTCCCAAAGATTTAATGACTCCAGATTGACAAGATTTTTGATAGATTTTGGAATGACTTTTACCAAAGTTCCGCTCAAATCCAAGTACTTGAGATGATATAGTTTGAAAACTTCATCTGGGATGGATTCTAGCGGAGCTCTCTCTAAGTACAACACTTTTAGCAGCCTGCATCTTCTGCCCAATACCTTTTGTAAGATGGCTTCACAAGATGAATCTTTGGAACCAACCCATATTAGAGAACGAAGGTGATCAAAATTGTAAGTTTCTAGCACGTTTTCGGATGAAGCATCAAGTGCAATCCGACGAATCTTGTCAGTCCACCTGCCATCTCCTCCATTGCTTGCAATAAAACCTTCATGCCTTGATTTTGAAATAATATACTCTCTTAAAAGGTCATGGATACGAAACGAATTCGGCGTTCCATCAACATCTGTCTCCACTACTTGAACTAGACTTCGGTTCACAAGCTCATTTAGATAGATCTCTGCCACTTCTTCCACGGTCTTTCCTTGTTTTTCTTGCACAAATCCTTCTGCACTCCATAATCGAGATAGTTCCCGTTTACCGAGCACTTTATCTTCTGGGAAAATACTCAGATATAGGAAACACGATTTCAGATAGTACGACAGATCATAGAAACTGAGAGAGATTAATTTATTCAATCTCTTTAAGTTATCTCCTTCTAATTCATCACCAATGCTGCGGTTGAACGTTTCCCATTCTTGAATATTGTTGTTCTTAGTAGCTAGAAGGCCACCAATTACAACAATAGCAAGCGGCAATCCTTCACATCTCTTTAAGATGTTCGCAGAGATATCTTTCAAATGAAGAGGGCATGAGTTCCTTGGAAATGCCTTTTTGTAGAACAACAGTTTTGCATCTTCATCATTTAAAGGTGCTAAACTGTAAACATGGCTTCTAGTATCGGAACTGGCAGCATTTGCAATGCTATTAAAGCGTGTGGTGATGATGATACAGCCTTGACACTTGTCCGTTCTTCTTGGAAATGCATATTTGATAGCTTCCCAGGCATGTATTCTCCAAATATCATCTAGCACAACTACAAAAGTTCTGTCTTGTAGAAAACTATTTATAAGTTCTCTCATTTCATCGGCATTCATGGACCCCAACTGTTGAGGCATTGGTTTCTTTACTTCCTCAAAGAGTTTCTTTATCATCTCCGCTAAGAGATCCTCAACCTTATAGGACTCTGAAACAGTGACCCATACATGGTGATCAAAACTATCCTTCAATGATTTGTCATTGTAAACTTTCTTAGCAAGAGTGGTCTTACCCATCCCTGCCATGCCTACTACAGAAATGACTTTGAATCCACCCTCACTAGATTTAAGCCACTGAATAAGTTGTCTCTTTGGATGTTCAATGCCCACGACATCCGCATCTTCCAATAGAAGTGCATCCCCTCGACCATCGTAGCATGTCTCACCTTGATCTATAACGGGATACATGTCCCTGTATTTTAGATAACTCGTGGAAGCATTTTCGACTCTTGACTTGATTGTTTGAAGTTGTAAAGCAATTTGACGGCGGGATTTTAATCCTTTTATCGAGCCATATATTTTTCTTGTGCGAGCACTAAATCCACTGGCACCGTTATATGCAAACTGGAGCTTATATTGGTCAAGAACATCCTCGACATCATAAGCTATTTCACGCACTTGCGCCATCAATTCATTGAGCCGGGGATCATCTTGTTCTTTAGAATCAACAACTCTGATGAATGCTCTCATGTTCTGTAGTTCATCAAATATGAGACGGATTTCTGGTCCTAATCCTCCCAACAGGTTTTGCTCGTATCGTAACCAGGTTGACAAGTTGTCGAGGAGAAAAGATACTGCACTGTCTGCCATACTTGCTGTTTCAATCCTTGATGGAGGAAAGGTGGTTCAGTGTAAGTATGAGTATGATGTTATACAAAGTATCAATTGTTATGATCATTTCACATCATCTCTATTCAATTTTTATTAGTGGACCCTCTTCTGTGAAATGCAGTCAATGAATTATATCCTATACTCAGTAATTTTAACTGATCTACGTGTAAAAAATTGATATCAAAGCTCAAGTTTATTTTTATTTTTACTTATTTGGTGATAAGGGGTTAACATTGTTTGAATTGGAAATTTGTATGGATGTTCACTTAAGGAATTTTTGTTTTAGGGAAAAGGCAAAAGAACATACTTGAATATTTTACGTAATGCTTTCAAAAAATCTCAAATAAATTTTAACCCATAGCTTCTGAAAAAAAAAAAATCAACGCATAGCAGTCGTAAGTTATTATACAATAGATTGAAAATATAATGTCACACGGTGGCCATAAAATTTTACTCGAGTTATTTGCATAAAACAAAGTTAATTTTCTTTTCTACGAAAGTATCGAAACCTTCTTATTTTTTTCTTTACCGCAACGAAACACATATGTATATTTAGCAATCATATTTTTTATGAATGTTTTAAAACATAGTGAAAAGATCTGGAAATATTGCAACAAAATTCTAATATGGATCTAATCCATGGTTATTTGCAAATAGAAATTAAAACAATAATGAAAGGAAATTCAAGTTTATGAGTTGTCGCAACTACTCAATTTCCTTCGAATTACTGACCAGCTAGTCGAATTTCCCCTCTTATATATTAGTATTACCAAGTTTACTAATTAAAAGCATATTCAAAAGATCTGGAAAATTGCAATTTTTTTTTAATATTTAGATTTAGAAGATGAAAACATGCCCCCGAAGCGATAATTTGATCCACACATAGTTATTTGCAAATAAAAATTACACAGGGAATCGGATCCAACCAAATTAAATTAACACAATAGTGAAAGGAAATTCAATTTTAGCTCGTGAGTTGTGATGACTAACTAGTCGAATATTAACAAGTTTACTAATTAAAAAGGCTGTATGTATCACAATTATAATAAAAGATCATAAATGAAATTGATGAAAGTAGATCTAACCTTATGAGCTGGGCGTATCAAGCGAACAAAATCAACTTTACCACTTAAAATAAGAAGACATAAATAATGGAACGATTGTTAACTATAGAGTTTGCAAAATATAAATCAGATATTATCTTTACAAACAAAATGAATGGTCCTTAACTCCTTATAGAGTCTCGCATGGACCCATCTTTAGATTAAAAGTCATAATATATACAAGAGATGAATAAGCTAAATTGCGTTTGACACCTCTAAAATAGTTATCTTTAGCATTTTCACCCCAAGGATTACAATAGAAAAAACTTTGCATCATGAAATTAATCTAAGTTGTGAGGTGGTCCTACATACTTTTGATTGTGGTCATGTGGAGAAGCTTATTAACATTACATTATTACATCTCTGTGGTACTCAATAACATTCTGATTTTGGGCCCCTCCAAATGTTGAAGAAAAGCATATGTACGTAACTTTATGATCTAGACTATTGTATCAAATTAATGTTCCAGTAGTTCGACCGATTCAACGGTGCTAATCCCTCGCAAACATTTTGTTCTACAGAGTGTTGCATCTTTGAAATACTTGAGATCACTTTGTAACATGACAACAGCCTCTTTCCATATTTCACAGTCGACTTTTCTCGATTCTTGTTCGATGAATGGAAGTGCATGGCTCACATATTGCAAGAACGCCCTGAGTACTTCCCACATCATGCTATACTGTTTATGAAGTTCAATAGATCTTGTCATACATGACAGCTTTTAATCAATAAAAAGTTTAACAATATAAGTTTTTTTAACCTTATTGACAAAATTGTGCTATTTGCTATATATGGAGAAAACTAAATCAGAGTTGCATGAGCTTGCACTAACTTTTGTTAAAATTACTTAGGGTCCAGTTAAATTAACAGAGGATATATGGCTTATGCAATGTACTCTGTAGCTACAGCTACTAGAAGTCATATATAATGTAATTTTGGTTCTACCCTCTTTTAACAGTAGTGGTTCTACACTTCTGTAAACGCACGCAGATTCCTCCCTTGGCACTCTAAGACTCTTATACGTTGCTTGTCAATCCCTTTTGTAAGCATGTTTGTTTCCTCTTATTTTAGTTTTTGGCAGTGTGCGGTGTAAACCTTGTTGTAATTCAAGATTCCACGTTCAGAATAGGATAAGAGTCCATTCCTTGGGAAGAGATTTGTTCCAGATTATCAAATTCAATTATGATGTACTATACTTCTCAAGTATGTACTTACGCAAATAATTGATATGGAAGAACGATCTTCATCATGTACGTACTTATCGCAACTGGTAGCCCAGCCCAGAATCTGTTTCCTTGCTATATATATAACAAACGTAATACAACGCAAAATCCTAATGAAAGCGAGCAATTGATTGCTGACATTAGTCTCTAGTTGTTTCAGCCCGCAGCATGCTCTCCTGTTCATAATATTTCAGCAGAACTTGTTAGTTGTTACAAGAGAGTCTTGACTCTTTGTTCAGCAAAAGAGTTTTTGAGATCTCTTTAATACCTCTTTTGATTTAATGCTACTCAATAGTTTCCTGCCAGTGATCTTCAAGGATTTTGCCTGAGATAAATGTCCTCAATAGAGAGAGACTTTACAAATAAATTCAGTGAACAATCTGTAATCCCTTGAAAACAATATAAAGTGCATACGGCTTTGTTACCCTTTGACAGGGAAACACCTGATCTAGTCGTCGCATATTGCTGGTCGCTTTCCTTTACCTCTCTAGTCCTGTACAACAGTACTTTTTAAGAAAATGGTACTTTTTTTCTATGGAGAAAACCAAATCAGAGTTGCATGTGCTTGCAGTAACTTTTTATTCAATTGTGTTTCGTCTCATAAGTAGCAACATTGTTCTCTTCGTACTGCACTCAGCTTAATGATTGTGTAATGCCTATGTAAATAAGTTACGCGCAATTCAATTCAGCGATTGTGCTTTGTTTGAGGTAATGGTTTGTACTGGCTCGATTGTGTTTGGCACATTAAAATTATTTTATAGTTAGGCACTTGCAAACTGAAATAACAAAGACTTCACTGTGCACTCTGAACAAGCAATTAGTCGAGCAGAAATGTGTGATTTCTTCAAGTAACCATCTACCATTTTATCCATTTACCACCCACCATGTTCCATATGTCCACGTTGAGAACATGGCCGAGCTCCCACTTCTTTCCTTTTCGTTTCTGATCAGCAACTCCGTTCCCAAAATATTCGGACATTCCTGTGAATTCCACAACTTGAAGACGGAACAGATGTTGGAGGCCTTCCAGCACCTCCGCCATCAATTTGCAGTACCCCATGGTCAGATTTTCGAGATTGGGCATACAACGCTCTTCCACTTTCACCTATCTCAAATTTTCTAAATGCATAAAATGCAACCGCTCGAGCCACTGAAATCCTTCGGTTCTAAATATCAATCCCTCGCCTTCATAAGCTGACTCCATCCTCAGGAATTGGAGATTGGGCAAACCTTGAATCTGCTCGAGGGGTCCTGATCCCTCCTTAATCTGCTCTCTATTAGGTGTAACTCGGTCAGCCCAAGCAGCGAAGTTGTCCACCGCGGTATCTAATCTAAGCACACCTGCAGAGTGAGTTTCTGAGGAATTGGGAAACTAAAAGTAGCAGACATTATAGGGTGTAAATCTAGGTCAATCATCTCCTCCCCGGTTGAACGAACAGATAGAAGTCGTAAATTATTCAACTTGGACAGGGAGGAGCAAAGATCTTTTCCATCGTTTATTTTTAGATCTGACAAGCCCAAGTCCCACAGTTGAGTAAGCTTCCCTATTTCTATAAACTCATCCACAGCCAAGTCCCTCAGCGTTTGTAGGGATGCTAGGCTCCCAATACCATATGGACACCGTAAGCTTACAAAACTGTATGCTAATAGATGCCGAAGTTTTTTGAGCTTCACAACTTCAGTAGGCAGTTGTGTCACTCTGGTATTCGATTGACAAGATTTTTGATGGATTTCGGAATGACATTTACCGGTGTTTCTTATAAATTCAAATACTTGAGATGATATAGTTTGAAAACTTCATCTGGGATGGATTCAATTGGAGCTCTTCTTAAGAAAAACACTTTTAGCAGCCTGCATCTTCTTTCCAATACCTTGTGTAACTTTACTTTAGTTACATCACAAGAGGAGTCTTCATAGCCAAACCAGAACAGAGAATGAAGATGATCAAAAGTGTAACATTCCTGCACGATGGCTGAAGCATCAAGAACAATTCGTCGAATCTTATCACTACACCTGGCATCTTCTCCACCACTTGCGACAAAACCTTCATGCTTTAATTTTGAAATAGTATACTCTCGTAGAAGGTCGTGGATACGAAATGATGCTGGCCTTCTATAAAGATCTACCTCCACTACTTGAGTTAGACTTCGGTTCACAAGCTCATTGATATATCCATCTGCCACTTCCTCCACTGTTTTTCCTTGTTTTGCTTGCACAAATCCTTCTGCAGTCCACAATCGGATCAATAGCAATCTTTCGAACTTCTTATCTTCTGGGAAGATACTCAGATACAAGAAACATGACTTCAGATAGTATGGCAAGTCATAAAAGCTAAGAGAGATTAATTTCTTTAATCTCTTAAAGTTATCTCCATCTAATTCCTCACCAATGCTACGGTTGAACATTTCCCATTGTTGAATATTGTTGTTCTTAGTAGCTAAAGGGCTGCCAATTATAACAATGGCAAGCGGCAATCCTCCACATCTCCTTAAGATTATTTCAGAGATTTCTTTCAAATTAAGAGGACATGAGTTCCTAGGAAATGCCTTTTTGTAAAACAACAATTTTGAATTTTCAGGAGTTAAAGGTGCTAATATGTAAACATGGTTTTTTGTATCAGAACTAGCAGAGTTTGCAATGCTATTAAAGCGCGTTATGATGATGATGCAGCCTTGACTTTTGACTGTGTTTCTTGGAAATGCATATCTGATAGCAGCCCAGACATCTAATTTCCAAACATCATCTAGCACAACTAAATAAGTCTTATCTAGGAGAAATTTATTGATGAAATCTCTCATTTCATTAGCGTACTTAGACTCCAAACATTGAGGCATTGGCTGCTTTACCTCATCAACGAGTAACTTTATCATCCTTGCCAAGATATTCTCGATCTTATATGACTCTATAACAGTAATCCAAATGTGGTGATCAAAATTATCCTTCAATGATTTATCATCGCATACCTTTTTAACAAGGGTTGTCTTACCCATCCCAGCCATGCCTAGGCTAGTACGGAAATGACTTTGAGCCCATCATCATTAGATTTAAGCCATTGAAAAAGTCGTCCTTTGAATTTTCAATGCCCACGACGTCCTTATCTTCCAGTAAAAGTGCATCACCTCGACTATCGTAGCATGTCTCTCCTTGATCCATAATGGGATACATGTCCTTGTATCTTTGGTAATTCCGAGAAGCACTTTCTAGTCTCGACTTGATAGTCTGAATCTGTGAAGCAATTTCGTGCAGGATATTAATCCCTTCATCGGACGGTATATCTTTTGGATCCACGCACTGAATCCATCTGTAACATGATTTGGAAATATGAGCTTATATTCATCGAGAACATCTTCGAAGTCACAAGCTATTTCACGCAATTGCCTCGTCCATACTTCGAGGTGGGGAGCATCCTGTTCTTTGGAATCAGCAACTCTGAGGAACGCTCTCATGTGCTCTAGTTCGTTAATAATGGTTATGACTTCTGTCCCAAGTCCTCCCAGCAGGTTTAGCTCATTTCTGAGCAAGGTTGAGAAGTTGTCGACTAGAAATGATACTGCGATCTCTGCCATACCTGCTGTTTAATGTGAAATCAACATGTAAATATTTGTATAACAATATAAAAAAGTGTCAAATGATATGGTCAGAGCAAATTTATTTTTCACAAAGAATAATGTGTCTGATTTACCTTAACAGAGTTCTTGTGCCAAAAACTCAACTTCCTTTTAATCCTCTACTATGAAAAAAGAGCAGGCAACTACTAACTAGACAACAAATTGTCCTTTCATGTAAATCAACATTGGCTTTATAAATATAAGAAGAGACAAAGAATGTAAATCAATGTGCTCTCTACAAACAAATTAAATGGAAAGGTTCTTGTAGATGCACATGACTCTGCACATATTAAAAGGTATATGTATGCCAATATATTAAACACGAAAATTAAGCAGATTAATGAGTAATCACTTACCTTTAAAGTTACTCCCTATATCGTCTAAATTTTTTGTATTGAAAGCTTTTCGTGTTAAGAGGATCTGTTTTTGTTAGTCAACTACCAAAAAATGATGTATTAAAAATCAAAGTAATTACCATCGAAGCTATAATACGAATGCTGACTAAGCCATGTGTCATCTTTAGTTATATTTCAAGTGACAGAATACAAATTGATTAAAGACTTGGTGTCATTTTGACAACCTGTCATACAGATATTTAGAAGTCAATTATTGTTATAAATAAAGAGAAATCAACGATAGATTTAATTAGCTGAAGATATAATTCTAAAACCCGGAGGTAAGTCCACCAATTTTCAGGTGTCATTTCTCATGATGGAATTCATCTCATCTTGTATAGCCTCTTTCCAAAAACTAGCATTTTCAGACTTCATAGCATCTGCATGTCAAATTTTTTATTTGTCACGTTATAAATGAAATGAACTATATAATGTTATGTACCTCTCTCTAGTATTTGCTGGTGCACTACTACTTTTCTTTGTCTTTTGTTTTTTTTAGTTTTCTTTGTGTGTTTGGTGAAATGAAGTAAGGTTGTTACATATTGAGCTTTCATATGCGGGTAGGCGGATTGGCGGGCGGGTGTAGACCTCAACGCAATATTGCAATTACTCAAACTTCAGTGCGCCAAACGCAATAAACAACAAAAAAAAGGGAAATTTCGGGTCCTTTATAGAAACCACTTTTCAATTTTGGTCATTCATAGTACCAATTGCCCTTTTTGGATCTATTATGTTTCCTTTGTCCTTTTTATATAAAGTTACGAAATTACCCTTAATATGGCATGTAAAGTGCACATGACCTCCACTACATTATTTTTCCTTCAATTTTTATTCAAATCTTTTGAGTTATTATTTTTACATCCCACCAACTTTATACTTGATTTTTAACTTCTTAAAAATAAACCCCTATTATAAAGCATCACAAAATTAAAGCCCTTACCATAAAATAATTATAATTTTTTTAAAAATACATAATATAACTATAAAAACTATTTGTTATAGCTTAATCATAAAACTATTATATATTATAAAACTTAGTTTATAATCTCAACTAATTTCAAAGAAGTTATAAATTACTGAAGCCTAAATTCCAATTATTTAAATATATTAAAAAATATATTAAAATAATTAATTTTATAATTTCAATTTAATTAATAATTCTTTTAATATAATAATTAACAAAAACAAAATGTTAAATTGTCATCTTCTCCACCCCAACCCACCCATCCCCTGCGCTCCCCACCAAACCCCATCGGAGTAAAAGATCTAAATTGGTTGCTAACGCGAAGGCGAGCTCTGATCGAACTACAACTCTCTCTGCAAAGTTGTCAGAATACCGGCAAGATTTTGCCATCGCGAGTTGGAGGAGGCAATCGGATGATGGCGTGTAAAGCGAATTGAAGGCCGGATGAAGAGAACTCATCAGGTGAGGGATGAGGTGGGCCGGTGGGGTGGTGGTTGGGTATGGACTCATGGGTGGGTTGAAGACTGAAGAAGATGACGTTTCGGTTCTTTTTTTCTTTTTATTTTTTAAATTATTAGTTATTAAAAAACTCTTTCTTATTAAGCCTAAACTAATTATAAAAAAAAGCCTGAATTTTGTAAGTGTTTTTTAACTTATATTTATTAAAAAACTATTTCTAATTAAGCCTATAATAATATTTTATATATACTTATATTTAAATGATTTAATTTTGGTTTTGAGTTTTTTTTGTAAAGAAGATGACGTATGAGTTTTTTACTTTTTTTATTTAAACTATAGTTATTAAAAAAAATCTAATTATTAATTTTTTTATATATATTTAAGAGGTTTGATTTTTGGTTTCATTTATTCTTTTTGCTTTTGAATATCTTTTAATGAAAATTAGAATGGAAAACAAAATTTTATTTGAGATTCTAAAATATTTTTATACTTTTTATAGGAAAATAGAAATAATATTTCATTTGTTTTATCATTTATGATATGAGCATTAATTTTTTATTTCTCCTTTAGTTCAAACTAAATGAAAAAAACACATAAAATATAGGGCTTATTTTAAGATGTAAAGTATGATTATTACATTAGTATAAAAAAAAATTATATGGCGTGTAAATATAATAACTCAAAAGATTTGAATCAAAATGAAAGAAAAAAAACCTAAATTGGAGGTCATGTGCACAACACATGCGAAAATTAGAGGTATATTCGTAACTTCACCAAAAAAGGACCAAGGAGACACAATAGAGGACCAAAAAGAAGGCCATTGTCACTATAAATGACCAAAATTGAAAAGTGATAACTTTAAATGACCAATATCGCGAAATTCCCACAAAACAAGTACCGCAAACGTTATTATAAAAACTCGATGGGCGCCAATTTTGTTATTACTTGCACTTACTTTGTCACTTTTCACCAAATTCCGTACGAAAATGGCGAGCGAGGGTTTGGAAGAGGACGAATGGGACGAGGCGATACTCCAACTGGTCGCTCAAGCACAGGAGCAACACCGTGTCCACCACACTCCTTCTCCTCCGGCGTCGGTGCCAATTGACGTCAACTATTATCCGCCTCGCGAGTTGTCGCAACGACCGAGGGAAGCTTCGAAGATTAGCGTTGTTGTCGAGCGTTTTAACCCTGTCGCGAACTCGTGTGGTAAAGAGGTGGAAATCGATATATTAAAGGTTAGAGGTCATGTGAATGAGTGTTTGTGTGTAATTAGGTTTGTTTATTAGGTTCTGATTAGTGTGTTTTTTCGTGTTGTTGTTGTTTTTGTTTTTGCAGAATGAGCTCGGTCGCGTATCGAAGCAGCTTAATTTTTTGGTATGCAATCTTTGTTTTGTTTCATGAGTTTTCGTATTCTTTTTGTTAATGTGTATGTGTGTGTGTTGGTGGATGAGTCGAAGTAGTGTCGCATTTTGTTGGTTCGATGTGTTACTTTGTTGACATGTAAAAACGGGAAGTTGAATAGCTTAATGTTGAAATTGATTTGTTGCGATTTTATTCAATGCCGGTGGAAAGAGTTTATGCTTGAAGTGTGTGTGTATTTTGAGCATGGAGCTTTTCTGACTGCAGGAGAAGGAGTGCTGAGAGCTTAGAAAGGAAAGGGGCAAGAAGGGGGAGCAGCTGAAATGAGCTTGATCGTGCCAATAGTTCTGACTCTTAAGTTTATTCACTGAAAGTGTGATCAACTATGTCGTGGTAGAAATTTCTACCGAGCTCATTTTACATGGATCGCCTTGTTTCTTGTCCCTCAGATCCTGGGACGTCTCACGCATATGAAAATGCAAATTCATCATGTAAGCTGTTTGGCTCCTGGAAAAATGTTGGTGAGAATTTTGTCGAGGATCAATTAGGAAAGTATCCTTTACTATTGTTCCATATATCCATTAGGATGTAAGTCGATTTTCAAAAAAAAAATGAAAGTTGATGGAAACGTTGAGAAGTTTAAAGCAAGATTAGTTACAAAAGGCGTCACTCAAAAAGAATGACTTGATTATTTCGACACTTATGCTCCAGTGACTAGAATTGCTACAATTAGGATTTTAATATCCTTGGCCTCCATATTTAAATTCAAAATTTACTAAATGGATGTCAAAACTGCATTCTTTAATAGTGAATTAAAATAAAAAATTTATATGCAACAACCTGAAGGCTTTGTTGTGAAAGGGCACGATCATAAAGTGTGTAAACTTGTTAAATCCTTGTACGAACTTAAACAAGCACCAAAATAATGGCATGAAAGATTTGACATGGCTGTTTTGTCAAACGGATTCAAAATCCATGAATCTAATAATTTACTTTATAGTAAATTTAAAAATAATAAAGGTGTTATTATTTGTTTATATGTTGATGATATGCTTATCTTTGGTTCTGAGCTAGATCAAATCAATAGTACTAAAAAATTTCTATGTGAAACATTTGATATGAAAGATCTAGGAATTGCTGATGTTATTTTAGGGATTAAAATAATTAGAATTAATGAATGTATCATGCTATCACAGTCTCATTACATTGAAAAAGTATTGAGAAAATTTAATCATTTTGATTGTACACCAGTTAGTACTCCATTCCACCCTAGTACTAAATTAATACCAAATGATGGGAGAGCCTTTTTCCAAAACCAGTATGCTAGTGCAATAGGAAGCTTAATGTATTGCATGACTTGTACTAGGCCTGATATTGCATTTGCAGCTGGTAAACTGAGTCGGTATACAAATAATCCTAGTAGAGAACATTGGAAAGCAATATTTATAGTCTTCAAGTATCTTAAGAAGACTGTTGACTATGGATTATGCTATAATAGCTATCCAAATGTTTTGGAAGGTTATACCCATGCTAGTTGGATTACTGAGAGTGATGATCATGCATCAACTAGTGGTTGGATACTCACTCTTGGTGGAGCCGCAATATCATGGGGTTCTAAGAAACAAACATGCATAGCTGATTCAACCATGGCATCCGAGTTTATAACATTAAACTGTACAAGCAAAGAAGCAGAATGGTTGAGAAACTTGTTATTGGAAATACCAATATGGCCTAAACTAATTCCTCCCATGTTAATACACTGTGACAGTCAGTCGACTTTGTGTAGACCTTATAGTCATGTCTATAATGGAAAATCTAGACATATTGGTTTGAGGCATAGCTATGTGAGACAGCTAATTAGTGATGGTATTATCACAATTAACTATGTGTGGTCAGCAAGTAACTTTGTTGATCCTGTGACTAAAGGTCTTGCCACAGATATGGTGCATAGGACTTCTAGAGCGATGGGACTGAAAGCCCATACATAGTGATCACACAAGAGCGAAACTCAACTCAACACTTGAAATATCAAACTTGGGTTCAATGAGTAAAGTACTTCATTTTTGTGATTGTCAAGCACTTAGTATTTTAATTTAATAATTCAATTATTAATTGGTTTAATCTAAGTATAGTGCTTAGTACCTGTAATGTCATAGGAAGGGGTTGGGTTTAATACTCTTATTAGACTTGTAACAGTAAATGTTGGGATGTCATAATTACATGGACATCCTTGACAAGTGTACCTAAGTGAGTAGTAGAAGTGAGGCCACTTCATTAGATTTTAGGGCTTAACTCTGAAAACTACTCATAAAACCAGGATATAGACAAATGGCTGTTAACGTGTCGGCTTGTTAGGATAAAGAACAAGTAGAGGAACTCATAGATTAAAATTTCGGTTCAGAGATAAGTTTCGTATTGATAAATTTTAGAAACATTTCGAGAAATTCGAAAACGTTTCGATATATTTCGATAAGATTCGAGATAGCACTAAATATTTACAATACCTAAATGAAAATAATACATGAAAATAATAATAATAATAAACTTTTTATATACACACTATTAAGAGTTTGTAAATATTATAATTTTTATCATTTTGCATCACGTTGAAAACTGCTGAGAAAATTCAATAATACTTTAATGTTAATCATTTATAAATGCATGTTAATTGTATTGCTACGCGTAAATCAGTTTACTTGGCTAAATATATAGTTTTTCCTCTTCCAGTTATTCTTTGTGTTGGATAGATACTAACCCATTTTCACGAAATGGGAAAACAATACCCAATAAGACACGTGGAGTATGAAATTTTTGTTGGAGATTAAACAATAGAAAATTTCGAAATTGCGCAGCTGATTCGTTTCGTTCACTTGCAAAACCGAAAATTTTCGGTGTTTTCGTGGGGTTCGATTCGAATTTTTAATCAATGGAGGAACTGTGTGTGGTACTTATCCGGTTGGTCAATATAGAATTGCTAGTTTAAAGACTTGTCTACTATGCTTTTCTGATTAACTTTGATAGGTATCCACTAAGTGATGGTTCAAGTCGAAATACACCTTCATTTATTCACATAACTTTTGGGGTGCAAACTAAGATTTATCATTCGAAAATGGTGGAGATTGTTAGATTTAGTTTCCAAATAATAAATCTTGTGAGAGATATCCCACATTGGTTATGTGTTGATGAGATGTGTAGGCAATGTACAATAAAAGACTTTTTGAGTTTTGTCCCACATTGGTAAGGTATATTGAGCTCTAACCCATGTTATCTATAAAGACTTTTATGGGCTTAAAGAGCTTTAGGTCTTATAGGCCAATTCTACTAAAGTGACTTAAGTGTCCCACATAGGAAAAATAAAAAACTATTTGTTGGTATATTTATGTTTACACTTCATTACTTGGGTAATTAAATATGCAAGACATAGATGGTGCACAAGCACACACGCGCACCGAGCCGAGCCGTGCCCGCGCCCACGCGTGCGCTACGTGGGCTCGTGGCGCTTACGTGGCTCTTTTGTTTGGCGCACTTAAGAAGCACTTAGCACGCTTGCATCGCACATCGATCTAGACCGTAGATATTATTTAATTAATTAAATAAAATAGACGACTAGGATTTAATCTGAATTTTAAATTAGTATAGATTAAATTGGATGGTGTGGATTTAATCTTATTTAAGATTTAAATCACAAGGCTCAGATTAATCCAGAAAAATATGGAGGGAATATTTAAAACTCAGATTTTAAATATCAACAGTCACATAATTTGGAGAATGAGAGTTGTGTCTTTCAGTGAAAGAATACCAATGGAAAAGTTGTGACTTTTCCATACAGCTTTTCAACGTCTATAAATTCGTGGGATTATCATAGCCAAAAGATCCACAAATTTCGTTATCTCTCACATACAAAAATAATTGTTGCAGAAATTATTTATGTATACATTGCATTCTTGTTCTTATATCTGTTTATTGATTTCGTAAGTCCGAAACGCAGTTAATAGTTCTTTTATTTTCTTAGCTCAAATTGTATCCCGGGAGGCGATTCGTTGTAACCCTTTTGGCACACGAGGTGGGGGCGAATTACGCTTTAAGACAAACGTCTTTAGCTCGTGACTTTCAAGTTCCAGATTGTGGCATTTTCGATAACTGCGTTTTAAAAAATGTCTTGAGGAGGATCATTGAAGGAGTTCGCACCCAACATTGTGAAATTGGACAAGTTCGATGGAGATAACGTGCTGATAGAAAAAGTTGCACTTCCTTTTGGTGCAACTCGGGGTGGTGTACATGCTGACAACTCCAAAACCAGAAACGAAGGACGATGAGACCGTTGCTGAAACCAAAAGTAGACTGAAATGGGAACAAGACAATTATTGTTGCAAGGGACACATTTGCAACTCGCTATCAGACACGATGTTCGACATGTACCATGAAAAACCAACCGCTCGAGAAGTGTTGGACAATCTGGAAAAACCAATCAGGTGAAGGACGCTACTAGTAAGAAATTCATCACCAATAAGTTTTTTAGTTATTTCATGGTGGATGGAAGAAAGGTACTTGAGCAGTTTTAGGAGTTAAAACAGATAGTTAATCAGTTTAAACAACATGTTTTGCATATGGATGAACCTATAATTGTATCTGCTGTTATAGACAAACTTCCTCCTTCTTGGAAAAACTTTAGGAAGGAACTTAAGCACAAGAAAGAGGATAGTTCTCTTCCAGATCTTGAGAGCCATCTTAAAATCGAAAAAGAAGACAGAAATCGAGATGGTGAAGATGGTTCGAAGATCATGGTGCTTGAGGGAGGAAGTAGTAGCAGGCAGAACAATAATCCAGGCAAAGGAAATGGTAAGAAGAATTCCAATCAGAATCCCAAAAAGAGAAAAGCGAGACCAATAACGCTTGCTCGTAGTGTGGAAAAGAGGGTTATCTCAAGAAGGATTGTCGTGACAAATCTAAGAAACAGAAAACAAAAAACAATACAAACAAGCAAAAGTTTATGGCAATGATTTCTGAGATCATTCTTGTTGGGAATGACCAGTCATGGTGGATCGACTCTAGAGCAACAAGGTATGTGTGCAAAGACATGTCCATGTTTGTGGAGTATACACCGAAAAATGATAGCCCTGTTTACATGGGAAATGGCGCAAGCGTTGCTACCAAGGGAAAAGGAAAATGGCTGGTGAAGTTTACTTCGGGCATGAACTGGAATTCACTACTGTTTACCATGTTCCAGAAATTAAGAAAAATCTTGTATATGGAAGCTTTCTTACTAAATTTGGCTTTAAACTTGTATTTGAGTTGGATAAATTTATTTTGACTAAGGGAGGATCCTTTGTAGGCAAATGATACCTGTATGAAATGTTCAAACTCAATTGAACTGAGATTGCTATTAATAAAGTATTTTATTCTGCTTATATGCTTGACTCTTGTTCTTTATGGCATGAATGTCCTTATCTAGTTGTCACATATATATTGTTGGTCGTTTTTCTTTGCCTTTCTTGTCATTTGCAACAGTCCTTATCAAAATCGTAGCTTTCATTTAATTGAGTTTCATTTCGGTAAGTAGAAGCATAGCTAGTTCTCTTCATACTAGGCTGAGCTTAAGAATTGTGTGTGTAAATAATTTACGAGTAATTGAATGTGGCTAATGTATTGGCTTTGTTAGAGGTAATCGTTTTTACCTGCTTGAATATAATTGTGTAAAACACTCCTTTCAAGAAAAAGTTAAGAAAATGAAGAAAAAAAAACATAACTATTAGATATATATGTTGTATATTCTTTGATTGATTTGTGTATATCTTAGATTAGATAATTTACCTTAATTAGCCTTGTACTATATCTATTTATTGACAGAAGATTAATGAAAATATTCATTCAGCATAATACTATCATACATAGTATCACGAGTCTAACCCTAGCCGTGAAACCCTTCTACCCCCAATAGCCGTCCGCCCCCTCCTCTCTATCTCTCCCTTTCTCTCTTCAATGGTTGAATCCAAATTTCACCCCGCTATCACAGTCTCAAATATTCGTAACTTTATTCCGATCACCCTATAAGTTGAAAAAGGTCAATACTCTTCTTGGCCAGAACTTTTTCGCATTCACTGTAGTGCATACCAAGTAATCGATCACATCCTACCACCCACACCTTCCGCAAAATCCAAAACACCACTCGCCACCACGGACGAAGCCAAGGGGTCCCACCCTTCGTCTTCCACTAATGCTCCGTCCAAACCGACGGGTGATGACCCCACTCTCTGGACCCGCCTCAATGCAATCATACTCCAGTGGATATATGGAACAATATCCAACAACTTGCTGCACACTATTCTTGAGAAGGATTCCATCGCTCATCAAGCCTAGGTCTGCCTTGAAAACATCTTCCAAGACAATAAGAACTCACGGGCAGTTTATTTGGAGAACCAATTCTCTCAGGTACAATTGGGCAATTTTCCGAATATATCTTCTTATTGTTAAGAACTAAAAATGCTTGCAGATCAACTCTTGAACGTGGGCGCACCCGTACCCAATCAACGTCTAGTTCTCTAACTCATTGTCGGACTCAATGAGAACTATGACGGTATTGCCACTTTCATTTAGGGTATTGCATGTTTCTTGGGGATAATCTTATTTCTTGGTCGTCTAAACGACAACCCACTCTCTCTCGTTCCAGTGCCGAGGCCGAGTACCGTGCAGTTGCTAATGTTGTTTCGGAGTCTTGTTGGATTCGTAACTTATTATTGGAGATTCGCTTTCCTCTTTCGAAGGTCACCTTGGTTTATTGTGATAATGTGAGTGCCATATATCTCACCAACAATCCGGTGCAACATCACCGTACTAAACACATTGAACTTGACACTCACTTTGTTCGTGAAAAAGTGTCTCGGGGTCAAGTTCGGGTTCTCCATATTCCATCTTGGTTGCAAATTGCCGACATCTTCACTAAAGGATTACCTCGCGTTCTCTTTGATGACTTACATTCCAGTCTCACCGTTTGTGAATCTCCCGATTCGACTGCGGGAGTGTATTAGATATATATGTTGTATATTCTTTGATTGATTTATGTATATCTTAGATTCAACAATTTACCTTAGTTAGCCTTGTACCGTATCCATTTATTGACAGAAGACTAATGAGAATATTCATTCAGCAAAATACTATCTTACAAGAACCATAAACGACCTTCATTTCAAGGAAAAGTTTAAGAAAAATTGGTAATAAGTTGCCCTTAAAAGTAAAAAAAAAAAAAAAAACCAGTAATAAGATGCTTACTTATACTTGTTGGGTATTCATTCTTACAATTTAACAAATAGAGTAGTAGTAATGTGATTTGTACAAGTATATGTTCACTTTGGGAACAAGACCGAGCTCCTACTCCTCATTTCCACGTCGTCTCTTGTCGTAAACTCTCTTAACAAATTATTCAGACATAACATTGTAATGCACATTTTGAAGATGGAGAAGATGTCGGAGGACTTCTAGCTCTTCGGTCATCGATCTGCAACAACATAAAACCAGCTTTTCGAGATGGGACATACAAACCTCATCCACTTTTACCCATCTCAACTTTTTGAAACTATTCACAGCTAATTGCTTGAGTCTTTGAAATCCTTCGGTTCTAAATATTAACCCCTCCCATTCATAAGCCGAGTGCATATCCAGAAACTAGAGATTGGGCGAATTTTGAATGCACTCTAGTAGGTCTTGATCCACACTTAACCTGCCCTCTATCACGGACAACTTGCTCAGCCCACAAGAGAGTGTACCCAACTTGCTACCTTCTCTAGGTACACGTACAGAATGACAGTTCGAAGAAAAGGGAAGTAGAAGGTAGACATTATAGGGTGTTCTAGGTCAATGAGTCAATCACCTCCCCCGCCCTTGAAGTAAGGTTCAGGACTTGTAAATCATTTAGCTTGGAAATGGAGGAGCAAAGGTCATTCCCATCCTCACAGGGGTACACTACTCACATCTTGCTTACTGTCTTATGTTTTTAAACGAATTGTCTATGATTCCTCTCTTTTCATAATGCAAACTAAGAATCATATCACTGCCCTATGTGTATGTTGATGATATTATTCTAAGTGGCAACAACTTTTCTGAAACAGAGAAAACCAAACAACATTTACATGACAAATTCATAAGGACCTAGGTGATCTAAAGTACATTCTAGGTATTCTGATTGCTAGAAGTTCTAAAGGCATCACACTAGGTCAAAGAAAATATGCAGTAATGATGTGATTTCTACATTTACATGGGCAAACCATATCTAGAAAGTGGCGATTCTCACGTTCGGCTAAGCCATTATGTTGAGGCGTGTAAGGACACGACTTTTGAGAGATGATTCCTTGTTCTTGTAGAAGATCTTGAAATAATTTGGACACATACTCGCCAACATTATCAGATCGTAGGATTCGAATGGTGGCAGAAAATTGAGTTTTAACATGTGCCAAAAATTTCTGAAAACTAGTCAACACCTCTGATTTGAAGCGCAGGAAATTAATCCATGTAAAACGACTATAATCATCAAAAAATGTAACAAAATACGTGTATTGACCATGAGAAACAACGGGAGAAATACCCCAAACATCGCTATGAATAATCTGAAAACATTCAGTAGCACGACTGCCATGAGTCAAAAAAGGTAGAGTTTTACTTTTGCCCAAACGACAAGCTGTACAATCAAAAACATGGGAGAAACTTTCTTTAAGTCCTAACATGTCATGTCGTAACATATGAGATAAAATCATATTATTCGGATGACCCAATCTTTTATGCCGATCTTGTGACTTATTTCTAACCTTCATGCAAGCCAAAGATAAGGAACGAGGAACTGAGATCTGCAACAAAAACATTCGCCCCACCTTAGGCCTCCTCGCGACCACCTTCCCCGACACCTGATCCTGCATAATGCAACCACTTTGAGAAAAATTCACGGTACAATGGTTATCTACTAATTGTCCCACAGAAATCAAATTAGTAGATAAGGCGGGAGATATAAACACATCACGAAACGAGGTTCCAAGATCACCAATTTCTTGAATACAGAGCACATATCCATTAGCAATTTGAATATTATGCTTACCAATATATTTCCTTAGATTATGCAAAGAGTGTGAAGAACCTATCATGTGATTGGAGGCACTAGAATTGACTAACCATGCATCATAAATAATTTTACCTTGACCTTGAAGTCCAAGTGCCGAGAATGCCGAAAGAATCATTTGTTGAACCATATCTGGAGTAAGAGTAGACTGTGTAAGATTAAGAACAGTAGGTTGACTCGGAGTAGCAGCAGCCTGAAAGGCGTGGGTCTGACGGTTTTCAGGACGAGTACGACAATCTTGTATAAAATGTCCATTTTTCTTACAATACCTGCAAAACATCTTAGTACAAGCTCGAGCAATATGACCAACCTCCTGGCATTTATAACATTTTCTGGTGTCTGGTCCTTTGTTACGGGCATATACATCATAAGCAACGTTAATCACCTCAGAGGTCTCAGAAGAAATAGCTATGATAGCGTGCATAGCCAATCGGTGTTCCTCCCGAAATAATTCGCCAAGACATAAGTCCAAAGAGGGAATGGGATCTCTGTTGAGGAGGCCCGCACGCACATTTTAAAATTCTGAGCGTAATTTCATTAAGAATTTATCACGCTTTGTGTCCACATGGACCGCTTGAAGAGCGAGGAAAGCCTCTTGTGGTACCTTGCTATAGAGTATACCTGAATACTCGCTCCACAAGTTAAGAAATCCAGAGTAATATTTCTCAATATTGAGGTTACCTTGACTGTAGGCGGAGATGTCAAGCTCCAACTGAAAACGCCGAGCAGTAATATTTTGATGGTATATGCGACGCAAATACTCCCACATGTCTTTCGCCTTGCCAAAAGAACGCAAATTATTCACCAAATGAGATTCAAGCGATCCCGAGAGCCAAGTGATTATTCGAGCATCTTTTGTCTCCCATTGGGAAAGTGCTTTGGCTTCGCTGGGAATCACAGAAGTTCCATCTATGTGCCCCAAAAGTTCTTTTCCTTTCAAAAACATTTTAAATTGAAATTCCCAAGCGGCGTAATTCCGCCCAGTAAATTTAACAGAAAAACCTTAAGTAGTCATTATAACTCCAAGAATTAATCACCAAACTTTGATATCCAAAAGAGAATGTTAATTTGCCCGAGACAAACCAGAATATGTATAACTGAAAATATGGTGAACTGTAAAAGCATAGTGCAAATAACCAAAGTGCAAATACCCAAAATGAGTCTGCAACTACCCTCAACTTCAAGGAAATAGAAGATGCACTGACCGCGCAAGCCGATGTACCACAGAGAAACGAAAATTGCGCAACTCCTCGCAAACCCGCTGTTGTACGCTGCTGAACCACGACGAAACCTTAGTCAGACTCGCCGCTCTATCCTCGAAGAGCAGCTCGATGCAAAACCGAGCAATGCGTCACTCAAAACACCAGAAAAGATTGGACTCCAAGAAGGTAATATGCACCGCCTGGAGTAGACACGCCGTCTACAAATATCTCCACACACGCCGGAAAGGTAATCGGAGAATGCGCCCGACAAATAAGAAATTCAAAGAAGAAGAAGAAGAAGAAAAATGCAACTTTTTCTTCTTCTTCTTCTTTTTTTTTTTTTAAATCTGATGGCTCGATACCATGTCAATGTTTGTGTAATTAGGCTTGATGCCTGAAAACGTTTTATTCATCTCCTCTTTATAGCCATACAATTATCCACTACCATTTACATTCAGCCTACTATATTTGACTACCAATAAGTTTCATATCCACCACATTAAATATGTCTACAATAATAGGTAAGAGGTAAGTGAATATTATTGGTGTTTTCCATTGACAAAAAAAAAAAAAGACGCTTTGCACCCTTAGGCCACAATTAGTTCATGCATAATTTCAGCTGTAATTGAGGGGTCATCTCACACCCTTAGGCCACAATTAGTTCATGCATAATTTCAGCTGTAATTGAGGGGTCATCTCACCAATACAAGAAAACAACTTAAGAATGAAACAAGTGTTAATCAAGTTTTGATTTTTTGATTTCGGCTCCCCCCTGAAATCTGCGTGCCTTACTCCCCCAGAGACGTTATACATTCCTTCTCTCACGTATCTCTTTCCATCACGAAATATTTGTCATGAGCAAAAAACGCATGTATATAGAAGTCTGAAATTGCTTGCAGTAAGTTCTAAAACACCACGAACTCCACCCAAACTTAATAAAGCTTCGATTTCTTATGACTATTCAAAAAATAAGAATCAAAAGAAACACACACTGAGAAGCTGCTTACCTATAAACCTTACTCTCCCAAGATCATAAACCTTTCTTCTCTCACATCTAATTAAGAGCCATGTATATAGAAAATAAAAATAGCTTACAATTTTCTGTTAACTCTCTGAGTTGGGTTCAATATTATTTAACTTTTTGCGAAAAAAGAAATAGCTTGCAAGAAATTCCAGGTATGGTACAAGCTGGTAATACCTGTCAGTACAATTCTTCAAGAGAAACAGAAGCAAAAAACACTGAATTCATGGAAAGTTATATTATTATATAAGAAACTGTTGTAATAAATATAATCCTACCTAACAAATGAAATTGACAAAAAAAAAAAAAAGATAAACAGAACCATACATTACACACATTCATTTCAAGGAGAAGCTTGGAAAATTATTTAATAAATCCCTCCTACCCTAAAAAGAAAAGATATAATGAAAAAACATTAATTAATAAACTGGTTTACTAAATTTTAAACCATTCTTCACCCACTTTATGCCTTATGGTCAGTGTGGGAACATGACCGAGCTCCCATTCTCCTTTACGTTCCAGATCGGCAACTCTGTTCTCAAATTCTTTAGACATATCTACAAATTCCACAAGTTGAAGATAACGAAGTTGTCGGAGGCCTTCCGGCACCTCCGCCATCAATGTGCATTCTTCCATGTGCAGCTTTTCGAGATGGGGCATACAACCCTCCTCCACTTTCACCCATCTCAAATTTTTTAACCTCCTCAAATCCAATCGCTTGAGTCTCTGAAATCCTTTGGTTCGAAATATCAACTCCTCCCCTTCATAAGCTATATTCATTTCGAGGGATAGGAGATTTGGCAAATCTTGAATGCGCTCTAGTGGGTCGTGGTCCCCTCTTAATCTGCTAAATATAAGGTACAACTCGGTCAGCCCAACCAGAGAAGGCGTCCACTGCGGTATCTTCTCTAAGCACCCGATCAGATGGAGACATCGTAGAGATGGTAAACTGGAAGGGTGTTCTAGGTCAATCACCTCTTCATTGCCAATTGAACAAAGAAACAAACGTCGTAAATTATTCAACTTGGACAGGGAGGAGCAAAGATCTTTTCCATCATTTCTTTTTAGATTATCCAAGCTTAACGTACGCAATTGAGTAAGCTTCCCTATTTCTATGACTGGTTTTACACCATCAACTTCATTGGCATTCAATTGCGATAGAGTTTGCAGGGATGACATACAACCTATATCTTTTGGACCCTGAAAACTGTTCATTAACAGGTGTCGAAGTTTGTTCAGCTTTACAACTTCAGTTGGCAATTGTGTCACTTTGGTTCTGATGAGAATTAATGTCTCCAGATTGACAAGATTTTTGATAGATTTTGGAATGACTTTTACCTCTGTTTCTTCCAAGTTCAAATACTTGAGATGATATAGTTTGAAAACTTCATCTGGGATTGATTCCAATGGAGCTTCTCTTAAGTCTAGCACTTTTAGCAGCCTGCACCTGCTGCCCAATATCTTATGTAAGATTAATAGACAAGATGAATCAATGTAACCAACCCACATTAGAGAACGAAGATGATCAAAATTGCAAGTTTCTGGAATGTTTTTTGATGAATCGTCATCAAGTGCAATCCGGCGAATCTTCTCATTCCACCCATTGTTTCCAACACAAGCGTTGTGCCTTGACTTTGAAATAATATACTCTCGTAAAATGTCATGGATACGGAAAATTGGTCCCGTTCGATCAAATAATGTATCCACTACTTGAATTAAACTTCTGTTTACAAGCTCGTTGAGATAGCCCTCTGCCACTTCTTCCATCGTCTTTCCTTGTTTTTCTTGCGCAAATCCTTCTGCAGTCCATAAGTGAATCAATCTCCATTTATCGAGCAATTCATCTTCTGGGAAAATACTGAGATAGAGGAAACATGACTTTAGATAATATGGCAGGTCATAATAACTGAGTGAAATTAACTTCTTCAATCTCATTAAGTTGTCTCCTTCCAATTCATCGCCAATGTTGCGGTTGAATCCATTCTTGAATATCGTTGTTCTTAGTAGCTAAAAGGCCACCGATTACAACAATGGCAAGCGGCAATCCTTCGCATCTCTCCAAGATGCTCTCAGAGATTTCTTTCAAGTGAAGAGGGCATGAGTTCTTGCAAAATGCCTTTTTGTAGACAACAATTTTGAATCTTCTGGATTTAAAGGTGCTAATCTGTAAATGTGGCTTTTGGTATCAGAACTAGCAGCATTTGCAATGCTGTTAAAGCGTGTGGTGATGATGACACAACCTTGACTTTTGGTCGTGCTTCTTGGAAATGCATATTTGATTGCTTCCCATGCATCTATTCTCCACACATCATCTAGCACAACTAAGTAAGTTTTATCTTGGAGAAATTTATAGATAAATTCTCTCATCTCATCCGCATTCATAGACCCTAGTTCTTGGAAATGCATTTGATTGCTTTACTTCATCAAGAAGTAACTTCATCATCCTTGCCAAGAGATCTTGAATCTTGTATGACTCTGAAACAGTAATCCATGCGTGGTGATCAAAACTATACTTTAGTGACTTATCTTCATAGAACTTTTTAACAAGGGTGGTCTTGCCCATCCCTGGCATGCCTACTACAAAAATGACTTTAGGTCCACCTTCAGTAGGTTTGAGCAACTCAATAAGTTGTTTCTTTGGATTTTCAATGTCCACTACATCTGCATCTTCTAATAAAAGTGCATCCTCTCGACCATCGTAGCACGTATAACCTTGGTCTGTAATGAGATACATGTCCATGTATCTTTGATAACTTCGGGAAGCATTTTCGACTCTTGACTTAATTATTTGTAATTGTGAAGCAATCTGGTGACGAGACTTTAAACTTTTTATCAAACCACATACCTTCTTCATGCACGATCCTAATCCATTTGTGTCATGATTTGTAGACAAGAGCTTATATTGGTCAAGAACATCTTCGACGTCATAAGCTATTTCGCGCACTTGACTCATCCATTCATTGAGCTAGGGATTATCTTGTTCTTTGGAATCAGCAGCTCTGAGAAATGCTCTCATTTGGCGTAGTTCATCAATTATATACACGACTTCTGGTCGAAGTCCTCCCAGCAGGTTTACCTCGTGTTGCAGCCAGGTCGAGAAGTTGTCGAGCAAAAATGATACCGCAATCTCCGCCATACTTTGTTTCAATTTCTTATGTATATGATGAAGTTAAGTCGTTAGTTATGATACAATCAACTGAATATAACTTGTAAATTAAATCCTTAAAAACTCTACTGGGGTTCTTTACAAATTAAAATTAACACTTGAGGGCATATCCAATATACTCAATTGTTACTCGACGTCATATAACCCGTTTTTTAACTTACCCCCGAAACTTTTAAATTATCACTTACCTTTTTTGACTATCTTAATCGAATCATTTTGTTTCCTCCAACATAATTAAGTCCCTAAATAACTTTTAAACTGTGCAACAAATTGATTTTATGTTTCTTCTCAAAAAGACAAAAAACACAAAAGACTCAAAAAACACAAATACAATTAATTCTTGAATATTTGTAGTTATATAAGACAAATTAATTATTTAAAAATAATTATATCCCTGAAAGTTATATCGATAAATTCTTAAATGTTTATAATTATATCTCTAAAATATAAAATATTAACAAAATAATAATAAAATCTCATGAATTTCAATTTGTATTTTTTTTTAAAAAGTCCTTCCACGAACCTTTGTCATTAAACATTTGGATGTAATAGTATTAATGCAATTAGAAACTCCCAAATCCGCCTTATTGTACGAGCATTGACCTCCCACTTTGCCAAAATTTATTGTTGATTTATATATTAGTATGAGTGAAAAGAATATATAATAAATTAGAGCTAAATTAAAGGATGATGTTTTCAAGGATATATTTATTTTACGATTTCTTTTTATGTATTGGTGAAAGCTTGGGTTAATTGTGCAAGTGTCCTTGTTCACTACAAACTACTCTTCTGAATATGAACATTTCATATATTTTGCACCAACTTGGTTTGTAAGTCTATGGGTTACCGACTTACCGCTTATTTATACATATAATAATTTTAGTGAACAATATAGATACTAAGTTGTCATAAGTTACTAAAAATCATAAGTCATTTTAACATTGAGTTTAATTTTACATATACAACATTGAATAAATTAGGTAATTGGTCGTGATATTGCAGATATGAAGCCAATGTTTCATATGTTTGTTGCTCGTGATACATGTATTCCATGCTCGTTCAGTTCATATTTTAACTTATGCCGCGCAATATCAACTAGCTATCATTAAAACTTGTTATAGGAGATGTAACCCAACTTTGTAGGAGATGATCCAAAGCGTAGTGAATTAATTAAAATGAATGGAAAGTTTTCTTTTTAATTCATTACCTTAAAAACTAAAAAGAGGGCAGAACTAACTATTAACTAGTAGAGTTTAAAAGGTATTGCAGTGGTAACAAAGATCATACAAAAAGAGAAAAAAATGGTGCAAATAGATTTTACCGCTTACAATGATAAAGCAAGAAAGGACAGACTGGATTTATATTTTTTTGCACTAAATTATGTTCATGCAGTTTATAAAGCAACTTAGATTTTTTATTAGCTGGAACGAAGGTATTTATAGTATTTTTGAGGTGCCCCTTTTCACATTTCAAAGCAAAGCATATTCAATACTTGCAGCTTATGAATTATTTATTTTGTTACTTTTGTAAAAAGTAGATTTGTTCCTTGGCATTCTAAGTGAAGCACGTATACCTTGTTGCTTGTCGATCGCTTTTGTAAGCACATTTCTCTCTTGTTACTTTAGTTGTTGCTGGTGTGTGGTGTACACTTATTGTAATTTAGGATAAGAGTCCATTCCTTAGAAGAGTACTCAAAATTTAGGATAAGCGTCGATTCCTTAGAAAGAGATTGTCATATCGAAAAAATTCTGTAGAGATTGTTATTTTCATTTATGCAAAGAATAGATATTGAAGAGTAGTCATCATCAAATAGATCTTTGTGAACACTGTTATGAGGCTAAACTTTTTTTTTTTTTTTTTTGAGAATGTTATCTAACTTTTTGATTGGGCAATGGTTGTTTGAGCATCCATGACCATTTCGTAAGCAATGACGTGTGGCTTTTTGTATTTCATTTTTGAATTGAGCATCGTCAAAGACCGTAAACAATGAGCTTTAATGGTACATCAATATCAAGTGGACGCATGATCAGCTGGACAATTGGGTAGATAAAGTGCGTCCAGCTTTGTTATCCGTTGTAGCAGAAAAGCCTGATCTAGTTGTCTCATAGTGTTGTTAGTTCTTTTTGACATAATTATAATGTGTATGGAGAAAAGCTAAATCAGAGTTCCTTGAATGTGTTTGCAGTAACTCTTCATTTTGGTATGTAGCTGCATACTGTTCACGAGTAAGTCCGAGCCTAACAACTGTTCATGAGTAGCTGAATGTTGCCACTGTGCTTCGTTATTGCCTTGTTCCGCACCCTCAAATGATTTCATGGTTTGACTCCGTGCTGCGCAAAAAAACAATAACACACTTTGCATTCTTGTTTCACAATTAATTCAGGATAAGTTTCAGCCATAAATTCAGGCCAATTTAAGAAAACAAGTTTGTCAAAGTGAAAAGATTCAAGTTGTAAGTAGCCATCTTCACAATTACAGGAAAGCACATTCCTTAATCTATTAGTTTATTTTTACTTAGCTTGTCTCGAGCTCGGGAGAACTACCTTCCCTTACGCCCCGAATTCATAAACCTTTCTTCTCCAACATATTCTCGTTTCATCTTAGTCAAAAAAATATCTTTTTCTGATTGAAAAAAAAAAAGAAACGTTAGGATATTGTGTTTTTTTTATACAACGTTAAGATATTGTGTTAATAACAGTTACCCATCAAAATAAAAAGAAAAATAGGCAGGCATAATCATTCTTATCGTGAAGTTACTATAGATCGAGGACTATTTAACAGAATTCAATGACCAGCTTCCAATCTCGTCATCACTCTCCCAACTGTAAATAATACTTGTGTGACATGGCTGAGCTCCCAGTTCTTTCCTTTTCGTTTCTGGTTAACAACTCTCTCCACAACCATGGATCATCAAAGTTTTTAATAATATCTACGAGAAGTACCAAAACATTCGCAATTTTGAGTCAGTATACACTGAAACTGAAACTTCAATTCATGCTCAAACTTCAATTGTCTATTTACGAGTAATTGAATGTTACCATTGTGCTTCATTACTGGTAATGGTCGTGCTAAATGGTTTTATTGACTACTTGCACCCCAAAGTAACAATTACAAACTTTGCATCCCCAGTTCACAATTAATTCACGCCATATTTCAGCTAAAACTAAGAAACAAATCGTAAAAGAGATTAAAGTTGTACGTAGCTATCTGTCTTCAGTCTTCACCATTCAAAGAACAGCTTGCAATAAGTTCTAAAAAAAAATGCAGAGAAAAAAAAACATTGAGAACCCATTTCAACACTATTAGATTATATGACTACCCTCAATAAGCAGGCAAACTAATAAAAAAGACTGAGCGACAAATAAGGGGCAGAAAACAATCACGATAATCTGATATAATGATTCGATGCAGGAAACTTACAATTACATAGAAGATAAAGTATATGCACAGCAAGGTCTGGTACATAGAATCCAGCTTCTCTTCGCAATAGTTGCGGAAGACTTCAAAACAACAGTTTCCTAGCGAACCTGTTGCAATATGACCCTCATTTAGTATTAATAGATATGAACATGTTGAAGTATTAAGAAGGAAAGTTACTCACTTGTCTCTCTCCAAATAGGCATTTTGCCTCATAAGACTCAGATTCATGATTAAAAGCGACTCTCGTCTTATTTCTTCTACTTTATGTTTAATGGCAAATTGGCATGTTTGCTCAAAGAGAGCAACCCAATACGTAATAGAGATTGATGCTGCAAAGCGACGATCCAAGAAGCCGCTAAGCTTGGGGATTTTAACATTAGTCAAGCTCAGTTCATTTGAATTATTGCCTTGTTTTAAAGTCTCTTCTAGATTTGCAAATAGTAATGTTCCGTATTCTGAATATCCATATCCACTTGCCTCTGGATTGCTAGAAGAAGGTTCTTCAACCATAACATTTCCCTGTTACAGTGAAATGATCAACTCTAAGCACAGAAGGAGATCAAATTTTGGAAATAATACAAACTGTACGTAATATCTGTTGGGAGGGTGTGGGAAGGAAACTGTGAACTGTTACTCAAAAGAAAAAAGAGCAAGGAGCATGTTGTTCTAAATGGCATGCCGTAATAAGCATGACTTGTGGCTCAGCCAAAGCAGATAAGACATGCATTGTGATTAAGATTGACCCTGTTACTACTTTGATTAAGATTGACCCTGTTACCAAAAATAAGCAACTCCATTATTTTCTACAAATCATAGTGAGATGATCTAAGCAAATCGCTCTAGAGTGCCTTTTATCATACATACTGGCAAGAAAGGTCCCAAACAGTCAAATCTCAGACAGAATGTGTGAGTGCAGAGGTGAAAGAAACATTAAAAATTCTGAGTACTTTAGAATGAAATCGATCCTATCACGTGCAATTCCTATTTTAATCATGAAGCTGCATATATAATTGAAAATAGAAAAACTATTGGCACAGAAAAAAAAATATAGCTTGTTTGTCGTACCGTTTATCAAGTTTCTTTTCCATGCTGAACGAATTTGTCAAAACCACGTGTACCACACGAAGAGATCTGTGTACAATAACAACCTGCAAAATGAAAGTCAAACAAAAACATGCCGAGTAAAAGATGAGATTGACCCCGCAACAACCAAGGACTGATAAAGAATATACATGATATTCATGAGAAAAAAGTACTAAGATCATGAAAGGAAACTTGTCCACCAAATAGCTATTGCATTATAAACCAACTCAAATAAAACGAATCACGTGTCTGCAGACTCACATTTTTTAGACTGCAAAGATCAAACAAAGCTTCCAACAACTCCGTCAGACTTGCTGTTTCATCACTAACCTGCAAGGTAATAACAAATCATCACACATACTGACCAATCTACAAAAAGTAAGATAATCAACGCAATGAGATCAACCACAAAATACTCAAAAACAATTTTATGCAGCCTAGTCAGTGGACTAGTTGCATTAATAGATGTTGTCTATTATCACCAAAGTTCTATATCACATTTACTTAGCCACTTCTTAAGAAAAACATTGCTATGGAACAAGGGTATATTACATGGTAGATAATCAGAAGGTAATACTTCAATTATAAGAATCACTATTCTAATAATGTTTCAAGTAAGATGGAAGCATGCAAAAGCAAGACTAGAAATCATTTACCTTCATCATTACTGTGTAAAGGTATGCCACTTCAACAGACTCAATTGGTTGAGTAGGCTGCAGTTGATCTGATAAAGCATTGCCAGATCCCCCTTGAGTGGGTCTCATGTTCGCTTGGTCGGGAAAACTGGAGTTGAGGAATCCAAATAACACATGAAAATCTGTTTCACAAGCTGTAAAAAGTTTCTCAACAAGTCTTTGTCCCAAGTTCCGGTCACTTGAGTTCCACAAATCAAGCAGCTTCTGTGAGCCGCGAAAGCCAAACTCAGTTACTTTATCCGTCTGTACTCCCACGGTATTATAAGCTGATGCGCCAAACATACAAAAAAGGTGCCAAACATATAATGTCACATGGATGGTACAGGAGTAAAGCATGCTGTCCTAAGTCATCATTGACAAAATTCTCACCTACATTTTGTCCAGGAGCCAAATGGCTTACATGATGAATTTGCATTTTCATATGCGTGAGACGTCCCAGGATCTGAGGGACAAGAAACAAGACGATCCCTGTGACCATAAAAATGCCATTAGTTCATTTTATTAAGCCTATTGCCTTACTACCCAAGATGTGCTGATTTGCGAGCTCAGTAGAAATTGTAAGCACTACATGGTTGATCACACTTTCAGTTAATACACTTACGACTCGGAACTCCTGGCACGTTCAAGCTCAACATCTTTCGCCCCATGTTCTGGATGTATAACTTTCAGCTGCTCCTCCTTCTTGCCCCTTTCCTTCCTAAGCTCAGAGCATTCCTTTTCCTGCAGTCAGAAAAGCTCCATGCTCAAAATACAGACAAACCATAGCTCACACATACTTCAAGCATAAACACCGGCATTGGATTAAAACCGCAACAAATCAATTTCAACAATAAGCTATTCAGCTTCCCCTTCTTACGTAGCAACAAATTAACACATCGAAACAACAAATCGCGATATTACTTCCGACTCGTCCACACACATATAAACATATACTCGAAACTCACGAAACAGAACAACGATGCATACCAGAAGATTAAGCTGCTTTGATACACGACCGAGCTCATTCTGCAACAACATGCAAACCTAATTACACACAAACACTCATTCACATGACCTCTAACCTTTAATCTATCGATTTCGCGACACGGTCAAAACGCTCGACAACAGCGCTAATCTTAGAAGCTTCCCTCGGCCGTTGCGACAACTCGCGAGGCGGAGAGTAGCTGATGTCAATCGGCGCCGGCGTAGTGGTGGGAGACATGGCGTTGCATTGACAATGCTTTCTCCTCTACTCGATCGACCGGGTCGAGAAACTCCTGGTCCCATTACTTTCTCACTCTTGGTGAAGAGTGAGAAAGTAAGTGCACGTAATTGTTAGCATATTATTGTTGTATATTATAGTCTTAAGGGTAGTTTAGTCATTTAGTGTCTTGTATATATATTTGTCTTCTTGTAAACCCTAGCCACTATTCCACATTTCATTGTTTTGTAATATTACTCTTTGTCTTGTAAGATCATGCTTTCCTTATGAATGTTATCATGGCATCAGAGCCAAATCTCTGACCCAACCGGTAGGCAAACACGACACCACGCCGATCGAACTCACCGCGGTGAGTTCGCCGAAATTTTTTTGGGTTTTTCGTCTTCGTATTGCTACTGGTTTCTGGTAATCCGCTGCACTCTCTGAACTTGTTGGTGTGTTAATTTCGATTTCGATTTTGTGCAATTTTTGTTCGATTTGTTGCCCCAATTCTGTTTCTGGGTTAGTCTTGCTTTGTGTATTGCTGCTATTTTCGATTTCTATTATCATGACGGGAGGGGATGATTCGTTGCAGTCGATTAGTGTTCGTTTTGATGGGAAGAACTATGGGTATTGGAGTTATGTTATGAAAAACTTTCTAAAAGGGAAGAAGATGTGGAATTATATTTCTGGTGTTTTGGTTGCTCCTAAGTCATATGATGCTAATTTTGTTGAGTTATTGGATGTGTGGGATACCAATAATTCTAAAATTATTACTTGGATTAACAATTCAGTTGAGCATAAGATTGGTACTCAGTTAGCTAAGTTTGATACTGCGAAAGAAGTTTGTGACCATTTGGAGAGGTTGTATGTGAGGTCCAACTTTGCTGTTCAATATCAACTTGAAGGGGAAATTCGTGCTCTTACACAGGGCGATCGAGGTGTTCAAGAGTTTTATTCTGAGATGACAAACTTTTGGGATCAGTTGGCTATGACAGAATGCGCTGAACTGAGAGCATTCGGTCCGTATATTGAAAGGCGAGAACAACAACGTTTGGTTCAACTGTTGTACAATCTCCGCTCTGAGTATGAAGGCATCCGTGGGTCAATTCTGCACCGTACTCCTTTGCCTTCAGTTGATTCAGTTGTGCATGAATTGTTAGCTGAAGAAACCCGCCTCAAGACTCAAATTGAGAAGTCCACTCCTGTTGGTTCTGTTTTGGTTACTCAACCTAGTCATATCAGATCTAAACAAAAGATTTATGATAAGTATGAGTGTCGCTATTGCCATGAAAAGGGTCATTGGAAGAATCAGTGTCCTTTATTGAACCAGAAAGGCAAACCACAACAGGAATATGGAAAGAGGCCAAGTGACAAACCTTCATATTCACAGAATCTTCGTTTTGGAGGACAACCTAATACAGCTGTTGTCATGCCTACATTGGATCCAGCCTCTGTCGATTCATCTTTCTCAGACAAAGCAACTTTGGTCAATCTATTGCAGAACCTTCTTCAGGCAAACAAAAACCAGTCTCCACCATATGCTATGTCTGCTCCATCCACATCAGGTAGAAACTCGTCCTTATGGGTGTTGGATTCTGGAGCATCTCATCACATGTCTCCTGATCGCAACTCATTTGTATCTATGTCTCATGTGTTACCACCTACATCTGTTATGACTGCTGATAGCACTCCTATGCCAGTCGTAGGTGTTGGTACAATTCAAACAGAAAATCTCTTACTACCTGATGTTTATTGTATTCCTAAATTGGCTATGAATCTTATTTCTGTTGGTCAATTGTGTGATCGTGGTCTTGATGTTCACTTTTCCTCTACTTCTTGTCATGTGCAGGATCCGAAATCAAAGAGAATACTTGGGACTGGAAGTAGAGAGGGGGGACTTTATGTTTTGGATGGCATGAAGGTTGATGGTCAGTTTGCAGCTATGAGTATTGATCTATCTACATTTCATTTGAATTCTTCTTCTTCGAAGTTTTACGTATGGCACTCTAGACTAGGTCATGTATCTGGATCTTGTCTGAGATTTTTATGTAATAGTGGTGTTTTGGGAGACTTGCAGTCTCAGGATATTTCTGATTGTAGTGGATGTAAACTTGGGAAGTTTTCTGCAAAACCTTTTAATCACAGTACATCCACTTCTTTTGCACCATTTGATTTGATTCATTCTGATGTTTGGGGACCTGCCCCTATTCCTACAAAGGGGGGGTCACGATATTATGTTTCTTTCATTGATGACTATACTCGTTATTGTTGGGTTTACTTGATGAAAAACCGTTCTGAATTCAATGAAGTTTATGCTCACTTTGCTGCATATGTGAAAACTCAACACTCTAAAGTCATAAAATGTTTTAGATCTGATTTGGGTGGGGAATATACGAGTAAGGCACTCTCTGACACTCTTCTTAGTGATGGTACTGTGCACCAATCCTCTTGTACAGACACACCTCAGCAAAATGGTGTGGCTGAAAGAAAACATAGGCATATTGTTGAAACGACACGTTCTATGCTTTTGTCTGCTAGTGTACCTAGTGAGTATTGGGGAGAAGCAGTTCTCACTGCTGTTTATATCATAAATAGAGTTCCAACTCCTAAGAACGCAGGTATCTCTCCATATGCTAAGTTATTTGGCCAAACTCCTGATTATTCTCATTTGCGGGTTTTTGGGTTTACATGTTTTGTTCTTCGTCCACATGCTGAGCGAACTAAGTTGTCTTCACGTGTTGCAATATGTGTCTTTTTGGGATATGGAAATGGTCAGAAGGGTTATCGGTGTTATGATCCAGTTGGTAGAAAATGTTATGTTTCTCCTCATGTTCACTTTATTGAGCATATTCCATATTTTTATATTCCGAGAAGCTCCCATAATGTGACACGGTCTGATATTATTCACATTGACCCATTTACTCTTGATGGTTTTGATATTGGAACTAATGACCCAACTGGTGAGAATATTGGTATGGGTGATGTTGTTAGGGATGACAATATTGGTGTTGGTGATGGAAATGACTTGGGTGCTGCTGAAGAGTTACCCCCTCATGTCCCTTCTCTTACGATTTCGGATCCAGCTCAGGAGCGGTATCCCAAGCGTACTCGTAAGTCTACTCAACTGCCTGATTTCATTTACTCTTGTTATTCTCAGCCTTTTGTTTCCTTTTTGGCATCTGTTTGGCCTCTTTGTGAGCCTACCTCTTATTCTGAGGCGGCACAAGATATTGTTTGGCAAGAGGCTATGGCTGCGGAACTATCAGCTTTGAACAAAAACCACACTTGGGACTTGGTTCCTCTTCCAGTAGGGAAAAGGTCAATTGGTTCTCGATGGGTATATAAAATTAAAACCAAAGCTGATGGTTCAGTTGAGCGATATAAGGCCCGTCTAGTGGCAAAAGGATTTGCTCAACAATATGTCATGGATTATGAGGAGACCTTTGCTCCTGTTGCTAAGATGACATCTGTTAGAGTTCTTATTGCAGTTGCATCTGTACGACAATGGTATATTTCACAGATGGATGTAAAAAATGCATTCTTGAATGGTGATTTACATGAGGAGGTGTACATGACACCTCCTCCGGGTGTTCCTCATGACAAAGGGCAGGTGTGTAGACTTAATAAAGCATTATATGGGCTTAAGCAAGCTCCAAGAGCTTGGTTTGAGAAGTTTTCTACAGCTGTTTGTTCTCTTGGCTTCTCATCTAGTCCTAATGATTCAGCCTTATTTGTTAAATGCAGTTCTGCTGGTCGCATAATGCTTTTACTGTATGTTGATGATATGATTATTACAGGTGACGACGTTGAGGGTACCAAGGTGTTGAAACACACCTTATCTCGTTTATTTGATATGAAGGATTTGGGTCCTCTTCGTTACTTTTTAGGTATTGAAGTCGCCTCATCTCCAAAGGGCTATCTTTTGTCTCAGTCGAAGTATACTTCAGATATTTTAGAGCGAGCTCGTCTTACAGACACTCGTGTTGCTGCTACTCCTTTAGAGGTAAATGTTCGTTATACTCCTACTGACGGCACACTTCTTTCGGATCCCACCTTGTACAGGTCTATTGTTGGTAGTTTGGTGTACTTGACTATTACTCGACCGGATATTGCTTATGCGGTTCACATTGTTAGCCAGTTTTGTTGCTGCACCTACCTCTGATCATTGGGCTGCTGTTACTCGCATTCTTCGTTATCTTCGTGGTACTATTTATCAGAGTGTATTGTTTCCTTCGAGTTCTTCCTTAGAACTTCGAGCATATACGGATGCAGACTGGGCTAGTGATCCTTCCGATCGAAAATCTACCACTGGATACTGTACTTTTCTAGGTGATTCTCTCATATCTTGGAAAAGCAAGAAACAAGATGTTGTTTCTCGTTCTTCTACCGAGGCAGAGTATCGTGCTATGGCTTCCACCACAACTGAACTTGTTTGGTTACGACGATTGTTAGATGATATGGGGGTGTTGTTGTCATCTCCCACACCCATGTATTGTGATAACAAAAGTGCTGTGCAGATTGCTCATAACTCTGTTTTTCATGAGCGTACCAAACATATTGAGATCGATTGTCATGTGACTCGACATCATTTTCAGCATGGTATTATCTCTCTACCGTTCATCTCGTCTTCGATGCAGCTGGCTGACTTCTTTACGAAGGCACATACGATTCAGCGACACAACTTCTTTGTTGGCAAACTCTCGTTACTTATTGCAGTACCTTCTCGAGTTTGAGGGGGGGTGTTAGCATATTATTGTTGTATATTATAGTCTTAAGGGTAGTTTAGTCATTTAGTGTCTTGTATATATATTTGTCTTCTTGTAAACCCTAGCCACTATTCCACATTTCATTGTTTTGTAATATTACTCTTTGTCTTGTAAGATCATGCTTTCCTTATGAATGTTATCAGTAATAACAAAATTGGCGCCCGTCGAGTTTTTAGTATTTACGTTTGCGGTACTGTATTTGTTGTTTTTTGCGTTTGGCACACTGAAGATTGAGTAATTGCAATATGGCCGGGAGATTCTTATTTTTACTTGTTATAGTTTACCCTTTTTTATGGTTAAAATATTGAAACAATCACGACAAAACCGTTATACAATAAAATACAAAATATAGAACTTCGACGCCAATCAATAGTAGGGAGAAGATCAAAATCAATAGGCCATTATTTTCTTCATTTCTACCCCCATTGAGGAAGGTTGTGTGACACGGTGTTAACTTCTTTCGTGATACAGAAGACGTTTCAGCATGAGTACTGATTGAGAACATGGTTCGAATGTTGAGTATAGTGACTTCAGAAGCCCAGTTAATACGTGTTTATTTGTCATTGATTTGGCTAACAACTTCCGTGGCATAGGATTCAAAATGGACGAAAAAAACCCTTTACTTCGACTTTTGTTAAGTCGTGATTTCAAAAAAAAAAAAGGATTTTGAACTTCCATATGTGTAGGGAAGCACATAACTAATTTTAATCATTTCATTTCTTAACCATATAATTTAGCCCGTGATAATAAACACACTCTTCAAACTCTAAAAAACTGCTGGAATTAAAGTACTCAAGTCCCAACTACAACACTAAATTAAACTCCAATATATATATACATATATATAATTAATTTGACACGGTTTTGGACGAGAGTTGGGCTGATAATTTGTCCTATAAATAGCCGATTCTTTTTTCACTTTTAAGCATCCCAAACAATATCAATCTTTCTCTTATATAGTTACTGAGTGTTAATTATATAAAGAGTAGTTAGAAGTGTTGTTAGTGTGAGGTTAAAATAGAGAGTTTGTGCGACTTTACTACGGTAAAAGTCGGAGAGTTGTAATTCTTATTTTACACTCATAGTGAAGTTCTTCTACCTTGCCCGTGGTTTTTCACCCTAAAGTAATTTGTGGTTTTTCCCGTAAAATTTGTGAGTCGTTTATTGTTTCGTCTTTCAATTATTGCTATATTTTACGCTATATCCAAAGGGTCTACTTTACAACAAGTGGTATCAGAGCCTTGGTTCATATCTGGGGTCTTGGTGATATCTGTAGGTGTCGTGCTGAAATTATTTTCAATGACGGTGGTACGTGATAGAAGCAATGACGGCGAAGTTTGAGATCGAGATATTCAACGGGAGTAACTTCTCGTTGGGGAAGTTGAAGGTTAAAGCCATCTTGCAAAAAGATGGGTGTCTTGCGGCGATCGGCGACAGGCCGGTGGAGCTTACAGATGATACGAAGTGGAACGAGATGGATGGCAACGCTATCGCAAATATTCACATGGCGTTAGGTGATGGCGTGTTGTCAAGCGTTGAGGAGAAGAGGAAATATAAAGAGATATGAGATCATCTCAACAAGAGGCGAAGTCCCTACACAACAAAATTTTCCTTAAACGAAAATTGTACAGACTGAAGATGGCGAAATCTACCCCGGTAACTGAGCACCTCAATGTTTTAAATACTCTATTTTCTCAATTGACGTCGTTGAGTCATAAAATAGAAGTGGTTGAACGTGCTAAAATTTTGCAGCAAAGTCTACCCAATTCGTATCACCAGCTTGTCATCAACTTAACAAATAATGTACTCATGAATTATTTGGTCTTCGACGAAGTTGCAGCCGCTATTCTGGAAGAGAGTCGGCGCAAGAACAGAGAAGACATGGAAGAAAGTTCGCAACAAGCAGGTGCCTTGTCAGTGACAAGAGGGAGAACGGCGGAGCATGGTGCAAATGAGAGTAAGAAACATGGGAGATCCAAGTCAAGGACCAAAAGCAGTTGTTGGCACTGTGGCAAGAGAGGTCACTTGAAGAAGGATTGCTGGAATTTTAAGGATTCTAACAATAAGAGTTCTGATCTTCAGGGGAACGTTGCTAGCACTTCAGATGATGGTGATGTATTATGATGTGAAGCAGCAACAGCTGTTCGAGGTATGCGTGGCTTCGATGATGTATGGCTTATTGATTCAGGAGCCAGTTTTCATATGACTCCTCGGAGGGAGTGGTTTCACAAGTATACACCGATCGCTGGAGGATCTGTGTATAACTGTAAAAATGAACCTTTAAAAGTTGTTGCCATCGGTACGATCAAGGTGGAGATGCATGACGGTGTTGTTCGAACCATTCGAGATGTCCGACACGTGGAGAGATTATGCAAGAGTTCGTCATCTTATGGACAACTGGATGATCTTGGTTGTGAGATTGGGTCGCGAAACAAGATCATGAAAGTTAAAAGGGGTGCGCTTATACTGATTAAGGTGGACAAGATTGCCGAAAACTTATACATGGTACAATGGAGGGCTCTGCAAGTGGGGGAATCATCAGTGGCTACATCCGAGTCAATTGAGAAATAATTTGGCATCAGCGGCTCGGGCATATGTCGCTTGTGGGACCCCACTGCCTACAAGATCGTTGTAGGCAGGGATGTTATCTTCACGTAAGATAAGAAAAGAAATGATAGAAGTACAAGGGAAGATCCAGAAACTACGACAGTGGTAGTCGAGAAGAATGCTGAGCAGGACGGTCCTACTGAACCAGAGCATGAACCTGAGGAGACAACGGAGTCTGGAGTCTCGGGGATACGTCGGTCGTCACATGTCAGGAGATCACCAGGCTGGCACTCAGACTTTTCTATGAAGAACAATGTTGCATACTGTCTTTTAATTGAGGATGAAGAGCCATCAACTCTCGAGGAAGCAATGAGTAGTTCAGATGCAGCTCAGTGGATGGCAGCAATGCATGAGGAAATTGAGGCACTCCACAAGAATAAGACATGGGAACTTGTGTCTCTACCACAAGGGAGTACCCATTGGCAATAAATGGGTGTACAAAATCAAACGTAACAGTGATGATCAAGTGGAGAGGTATCGTGCACGATTGGTGCTGAAAGGATATGCTCAGAAGGAATGGATTGATTTCAATGAAATATTTTCCCAGGTGGTCCGAATGACAACTGTGCGGGTGGTTTTGGCGATGTGCGCTACATTTGATTTACATATAGAACAGTTAGATGTAAATACGGCTTTTCTTGGTGATCTAGAAGAAGAGATTTATATGCTCCAACCGGAAGGATTTATTGAAGAAGGAAAAGAGAACTTGGTTTGTAGGTTGACCAAATCTTTGTACGGTCTCAAACAGGCGCCGATGTGTTGGTACAAAAGATTTGATTCATTCATCATAAGCCTTGGATACAACAGACTCAATGCAGATGCTTGTGCATATTTCAGGAGATCTGGTGATGACTTTGTTATTTTGCTGTTGTATGTTGACGACATGTTGGTTTCAGGCCCCACCAAAGCTCGTATTGATGAATTGAAGGCTGAATTGGGTACGGAATTTGAAATGAAGGACTTAGGACCAACAAACAAGATTCTAGGGATGCAAATCCACCGATACATAAATAGCAGGAAGATTTAACTTTCTCATAGGAACTATCCGTTGAAGATTTTGCGGCCGTTCAGTATGCAAAATTGTAAGCCAATCTTTACCCCTCTTCCTGTTAATTTCAAGTTATCCTCAAGTATGTGTCCTAGCAGTGAAGAAGAGAGGGAGGAGATGTCTCGAGTACCGTATGCATCAGCAGTGGGAAGTCTAATGTTTGTTATGATATGTACTAGACCGGACATTGCACATGCAGTGGGAGTGGTTAGTCGATACATGGAGGATCCGAAAAGAGAGCATTGGAGTACAGTGAAAAGAGTTGTGAGATACATTCAGGGAACCTCAGATGTTGCATTATGTTATGGAGGATCGGGTTTTATAGTCAGGGGCTATGTTGATTTTGATTATGCAGGTGATCTTGACAAAAGCAAGTCTACAGCATGATATGTGTTTACTCATGCTGGAGGAGCAGTAAGCTGGGTTTCAAAGCTCCAGTCAGTTGTTGCGACATCAATAACAAAGGCTGAGTACGTGGCAGCTACGCATGCCAGTAAAGAAGTGATTTAGTTGAAAATGGTCCTGGAGGAACTCGAGCACAAACTAGAGAGCGCTTCTCTATTATGTGACAATTAGAGTGCGTTGCATCTAGCAAGAAATCCAGCGTTTCATTCCAAGACAAAGCATATTCGGGTGCAATATCACTTTGTTTGTGAAAAAGTCGAGGAGGGTACGGTGGATGTGCAAAAGATTCACACGAAAGATAACATAGCTGATTTCATGACGAAGAGTATTAATGCTGACAAGTTTGTTCAGTGTCGATCCTCGTGTGGTCTGGTGGAGACGTAAGCAACGTGAAGGGCAAGATAGAAAGAACGGTGTGAAGATCTGATTAGTCCGTAATCAAATCTTCAAGTGAGAGATTGTTGACGGTGGCACATGCATGCAATCCATTTGCATGGTTGGCTGAAAATTGGCCATGTTCCAAGAGATGAGCGGTGCATTTGCTTAAGAAGTAAATTGATTGAGATCCAATCTAGCCATTACTTTAACACGGTTTTGGACGAGAGTTGGGTTGAGAATTTGTCCTATAAATAGCCGATTCTTTCTTCACTTTTAAGCATCCCAAACAATATCAATATTTCTCTTATATAGTGATTGACTGTTAATTATAGAAAGAGTGGTTAAGAGTGTTGTTAGTGTGAGGTAAAAATAGAGAGTTTGTGCAACTTTACTATGATAAAAGTCGGAGAGTTGTAATTCCTATTTTACACTCATAGTGAAGTTCTTCTACCTTGTCCGTGGTTTTTCACCTTAAAGTAATTTGGGGTTTTCCCTGCAAAATCCGTGAGTCGTTTATTTTTTCTTCTTTCAATTATTGTTGTATTTTACGCTCTATCCGAAGGGTCCACTTTACAACAATAAACAGACAACCTGGCTTCAAACATTCGATGCCACAACAAAACTCAAATTAAAGTTTATACAAGAACCACAACACAAAGTTCATATGTGGTAACTGAACTCAATGATGTGCATGTTCACAAACACCATATATCAGCTAGGAAACTCGACCCGACCATGACTTATTAGTTATGTCCCTCACTATATAATCGAGCTCCCGTTTCTTCACCTTACTAGCATCGATCTCCCGGTCTAGTCTTTTTACCATGGCTTCCACTTCAATGAGTTTTCCCTTGAGACATTTGATTTCATCTTCTGCTCCAGCCTTCTCTTTTCTCTTTGGCTCCACAATTTCTTTGAATTTGCGATAAAATCCTATTACAGCACCTAAACATTCTCATAAAAATCCCACCGCCATGCCTAAATCCTCAAATGCTTTTAGAATCTTATCCCAAGTCTCCATATCGTTGAGAGACGAGGTACTTATACTGGACCTGATTGCATCAGCAATGTTCAAAGTCTCGGAAATTATCCCGGTTGCCAACTTCACATTGAGGCCATTAGTTAAATCCTCCTGCAGATATTTTTCTTGACTGCAACAGAGCTGGTAATATTTCTTTCTGAGGTGCATCGATAGCTCTGTATCGAGGATTAGGCCATCTATAGATATCGTGAAACCTTTAAAATCTTTCACGTCTTTGAAACTTACAACATATTCCAAGAATTTGATGACTTCCTCAACATTCGACTCAAAATTGTAACTATCATCATCACATTGATCCACTGAAGGCTCGTTCTCGGGAACTAATACTTTCATGCTCTTGCCTTTTTGAATATCTGATGTAAGGGAGTCCTGATTGCGTAGCTTCTTCAACCACCTTCTCCAGTTTGATCTTTAGTTTTCACTACCACCGTGATTAGTAAAAAACTTCATTTCCAATTCAATGTGAAAACAATAACATCAGTAGGCTTACCCAAATTTAGAAGGCCAATCGCCCCATCCATTTCTGATAATCTGCTTGCCCTAGCAATGTATATCTAAGAAAACTGAACAATATAATATGTATTTAAAGTGAAAAATTTCAAAGTTCTAACCACATACAAGTTCTAACCACGTACATATGATCCCCAGGCTTGACCTTTTACACGTAAAATAAGACGTTCGAGGTGAACATATAGGAAATTAAGTGAATTTGGATATGTACAACCATTACAATAGAGGTCTTACTTCAGACAATTGGTTGATAATATGATCACAAATACTCAACTTAAGTTAGAAGGTCTGTTTATTTCTTGATGTATAATGAGATACATAGTTGAGGTGTAACGAATAATCTCAATCATACACATACGGACTTAAAAAAATTAGAAACTTCTATGCACACTAACGATTACCATTACCAGATAGGAAAAGAAAAAAAACATGCATGAAGCATAAAAAACTTGAAGATTAACCTTGAAGGTGTGAGGCTTAATAAGTTGAAAAACTAAGACATCTCCATCCAACAAGCCGTGTTCAATGGAGAAACCTCGCCATCCACCACTCAGTCCAGTCTTATTCACCAAATAGATTGCTTCAAATTCTTGTTCATGCTCATCCACCAAAACCATGGTTTCATCGTGTTTCGGTAAATGTAACTTACAAAATGTGCTAGGCAAGGCCTGCGAATAATAAGAATTCTATGCAATTAATGTCCATTCACTCAGAAGAATCCAACATTTCTAGGTGAAAAGCATTTGTTCAACTCACCAACCAGAATCCACCAGAGACGTGGGATCTTAACATGAGCTTCGAAAAGTTTGAAAACTCTAGTACTAAGTTTTCTTGAAGTTCTTCTGCTCGCTCCATAGCCGAGGTTGAGACAATACTGCAATTAAGAGGATTGCGAGTTGCATCCACCTTGGCTCGATAACTATAAGGTTTACAAGAAAATAATACTACAAAAGAAGAATTGAAGCTAAACTAAAGCAACACTTTGAGGTTATCTTAGTCATAATTTAGCATAACAATGTACCGTATGATAGGTAAATCCATGTTTTTAGATTCTTCCTGCACAAGAGTATTACTTTCATGAACCTAGATATGTATAAACATAAATAGATATGTATAAACATGAACTTAGATCTTTCATGATATATTTTACAGTCTTAAAAAAACATATAATCAATTGTACATCGAGCGATGATAACAAATTACCAACAAAATGTAAATGACGATTTCACCTTAACTCCAAAAGTTCATGTTCAGCTGAAGTATAAATCACAAGGGTGAAGCGCGGACTACATCGACTCACTTAAGACAATTTGTAAAATACGATGTGATATTACTTTGGTTATTTGTATTCCTATATATACAAATATTGTAATTATATGTATTATTGAATAAAGGAACAACATATTGCCTATAGTATATGTATAAGATTTCTTATACATAGTACGTAAAAATAAGAAACAATGATTGAAAATTCAATACAAATGGATCATCAATCATGGGATTTGTTATCTAAGTAACCATCTAAATGTATTTTGAATCCAAGATTGAAAGACAAGGAAAGTATTAATCGTAATATAACTAGCATTAACAGAAGTGAAATAACACACTAATAAATGAAGTAAAATTCAAAAGAAGTAATCTTACATTTTTTATGGCATGAGTAAGATTCTCAATCCTCTTCTTCATCAGCTTTCTCTTAGTGTCCCACGTCTTTTTTCGCGTTAACTGCCATTGGCAATTTATTTTTGTATGAGCAAAATACAGACATTTCAAAAATTGTGCAAGAAATACAGAAATAGAGGCACTACCTTGGATTCATATTTAGAAGAAACATGTCTTGCATGTTTAGAGTCCTTTACTTTGGATATGGCCATTGTTATTTTCTTTCTTTTGCCTTAGAAGAGTAGAGCTTTATGTGGTCGCGATATAAGCAGAAGGACGATGCAGCAACTAGAGAGCTCGATTGTGCTTACTATTGCATGCTTCTTTTGGCTTAATTACAAGAGGCAATTCGACCATTTGGTTTTATTTGAGGTTGCAAGAGGTTAAGGAGGGAAAGTTGACAAAATTAATGAGATTTCATTTGACTAGGTCGTCAGAAGATCTACGTAGAGAAGGCATTGTTAAGTTTACCTATGCTTGATTAGCTAGTTATATCAAATTTATAATATTATTATAATGTTTCCGTGAATAATATTATTACATGTAAATAATAAATTATTTATCATTGTTAGTATATTTTTCACGTGATGCATGACAAGCGGGTATACCGTATACGTGCCCACAACTTCATGATTTCGGGCAACTTGCTCTATGTATGGCATAGTGCAAACTTTAATATTAACGGAAAAAGAAAAAAGAAAGAGATAAATTTGAAGAATTATATGATCTAATAAAGGATAAAAACAAATTTTATCTTAGTAATTTTTTTTTGAATTTTATCTTAGTAATTAACGTAGTACCTTATGTATAAATACTTAACTTCAAAACTCTAATATCTTATAAAAGATAGGGATAAATCATGTCTTAGTAATTAACGGCATTACCTTATATATAGTTGGGAAAATTTCAGTAATCTATCCAACGTTTGCCCGCTTTTACAGTTTCCGATCCAACGTTTTATTTATTACATTTTGCGGTCCAACATTTCATTCCGGTCACAGTTTATGGTCTAACGTCATTTTGCGACAAAATGACACATCGCTGATGTCATTAAGAGGGGTATTTTTGGTACTTTACTATTACTTGCTTAAAAATTAAATAAATTAACAAATAATGATTATAAAGACTTAGCGCGGTTTTTTGTTAAATCACCCGTCAATTTTCGAAACCCTAATTTCCAAAATCGAAAGCAAATCCACGAAATCGAAGCTCAATTTCTTGTTTTATCCACTCGATCGACAGAATCTAACAATGGTGTGGAGAGTTAGAACCCCCGTTGACGTTATTCCAGAAGGACAAATTACAACCGATTATGGTAAGAATCCCCAAATCCAAAATTTAATTTATTTCTTTGTTTGGAGTTACCTTTTGTTGTGTGGTCCTCCTTTTGGCTCTATGTGAGGGAATAGTTGGACACTTGTGAAAAAGTATTAATTTTTTTCCTTTTTAGATGTCACTCTAACTGTCACTTGTGTGTTTGTGTGATTAGTTAGTTTAAGTGTGTTTATATATGTTAATATAACACGAAATAATATTTGTCTATATTCAGCTGGAGATAGAGATGACCCATTCACCATAATATTGCATCATTCTGGAAAATTAATGAATTTGGGGAAATGGGTTTATCTTGAGGGACAAGTAAGCTATATAGACTGGTGTAATGAGGATGAAATGTCCAGGCTAGAGCTACTGGAAATGGTGAAAGAGGTGGGTGTTAAAACAGAGGGTTGTGTGGTGAGAATATGTTACATTCAAGATTCTGCTCCAGACGAGTATATTGAAGTAAATAATGATAAGGAGGCACTGGATATGACACTCTTTGCATCTACAAGGAAATCAGTAGATGAATATGTTTTCATAGATGAGGTAAATGCTACTCAATCACATAGTGAATTGCCTAATCTTCCTCCAATGAGTGAAGGGTTGGATTATATTGGTGATAACAATGGAGGTGCCAATGTTGGTGAAGAGGAGAGGTTCGTAGAAGGTCTTGTAGAGAGTGATGATGATGATGATGAACGACCTGATGTAGAAGATGTAGCAATTCTGTTAAGAGATATGGCCACCAGAAAAGCAAGAGCAAGTGATATACCCAACTCTTCAAGTGCCCTCCCACCTGAATCAAGAAGCCAGGGACATATACCCCAATGCTTAAGAGACAATACAAGTCCACTGTTGGAATCTATAGTTGATATAGTGGACAGTGATGATAGTGAAGGTGAAGTCTCATGTGGTGATGACTCTGAATTTTCAGACTCTCTCAATGACAGTGACAATGATGCAACTGATGATGAATATCTTAGGAGTGCTAGTGAGGCAATGGGGTATGAGGAGGAAGAAGTTATTGCACCACCTGAATTTGTTCCAAATGCTGATGATGGAGTTGAGAGCTCTAGCAGACAAGCTCATGTGCAAGATGGGGTAGAAAGTAATTCAAACAAAGAGAAAGGAAAGGAAAAAGTAACAGGACGGAAACCACAAAAGCCAATACCAAAAAGACCTACACACCAAGGTTATCCAATTTTCAATCCATTACTTGATATGCATTGTGTCACATTTGAGCTAGGGATGCAGTTTGCAACAACTGAACTGTTGAGGGATGCTATAGTTCATTTCTCAATCACTGAGGGGAGGTCTGTTAAGTTTCCAATCAATTGTCAGATGAAGATCCAAGCAAAATGTGTACATGCCAACTGTAAATGGGAGCTATATTTTTTAAGACCAAACAAGGAAGACAAAATGAGGATTAAGACTCTGAAGGAACCACATGAATGTGCCAGACATGACAAAGTCAAACAAGCAACTACCAGATATTTGAGAAAGAAATATCATGCAAAGATAAGTAGTGATCCAAATTGGCCTGCTAACTCCATGCTAAATATTGCTAAAATTGACTATGGTATAGACTTCCACATAACTCAAATGTACAGAACTAAGAAGATGGTATTTGCTGATGTTCATGGAACTGAAGCAAACCAATATTCTTTGCTATGGAGTTATGCTGAGGAGATCATGAGGACTAATCCAGGGACTACTGTTAAGTTGAAGTGTAAAGTGAAGGGTGAGGTGTGCAATTTCAAAAGAATATACGTATGCTGGGATGCTTTGAAGAAGGGATTTCTGAGTGGATGCAGGCCCATCATATGGTTGGATGGGACACACCTCAAGATAAAAAATGGAGGTATACTTTTGACTGCTGTTGGTGTTGATGCTAATAACTGCACATATCCCATTGCATATGCAGTGGTTGAGAAAGAGAGGAAAAAATCATGGTATTGGTTTCTGAGCATTCTGGTGGATGATCTGAATATCACTAATTGTTTTCATTGGATTGTTATGAGTGACAAATAGAAAGGCTTGGTTGATGATGTTCATGAACTGTTGCCTAACTGTGAGCATAGGTTATGTGTTTTGCACTTGTGGGTAAATTTGAAAAAGGAGCATCCAGGTCTTGCAATGAAGAATCTACTTTGGGATGCTGCAAGAGCTGGTAGAGTATGTGATTTCAACAAGATCATGTCTATTCTGCAAAAGAGGAATGTGAAAGCATACAATTGGTTAGCAAGCAAGCCTCCAACTCAGTGGTCTAGAGCATTCTTTAGAACACATTGCAAAAGTGATATTTTTTTGAATAACATGTCTAAGAGCTTCAATGCCTCAATTGCAAAAGCCAGGGGGATGCCAATCATTGACATGTTGGAATCTATTAGAAGAACCCTTATGAAGAGGTCATGTATCAGGAAGATTGCGATAAACAAGAGCAACAAGGCTATTACTCCTAAGGTGTGGGATATTCTTGATAAGATTAGAGCAAAGTCTGGAGGTTATATGGCGTACTGAAACGGACATTTCGAGTTTGAGGTTGAGGCGCCTTACAGTGATACTTTTGTTGTGCACTTGGAGAATAAGACATGTTCATGTATGAAGTGGGATTTGACAGATATCCCTTGTGTTCATACCTGTGCTGCAATGAGACACATGAGTTGGAAGCCAGAAGAGCATATACATGCTTATTACTCAAAGGAGACCTATTTGAGGACTTACAGTAACTACATGTCTCCTATGCAAGGAAAGAGTGCATGGCCTATGCCTCAACCACATAGGAACATAATAGAACCTCCTCCTGTCCAAACTATGCCTGGTAGGCCCAACAATAATGGTAGAAAAATATCTCCCGAAGAACTGAGAGAGATTCAATTGAGAAATGAACTAAGTGGCCATCTAGGAAGGGATGGACTTAAGATGCATTGTGGTTATTGCCAAGCTGAAGGTCATAATGCTAGGAGTTGTCAGGCAAGGAAGAATAACCCTCTTAGAAGTACATGGGTTCCCAAACCAAGAGTCAATGGTAGGGGAAGAATTAAGAAAGGGAGTGGGAAGGGAAAAGCCAATACAAGCCAATCTGCTGGTGCTAATACATCTGCTGAAGTTCCTTCAAATGCAAATGTTCCTTCAAAGACAGGTATTAGTGCACAAATCGAGGTGATTACCAGTCTTATTTCCTTTTACTATCTATTTAAAATGTAAAGCCAAAGTTGCTAAATTTAACTAGTACTTTCTATTGGTAGGTTGCTGCAACACATGAGTCTGTTGTTAATATTGGTGCTGCTGATGATCAGGGACAATGTGAGCCCTCTCAAAGAGCAAATAAAAGGAAAAAATAGGTACAAACTCAAGTGGATCCTCAAAAAAAGAAGGGTGAAGCAACTGATTTGCCCCTAAGGCCATCTACAAGACAATCTCAGAATGCAGCCTCTACTTGTGAAGCCTTTCACTTAGAAGTTAGACCTCAAGTAAGGAGACTTACAAGGAGTAATCCAGCACCAGTAGCTCCTGCACCAATTTCGGTGGCTGGGACAAAGACTAGGCCACTCACTAGAAGCCAAACACCTGAAAGGTTTACTAGTTTATCAACTGAAAAACCTGCAGGTAGGTCAAAGAAGCAGCTTGTGTTATCAGAGGTACCAACATTCAGCAGTAATTTGACTCTCACTCCTCCAGGGAGAAAAAGGTTCAAACCTCCTGCTGCAAATAAAAAAATTGGAGTTCCAAAAAGAACTGTTAAGATGATGTCTGTTAGTACTGCCGAAGATGGTACTAACTAATGGTTATGTATAATATTGCGTGCTCTTTTTTTGTATATTGATTATTATAGTGAGCGATAATGTCATCCACGTTTTGTTGTTTTTCATGGTATTGAATGGCTATTGAATGCAATACGTTAGACAAACGCGTGCTCTTTTTTTGTATATTGATTCTAATAGTGAACGGTAATGTCATCCACGTTCTGTTGTTGTTCATGGTATGGAATGGTTATTGAATGCAATATGTTAGACAAAATACTATCTAAACAATATATATAATTACACTCGACTGCATATACTTTGATTTTTTTTACACTTACCTGTCTAATGTTTGCCCGCTTTTACAATTTATGGTCCAACATTTGAAAAATTTGCACTTTGATATCCAAACTTTTAAATACCTAACACACGACGATATAAACTTTGTCAATTATTCAATCATCAATTCTGAACTCTACCATTAATTATTTGTTTCCTTTTTTTTTTTTATAAGAATCCTATATCAACGCAGCAGATCACGTAAAGCAACAACTGAATATATGTCAGCCAACTTTGAAAATCATTTTTTTCCTTAATTGGTATTTATGTGGTTGCTCAACTACCATTTGTCTCGAGAAGATCATCAAGTTAAACCTGATTAGACATCCCCAAAATTGTAACCGTATGATCAAACGTGCACCAATGAGAGACATTTATTCAGCAGACACAAACCCTAGTATTTAAATACCAAGCATCAATTCCAACAGACACATGCAATCAAACCCTCAAACGCTTTGCTGACTTTCCCACCGTCGAGAATTGGTTCTTATGGAAGAACTTCGTTGCTGCGTCCAGTTTGAAATTAGGTATATTGAGGCTAGTATGCAGTGAGTTTACGAGGAACTTGCTGATGTATTCACAGAGAGAAGGGGAGTTGTAGTTACCTCGGTGGAGATTCCGGACCGTCTGCGGATAATGCAGACGCGGCTTGAACTCTTCACCGAGTTCTATGGGAAACCAGGGGTCATCTACAACTGAAGGACATGGGCTGTGAAGACAAACTATGTCTATGAACGTCTCTTAAAAAATATAAGACCGTCTACGAACTTCGTATATAATGATCATAGTTATGATATTTCACGTTTTTTAATATGTGTTGCACCCCTTATGCAGCCTTCCAATATGGAGAAGAGATTTGCAGCAGAGGGGTTGCTGAACTACAACATGTTGGACTATTGCTTCCGCATCAAGAAGCTTCCCATCCTACCTATTAGGATCGTGACCAGATTCGAAGTAGAATATGGCATGATTCCCGAAGGGTTTATTTTGTAATCACTGGAAGTAGTTTTTCTTTGTTTTTTTTAATGAATGGAAGTAGTTTAATTCTGTTTTTAGTCAACACATGCATAACGTTACAAATCTTTTATTCAACACTTTCTATTTCAATACACTTTAATCTCGATATCAGATAACAAAAGCCTACTTAAACAGGTTAGAGTACAATACATAAAATAGGAAAAAACAAAGGAGTATCAATAATTTTCAATTTTTGGACTCTAAATTAGTAGCACGCTTTTCAAGCTTCTTCGGGAGTGTTTGCAAATGCTTTTAAAAGGAGCATGTGGGCTTTTGTCTATAGAGAAGCCATAAATTAGTGTTTGATTATGGGGCTTTTGCTTCTGCTTGTCTTAAAATAAGCCAAAAAAAAAAAGCACAAGCCCACAAGCTGGGTAGAGGGTGCTTTTAAAAGCTCATTTTAATTATTAGCAATATAAAAATATTTCTTTCTCCTAATTCCCTTCAAAGTGCGGCCTATACCCCTACAATTAAGGAAAAGAAAATTCTATAATATTTCTCATCCATTTTCAACCATAAAAATATTTATAATCTTTTCTCTTCCATATTCAACGTGATTCTCAATTATATTTTTTAATTTATATAACAAAATGTATACTTGTCTAATGTAGATGTATATTAATTATTTATATGCTTGATAGATATGGGTATTTAAGTCTTATTGCATCATAAAAACTACTTCTTACTTATTATTGCAAACACTACAAAATCATTTTAAATGACTTTAAGATACTTTTTTAAAAAAGATTGCAGACACTCATTGTTTTAAGTCAAAACGAGCTTTTAGTGACTTTAAGTAAAAGCTTGGAAAAAGGAGTTTCTATAAGCTCTTGCAAACACCCATTTCATCTTCTTCATCAACTTCTTATTCTCCAACTCCAAGTCAATGTTCTTCTGCTGCATCTTAGGTTCAATTTTTCCCTTTTGGAATTCCTTCAGTTTGGCTTCGGCATTTTCGATTCTTCTCCACAACATCGGTATAACCTCTCTTTCACGATGACAAAGTGGTTCATCAACCCAGAACCACAACCCACAACCTTTGGATCCCTTGTAACATTTCGTAAATCGATGACCCAGATATTTACCGGTTAAGGAGAGGTGGGTAACCGCTGGAAACCCACAGTTGCAATGAAAATCCTCCGTCACAGTAGTCTCTGACATTACTCGATTATGATTGTGGCGTTAATTTGGTGAAATTGTGGGTAATTTTCAGATTTGGATTTTTTAGGGTTCGTGGGAAAAATCAATTTGGGGCCGAATTTAGGTTTAAGTTGGTTTTAAAAGTTTTTGAATGAGTTAGCCATTGAAAATAGTAAAGTATCGAAAATACCCCTCTTAATGACGTCAGCGATGCGTCATTTTGACGCAAAATGACGTTTTTGGGCGGAAATATGGCGAAATTAAAGGTTAGACCGTAAACTGTGATCGGAATGAAACGTTGGACCCCAAAATATAAAAAGTGAAACGTTGGATCGAAAACTGTAGAAGCGGGCAAACGTTGGATAGATTACTGAAATTTTCCCTATATAATTACTTGAAGTAAATAGCAAAAATTAAACTCTCCTTTATTATCTAGTAAGAAAATAACATGATTTGTCATTTTAATTAAAAAAGAATCCCCATTTGGTGATATTGCAAACAACCTTGACCTTTGTTGTATTTGTTTGATACATAAAGAATTACTGTTGTTCAAATTACATATATGCATATTTTTCTATCGTATTTGTGAAAAAAGTTTCTACTTATTAAAAACATAAATACAATGTGGACTATTTTTTTGCTTTTATATAGTTGGAAACTTGAAATAAATCAAAAACTTTATAACACAGTATACAATAATAACTTCGATAATCATATATACTTATAAGAAAATGCGGCTATTCATACAATAATAACTTTGATAAACATATATACTCGTAAGCATTCTTCTTTAAAATTCCCAAAACATCATTTCCAATAATAATTTTATTTCACTTATTAATCATTTTAGTTATTCCTCCTCCTTCCAAAAACATTTTTAGCCCCGTTATAAAATTCTTGGTTACGCCACTGTCTATGATTCACCAAATTATTGTGTAACAGTTATAATCTTTATTTTCTTATTAATTAGAATTCGGGTACTCTGTCCCAATTATAACACTAGACCAAACTCCAATATAATAAAATGACTCAACATATGATGCCACAACAAAACTCAAATCAAAGCTCATGCTAGAAACACGAGCCTTGCTAAAACCTATGATTATACTTTTATCCGTCCTAGCTAGAATTATGAGTTATGACATCTAAATGCCAACAAACCAAGTAAAGAGTGCTAGATGCAAAATTCAGGAACTTGAAACCGACTGTGTTCTACCGCAGGATTAACGATTCGTTCTCTAGGGCCCCGAAAGCTTCCGTGGTTCATCCACGACTGCCTTTGCCACCCACTACAAAAAAAAACATGGAATTACTAAATGCTTTTTATGGCCTTTCCAAATCCTTTACCAATGCTTTCCCAAAGCGTTGTCTGTTTCTACGTCGGTAAAGGTCCCGACGCTTTTTGGGTATAGCGTTGGTGTAGATGGTCTTGTAACAACGCTTCAAAGCGTTGGTGTTGATGTCAGTCAACACCAACGCTTCCTCAAAGAAGCGTTGGCATTACCCTCTGAAGCGTTGGCGAAGCACCCTACAATCGCTTCACCCTACTGAAGTGGGGCTTTTGGTGAACCGTCAACACGTCCTAAAAAGCGTTGTAGTATTTTTGGTTTTGCCAACGCTTCGAAAAGCGTGGACTCAAAAGCATTGTTGTTTTCTTATTTTCTTGTAGTGACCTCCACTTACCCTCTTCTCCGTGAGCAACACGAGTCATCATTGTGGCTGCCGAGGAGCATCCAATGGCAAAAATCAAGAACAAGGTGAACAAAACTCTAAAATTCACCATTTTTTAGTGTTGAGTGCCTTTTGCAACAAATGACGGAATTGGCTGATCAATTAATAGGGAAAAATTAGTAGCTTTTCTTTGCTTCGCTTTGAAGTCAAATTAAAACGATTTCACCTCAATAGTGCCATACTTGATGATATATATCTATTAATAATATAAACAAAACCATCAAATGGTAGTTTGTGACACCAAGTCCAAAACTACCCACTCCCCCAAAAATTCCTTAACTTACGGTAATTTAAAAAAAAAAACAAAAAAAGAAAGAAAAGAAGAAGAGATAAACCACCCCGCATATTTCTTTATCAGATTAAATTTTACATCTATTACTATATAAAAAGAAAGCCATTTTCCCTCACATACGGAAGTTACCCTCACCAAAGGTAGTTGTTATACCAAAATTGTGTTTTCCATATTTGCCCCTCCCTTGCCTATTTAATTAATTGTGTCATTTAATCCCTTTTCTTAACTTTGAAATTTAAACACCTCTTTCGGTTTTAATTTTTAAATTAATTGACTCTCTCTCGTTTGAATTAGTTTCAATTTCAGAACGTCGCACGTAGTCTCCGCGTGCGCCCGGAAGCTAGTGATTTTTGAAAGCATTTTCTCAATTACTATCAAGAAAAACACGGTGGCTCACTCTCTCTCTCCCCGCAAAAAGGATTCACCCAATCTTTTTCCTATTTTTTTTTGCAAATGGTAGTCATCTAAGGACAAATTTGAAAATTAAGACTCAAATTCAAGCGGTTTGTGACACCATTAAGAAATTTTTTTTCTTTTCAAATTTGAATTACGAGCAACTACCCCCCTACTCCAATTTTGTTTGTTGATTGCAAACCTTCTCCTAAAAAAAGGAGATATAATTTGTGTGCAATATCTATTTAGGGCAGAACAAATAAAATGGCACAAAGTACAATCCAGGACAAGTATAAATAAATTTATGAATTAGGTTTTACAAATTTATAAATTTATGAATTAGGTTGAACTGTCTGGGGCGGAGCAACAAATTCCAGTATTCTTATTCTCATTAGATTTGTTTAACATAGAATATTTACATCAGCAGTGTTTTAGACGAGAAAAGTGGCTCATAATATTTATAATCAACATGTGTAAAAAATTATTTTGAAGTTTAATTAGTTTATTTCATTTCTGTGGGTGTGTCAATTTGTAAGCACGTTGTCGTGTTACTTTTCTAAAGCTTCAAAGTTTTGATTGGTGTTGTGAATGTTTCAAAATTACGTGCTCTGTTTTGAACATATTTTTTTGCTACTAATTTATCAATGCTATTGGATGTGTCTTTATTCTACACTAATTCTCTTTTCACTCTAATCTTTTTTATTTATTTTTTATAGGTAAATTTCCCAAGAGTCGACATGGTGAATGCAACTAAAACCGTAAAACGTCATTAATGCATTGTTTTTCTTTGTTTGAATAGAGTTCATCATGTTTAGTAGTCATAATGCTATATTTCTTGAGCATGGGAATTAACATTTTTCTTTTACTTTTTTGTATTTGATACTTACTTAATGCTTCAAGTATGCACTATTTGATTCTGCATCTAATATTTGTTTTGTCCACATAATGAAGGTGCGTAATTCTAATTAGTTTATTTACTTTTGTGGTGATTCTTATAAATTATTCTTAGGTTAGTGCCAGAATTGATAATTATGAATTCACAGTGCTCGCTGTTATTCTGATTTCTTTTTGAATGTTCATTTGTTACTATTGCCTATGCATCTGCGACCTCAACCAAATAAAAACAAACATGTACGCTGGCTGCAAGAAAAAAATAGTTGATAACATTTCTAAATGAACTACCTTTGGTTATAACTAAAATTTTTGATACATTATTTTCTAATGTTATTAATTATGTTTACTTATTTATAGATTTGGCTAACTACAACACTTTAATTTGCACATAGTAAGAACAAATAAAATGTCTTTCAAAAATGATAAAGACAAGATACTCTCCTGGATTTTATAATTTAATCTTCTCCTCTATATATAAATGCCATCTAAAATATAAAAATGCTCTTACAGGCAAAAAATCCCCACAAATTTTATTATCTTTTAGCTAATATACACTTAAAAGTTTGCTATGGAATGAATCATTTACACATTTAGTTAGTTAGTTATTAAAGCGTAATGTGATCGCGCAACTATTTCATTGTTAAATGACGCTATGTTTCAACATGAAATACGTTTGTTAACTTTTGTTACTAACATAGTGAAACTATTTGTTCCAATAAAAACACTTTGAATTAAGAGAAATATTGTGTGCATCTATATAATCTCATCTTAATGTTATTAAGAACACGCTAAAAGCCAAATACTTTTTACACTAAAAGAAGAAAATCGCATGCGATCTCCGCGTGCGCCAGGTTGCTTGTACATATATAAGGGATTAATTATGTAGGTCAATTAGGCGATTATTACGTGAGTGGTGTGGTGGTTGTCAATTGTCATGATTCTTTTAGGAAAAATCAATTAAGTCACGGAAGTGAAATGCATGTATGTGTATACAATAAGTGCATAAAGTTGGCGACTCATACCTATCTCGTGTGTGGCCTAACAAGCAGTGGATTTGCACCATTATTTTCGTGTTAGGTTAGTGCATGGTGAAAAATTAAATCACCATACAAGTTACATTATAAGTATTTGTCACATTTGAACAAAGTAACCAACGCTAGTGTTCTGCATTGGTAGTAAGTAGTGACTTTTATTTATATTTGTGCTGCTTTGGTAGGTAGCACCATACATAGTTCGTTCTCTTCATACTAGTCTGAGCTAAACAATCGTGTTATATCCGTGTAGCGTGACAATTTATTTACGAGTAATCGAATGTTACCATTGTGCTTTTAGAGGTAATGGTTGTAGTTCATGGTCTTTATTGGCTGAATTCTGTTTTTTCCACATTAAAACTACTCTAGTGATAAACTAACAAAGAAAACACTGAATTTGTACCCTCAATCCACGGTTAGTTTCAGCTATAAATTGGGGTCATCTGCATGTACACAATAATTGTGCCTTGAATCGTACACCTTTCTTCAAGAAACATTGAATTCTAGGAAAGTTAAGAAAATGTTGTAGTAAATATAATCCTACCTAACAAATGAAATTGACAAAAAAAAAATATTGAAAAAAGAAAAGAAAAGAAAAACAGAACCATACACACGCATTCATCTTAAGGAGAAGCTAAGAAAATAATTTAATAAATCCCTCCTACATAAAAAAATATAATAAAAAAACAATAATATACTGCTTTACACAATAATTTTAACCCATTTACCACCCACTTTATTCCATATTTTTACTTGGGGAACATGACCGAGCTCCCACTCCTCCTTCCCTTTTTGTTTCAGATCGGCAACTCCGTTCCCAAAATCTTCAGACATATCTGCAAATCCCACAATTTGAAGATCACGCAGATGTCGAAGACCTTCTGGCACCTCCGCTATCAATTTACAGTCTTCCATGAACAACTTTTGCAGATGGGGCATACAACCCTCTTCCACTTTCACCCATCTCAAATTTTCTAACCTCACCAATTCCAAATGCTTGAGTCTCTGAAATCCTTGGGTTCTGAATATCAATCCCTCGCCTTCATAAGCTGAATGCATCCTCAGGTATTGGAGATTGGGCAAACCTTGAATGTGCTCCAGAGGGTCCCGATCTCCCACCCCTATCAAGTGCAACTTTGTCAGCCCAACAAGAGAAGGTGCCCAATGTGGTATCTTCTCTAAACGCCCACTCAAAATGAGATATCGCAGAGACGGGAAACTGGAAGTAGTAGTAGTAGACATTGTAGGGTGGTCTAGGTCAATCACCTCCCCCTCAAGTGCACAAAGAATTAATTGTCGTAAATTATACAGCTTGGAAATAGAGGAGCAAAGGTCCTTTCCATCTTTTCTTTTTATATTTGTCAAGCCCAACTGCCGCAGTTGAGTAAGCTTCCCTATTTCTTCAACTATTTTAACACCACCAACTTCACTGGCATTCAAACACAAGAGAGTCTGCAGCGAGGACATGCTCCCTATATCTTTTGGACCTTGAAAACCTATATAATTGTCATCTTCACACCTGCCCACCTCTAGATATCGCAGTTTTTTGAGCATTACGACTTCAGTAGGCAATTGGGTTACTCTGGTTTCCCAAAGATTTAATGACTCCAGATTGACAAGATTTTTGATAGATTTTGGAATGACTTTTACCTTTGTTCCGCTCAAATCCAAGTACTTGAGATGATATAGATTGAAAACTCCATCTGGGATGGATTCTAGTGGAGCTCTCTCTAAGAACAACACTTTTAGCAGCCTACATCTTCTGCCCAATACCTTCCCTAAGATTGCCTCACAAGATGAATCTTCGGAACCAAACCACAGTAGAGAACGAAGGTGATCATAACTGTAAGTCTCATCTGGTACGTTCTTGGATGAAGCATCAATTGCAATCCGACGAATCTTGTCAGTGCATCTGCCATCTCCTCCATTGCTTGCAATAAAATCTTCATGCCTTGATTTTGAAATAATATACTCTCTTAAAAGGTCATGGATACGAAACGAATTCGGCGTTCCATCAACAGATATCTTCACTATTTGAACTAGACTTCGGTTCACAAGCTCATTCAGATAGCCCTCTGCCACTTCTTCCACGGTCTTTCCTTGTTTTTCTTGCACAAATCCTTCTGCACTCCATAATAGAACCAGATCATGTTTATCGAGCACTTTATCTTCTGGGAAAATACTCAGATATAGGAAACACGATTTCAGATAGTACGACAGATCATAGAAACTGAGAGAGATTAATTTATTCAATCTCTTTAAGTTATCCCCTTCTAATTCATCACCAATGCTGCGATTGAACATTTCCCATTCTTGAATATTGTTGTTCTTAGTAGCTAGAAGGCCACCAATTACAACAATAGCAAGCGGCAATCCTTCACATCTCTTTAAGATTTTTTCAGAAATTTCCATCAAATGAAGAGGGCATGAGTTCCTCGGAAACGCCTTTTTGTAGAACAACAATTTTGCATCTTCATCATTTAAAGGTGCTAAGCTGTAAACATGGCTTCCATTATCGGAACTGGCAGCGCTTGCAATCCTGTAACGACGTGTCGTGATGATGATGCAGCCTCGACCGCTGGTCATGCTTTTTGGAAATGCATATCTCATTGCTTCCCATGCATCTAAATTCCAAACATCGTCTAGCACAATTACATAAGTTTTATCTCGGAGAAATCTATAGATAAATTCTCTCATTTCATCGGCATTCATAAACTCCAGTTGTTGAGGCATTGGTAGCTTTACTTCATCAAGGAGTGACTTTATCATCCTTGACAAGAGATCCTCAATCTTATATGACTCTGAAACAGTGATCCATGCGTGGTGTTGAAAAGTATCCTTCAATGATTTATCATCATAGACCTTTTTCACGAGGGTGGTTTTACCCATCCCTGCCATGCCTACTACTGAAATGACTTTGAGTCTGCCGCTAGTAGATTTCAGCAATTGAAGAAGTTTTCTCTTTCGACTTTCAATGCCCACGACCTCAGCTTCCTCTAGTAAAAGTGCATCCCCTCGACCATCGTAGTATGTTTCGCCTTGATCTATAACATGATACATGCCCTTGTACCTTTCGTAATTCCGGGAAGTATTTTCTAGTCTTGGCTTGATTGTTTGAATTTGTGAAGCAATTTGGTGGAGGGGTATTAAACCTTTTATCAAATCGCATGTGTTTTGGATCCACGCACATAATCCACAACCATGGTTTGGAAAATTGAGCGTATATTCATCAAGAACATCTTCGACATCATGAGCTATTTCACGCACTTGCCTCGTCCATACTTTGAGCTCGGGAACATCTTGTTCTTTGGAATCAGCAAATCTAAGGAACGCTCTCATGTGCTCTAGTTCACCAATAATGTATCTGACTTCTGTTTCATGTCCTGCCAGCATGTTTAGCTCACTCCGGAGGAAGGGTGAGGAATTTTTGATCAGAAATGATACTGCGCTCTCGGCCATACCTGTTGATTAAAGGTTCCTGGCTACTGTAATCATTATGTAAATATCAGTAAAACAATATATAAAAAAGTATCAAATGCCATGGCGAATCCACAGTAAGGATTTTGAACAAGAATGGTGCCTGAACCAAATAAGATTCAATTCAAAGAAAAGACGTTAACCCCATAACTATTTCTCTTAGAAATAGAACTCATTTGTTAAAGAGATTCCAAGATCAAACGTATATGAATATGCAAGTCATCTCGATTAACTCCTACTACATGCTCTCCTACTTTTTCAGTTAGGATGATTGAGCATAAAAAAGTGGATACGAGTTGAGCCTATGTTTTATTCACAAAATCTAATATGTCCAGTATTTCGTATTACCATAAGTACATAACAGAGTTGTTGCGCCAATAAAAGAAAGAAGGCATGAACCATCCGCTAACTAGTGAGTTTTCCCTCTAATAAGAAAGTTTACTAATTACAGAAGCGCTCCTCAACGTTATCGAAGTGATTATAAAGATCATAAACAAAATTCGTAAATAGATATCTAACCTTGTTTACTGCGGAGTACGTTTCAAGCGAAAAATCAACGTTACCTCTTTAAATAAGAAGACACAAAGAATGGAAATATGTCAAGCAACCCATAATTAATAAACAACAATGTAAAAATCATAGATATGCAAGAAACAAATATAACAGATTAAATACAAAATCAAGCAGATTAATGTGTGATCACTTACCTTTAAGTTACTCTGTATCGCATAAAATGTTTGTGTGTGCATAGTTTGGTTGATATCTCTTGGTTTTATAATCAGTTACTGAAGGCTCTTCGTGTAAACAGGGAGCTATTTTTTATCATTAATAAAACAAATGCTCCTATTGTTTACTTAGAATCATTCTTTAAGTCATCTTCCAAAAATGATTTATTAATTAAAGTAATCACTATCGAAGCAAAGAATCATTCAAGCTATAATGCTAATTATATTGCTGATTAAGCTTGTTTCATGTTTTATTTCAAGTGGCAGTATATCTATTAAAGACTTGGTGTGATTTTTACAACATGTTACACAGACATTAGAAGTCAATGTTATTAACTTTTGATTTTTATTATTCTCTTATTATCATGTTCGCAACTAAGAGACATTATTGGAAGAAGTCTTTGCACATTATAATTTGTATTTTGTCATAATAGAGAGAAACGATTTAGTTAATTAGCTGCAGATATTATTCAACACGTCTAGTTAGTTTATGCGGCTCGATAATGATGCTGAGTTGTGGAGCCTAAAGTACTCTAAAGCATTTTCAGACAACCATAATCCAACTAATCAATTTGTGGGGTGTATTATAGAATTCACGTAAAATTAAATATTTTGGTAACAAGGACTCATCAGATGTAGTAGCAGATGTAGCTTGTATCGCTCTTAGTAGTAGTCGCTGTGACGATTGTGGCAAATATAATTTTCTGCAATTTTTTGCCTTCTGTGTATGTAATTTCATGCCATTCCATTGTGTTGTCTTCGGTTTTTCCACAATGATCCAGACTGAGATAAAATGCAATCGCTCGAGTCTCTGAAATCCTTCAGTTCTAAATATCAATTCCTCGCCTTCGTAAGCTGACTTCATCCTGAGGAATTGAAGATTGGGCAAACCTTAATCTGCTTTTTATTAAGTGTAACTCGGTCAACCCAAGCAGAGAAGTTGTCCACCGCGGTATCTTCTCTAAGCACACCTGCAGGCTGAGTCTGAAGATAATTTTCAACTCCTCAAGAATTGCTATCAATTATCATTACCATTTTGTCAATCAAATTAGTGTTTATGCGACTGCATAATGTTGTTGAGTTGTGGAGCCTAAAGTAACATAAATCATATTTCATACAACAATGATCCAACTACTCAATTTGTGGGGGTAACAAGTACTCATAAAATATAGTAACAGTTGCAACTTGTCGCGCTCTTAGAAGTAGTCGCTGTGACGAATGGGGCAAATATAATATCGGTGCAATTTAATACTTTTTGTGTTTGTAGTTTTCTGCCATTGTATTGCTTTTTTGGCCTCTTTTGTGTTGTCTTCAGCTTGTCCACAATAATTCAAAATTGGAAATGAGCATCATTAACCAAACGGGATTTCTTCAATTTAGGGAGGTTAAATCCCGTCCAGCAGAACCTTTTGCAAGGTTTTATTCTTAAACCGGATCGAGCGGGTGCTTAACCTTGCGTCAGTTTTCTGACAAATGCAAGAAAAGACACCTATATCTGATAGAAAGGAAACAATCAGCTTTGGTAGTAAACAACCTATCCTCTTTTTCCATATTTTGCTGTCGGATTTTGCCTTTTCTCCTCCGATGAATTTGAATGCACGGCTCCCGAATTGCAACGACTCCACCATTATCGAGAAACAGCCGATTTCCTAGTTGTAACAAGCACTATGAAAAGCTAAGATCCAGAAGTTGGGCTCCACCTCAGCTTCCTCGACGAACTTTCCAAGCTCACTCACCTGTGATCTCAACTTCTTTCCCCTATCTAGGACAGAATTGTAAATGGACTTAAGACTCATATGGAGAGATGAAATTCTGCCAAAACAGAAGCTCTTGTTGGCAGCAAGAGAACTATTCACCGTTTAGTGTCCCAAAATTTTGCCTGCACCGCACCTTCAACTGCCGAGATTTCACCAGCTAGTTCATCCATAACTTATTATAACTTCTCCCATACAGGGGAGTTTATAGCAACTCACGCATCACGACATTAATGGAGCTGCGTAAATCTTCACGTAATGATGTGAAAATCTATTGTATCATGTTTCTCGTCCCTAATCGATAACCTATGTTTTCAATTTCCTTGCTCTGTAATAAATCAAGGTTATCGAAGCAGCATGATAAAAACATTTCATTGGCAAGTTACGAAGTCGATCATTTGATTCAATCAGCTTAATGCTTTTATTTATTGAGAACATATCACTGAAGCATGTTCAGGACTTGTAGTTACTTTTTGTAAGCCTTCTCAGAGGACAGGTCCGGCTAGCACTTGCATGGTAGTTTCTTCAGTGCTTTTAGGCGATGAAGGCAAATGTCACATTTCACTCTCCCTATGGTTCCGACGTGTTATTTTTAATTTCATGTTTGACTAAATCTTGATAGTTGTATTTCTTACTGTCATACACTGTTTTGATTAAAACTATGCATCAGGTGTTGATGTTTTCTTTGGTATCAACTGGAAAATCATCATCTTTATCATGTACGAACTCAAGTAGATAGTGACAGATTTTGAGGAGCTGTTTACTGTAATTTTCATACACTTCGTGCACTCATTACTTGATTCTGGTGTTCTTCACGATGGTAACAAGCCTATGGAATGACATCTCTTAACTATGGTACTCTTATAGTATTTACATTTATTGATCTGTTATGTGTCTAAATCATCGGAAGAAAAAAACAACTTATATCGTGGAAGGTAATACCCTCTAGGTGGGTTAAAATCCTGCTAATTTCAGGTGCATCTTGTTGAGGGAATTATCGACCAAGTAGAAGGAACTGTTTATGTATCTTGGGTGCTGCCGAGAGTTTTAGGAATTCTTCAAATCAAGTCGTTGTGTGACCAGCTGGACAATAGGGTGGATAAAGTGCACACTGCTTTGTTATCTGTTGAGGCGGAGACGTCCGATCTAGTTGTGGCATAATGTTTGTATTTCTTCACCCTTTTGACAGAATTGTACTTTTTTTTAATGGAGAAATTCTAAATCAGAGTTTAAGGGTTCGGGCTATGCACGTTGTACGTGGTTGCAGTAACTTCTATTCAATTGTGGTTCGTTTCGGTAGAGCAACATAGTGAAACATACAAAAAAGGTGCGAAACAGATAACGTCACATGGATATATGGAACAAGAGTAAAGATACTTTCCTAAGTGATCTCAACAAAATTCTCACCAACATTTTGTCCAGGAGCCAAACGGTTTACATGATTCATTTGCATTTTCATATGCATGAGACGTCCCTGGATCCGAGGGGCAAGAAACAAGGTGAGATCCCTGTGACCGTAAAAATGGCATTAGTTCATTTTATTAGCCTAACCAAAGATCTGCTGTAAAATGAGCTCAGTAGAAATTGCTAGCACGACATGGTTGATCACACTTTCAGTGAATAAATTTAAGAGTCAGAACTATTGGCACGATCAAGCTCAGCATCTTTCACCCCACGTTTTGGATGTATAACTTTCAGCTGCTCCTCCTTCTTGCCCCTTTCCTTTCTTAGCTCCGAGCACTCTTTCTCCTGCAGTCAGAAAAGCTCCAATTTCAAAACACACACACACACACCATAGCTCACACACAATTCAAGCATAAACTCTTTCCACCGGCATTGGATAAAACCGCAACAAATCAATTTCAACAATAAGTCATTCAGCTTCGCCTTTTAACGTAGCAACACATCGAAACAACAAATACGCTACACTACTCTGACTCATCCACCAATAGACACACACACACACGTAAACAAACAAAAACTCAAAACTCACGAAACAGAACAACAATTGCATACCATAAGATTAAGCTGCTTCGATAAGCGACCGAGCTCATTCTGCAACAACAATTCGCAAAACCACACCAATCAAAACCTCGTGACAAAGCCTAATTACACACAAAGACTCATTCATGTGATCGCTAAACTTTAATCTATCGATTTCCACCTCTTTAGCACACGAGTTCGCGACAGGGGCTAAAGAGTCAAATCGCTCGACAACAACACTAATCTTCCAAGCTTCCTTCGGGGGAAAAAAATCACGTTTGGTACCTTAATTTGGCCTATGTTTCCTTTTGGTACCTTAATTTGTCACACCAACTTTTTGGTACCCTATGTTTGCAAATTTAATCACGATTGGTACCCACACGGCGGCGTCCCCAAATTCACCACCCTAATGTCTACGTGGCTCGCCGTTGACCCGTAAATCCTTAATTTTGACCAAATTAAGTCTATATGGACATGCTGACTGGATAAAAAAAATTCAAAAATCATTTCTCCTTCCTATTAAATTATCATTTCTAGTTTTTATATTTCTTTATAATTAATTTTATTATATAAATTTTAAAAAAATATTATATAATTCTGTTTTAAAAAAAATTATAACTAATGAACTATAAAGAAAAACAAAAAAAAAAGTAAAACAAAATAAATTAAAACAAAAAAAAGTAAAAAAATATAATAATTCATCATCTTCTTCAATAAACCCCCCCCCCCCCCCCCCAAGGCCCACCCATCACCGCCACCCATCACCCCCCCCACCAGCCATCACCGCCACCCACCCCCATCACTCCCACCCACCATCAATTCATCATCCTCAACAAACCTCCCCCCCCCCCGCCCCACCCGCCGCCGCCCCCCCGCTCCCGCTCACAGCCATCTTGTTTTAAGAGAATAAAAGAAAGAAAAATGGCGATGGAGACGTTGAGGATTGTCCCCTGTTTTGCGATGATGATTGCTGTTGTTATTAGCGTTACAAGCAATCGTAATGAAAAAATAGATCCTAATTTCATTTCATCAAACATTGCCCGAATTGAGGTCGGGATATTAGCTTTAACTGAAATTGAGAATAAAATGCTCTAAAACAGAAGAAAGAAATGGAAATTTTGCGAGGGAGAGAGAGAGAGAGGTCAATTTGATGGGGGTGGGTGGGGGTGATGCATTGGTGGTGAGGGGTGGCGGTGATGGCTGGTGGGGGGGGGGGGGGGGGGTGGCTGTTGAAGATTATTATATTTTTTAACTTTTTTTGTTTAATTTATTTTGTTTTACTTTTTTTTTTGTTTTTCTTTATCATTACTTCATTAGTTATAATTTTTTTTAAAAAAATAGAATTATATAATAAGTTTTTAAAATTTATATAATAAAATTAATTATAAAGAAATATAAAAATTAAAAATAATAATTTATTAGGAGGGAGAAATGATTTTTAATTTTTTTTTTAAATCCAGTCAGCTTGTCCACGTGTGTAAAATTGGGTCAAAATTGAGTCTGGGCGGGTCAACGGTGAGCCACGTAGACATCGCGGTGGTTAAATTGGAGACGCCGCTAGGAAGGTACCAACCGTGATTAACTTTGTAAACATAGGGTACCAAAAAATTGGTTGGACAAATTAAGGTACCAAAAAATTGGTTGGACAAATTAAGGTACCAAATAGAAACATATGTCAAATTAAGGTACCAAACTTGATTTTTTCCCCTTCCTTCGGGATTAAGTTTGCAAACATAGGGTACCAATCGTGATTAAGTTTGTAAACATAGGGTACCAAAAAGTTGGTGTGACAAATTAAGGTACTAAAAGGAAACATAAGCCAAATTAAGGTGTCAAACGTGATTTTTTCCCAACTCTCTCCCAAGATCATAAACCTTTCTTCTCTCTCAGCTAATTAAAAGTCATGTATATAGAAAATAAAAATAGATTACAATTTTTTGTTAACTCTCTGAGTTGGGTGCAATATTCTGCGAAAAAGAATTGCTTCAAGAAATTCCAGAAATGCTACAAGCTGGTAATACTTGTCTGCAGGACAATAAGAGGAACAGAAGCAAAAAAACACTGAATTGAACGAAAGTTATATAAGAAAATGTTGTTGTAAATATAACCCTACCTATCAAATTAAAATGAATTTGACAAAAAAAAATCTAAAAAGAAAAACAACAGAACCATACACGCATTCATTCCAAGGAGAAGCTAAAGAAATTATTTAATAAATCCTTCGTACCTAAAAAAAAAACATTAAGAAACAGCTTTACTAAAATTTAAAGCATTGACCACCCTCTACATATAATATGTCCACTTGGGGAACATGACCGAGCTCCCATTCCTTTCATTTTCGTTTCATATCGGCAACTCTGTTCCCAAATTCTTCAGACATATCTAAAAATTCCACAAACTGAAGATCGTGCAGATGTTGGAGGGCCTCCGGCACATCCGCCATCAATTTACAGTTTCCCACGAACAGCTGTTGCAGATGGGGCATACAACACTCTTCCACTTTCACCCATCTCAACTTTTCTAAACTCCACAATTTCAATTTCTTGAGTCTCTGAAATCCTTTGGTTCTAAATATCAATCCCTCACCTTCATACGCTGAATTCATCCCAAGGCGTTGGAGATTGGGCAAACCTTGAATGTGCTCGAGAGGGTCCTGGTCGCCGCTTAACCTGCTTCCTTCCAAGTACAACTCGGTCAACCCAACAAGAAAAGGTGTCCAATGTGGTATCTTCTCTAAACGCCCACTCAGGCAGAGAAGTCGCAGAGACGGGAAACTGGAAGTAGTAGACATTGTAGGATGGTCAAGGTCAATCACATCCCCCTCAAGTGCACAAAGAATTAATTCTTGTAAATTATACAGCTTGGAAATAGAGGAGCAAAGGTCCTTTCCATATTTTCTTTTTATATTTGTCAAGCCCAACTGCCGCAGTTGAGTAAGCTTCCCTATTTCTTCAACTATTTTAACACCACCACCAACTTCACTGGCATTCAAAAACATGAGAGTCTCCAGCGATGACATGCTCCCTATATCAATTGGATATTGAAAACCTATAATATTGTCATCTTCATCCCTGCCCACCAACAGATATCGTAGTTTTTTGAGCTTTACGACTTCGACAGGCAATTGTGTCACTCTGGTATTCCAAAGATTTAATGTCTCCACATTGACAAGATTTTTGATGGATTTTGGAATGACTTTTACCTTTGTTCCGCTCAAATCCAAGTACTTTAGATGATATAGTTTGAAAACTCCATCTGGATGGATTCTAGTGGAGCACCTCCTAAGTACAACACCTTTAGCAGCCTGCATCTTCCGCCCAATACCTTCTCTAAGATAACTACACAAGATGAATCTTCGGAACCAAACCAGAGTAAAGAACAAAGGTGATCAGAACTGTAAGTTTCTGGTACGGTTTTGGATGAAGCATCAATTGCAATCCGACGAATATTGTTAGTCCACCTGACATCTCCTCCGTCGCTTTCAATAAAACCTTCATGCCTTGATTTTGAAATAATATACTCTCTTAAAAGGTCATGGATACGAAAAGATAACAGGGCTCCATCAGCACTTGTCTCCACTACTTGAACGAGACTTCGGTTCACAAGCTCATTCAGATAGCCCTTTGCCACTTCTTCCACGGTCTTTCCTTGTTTTTCTTGAACAAATCCTTCTGCACTCCATAATGGAATTACTAGCTCTGTTTCAAGCTCTTTGTCTTCTGGGAAAATGCTGAGATACATGAAACACGATTTTAGATAGTATGGCAGGTCATAGAAACTGAGAGAGATTAATTTATTCAATCTCTTTAAGTTATCCCCTTCTAATTCATCACCAATGTTGCGGTTGGACATTTCCCATTCTTGAATATTGTTGTTCTTAGTAGCTAGAAGGCCACCAATTACAACAATAACAAGCGGCAATCCTTCACATCTCTTTAAGATTATTAAAGAGATTTCCATCAAATGAAGGGGGCATGAGTTTCTCGAAAACGCCTTTTTGTAGAACAACAATATTGCATCTTCATCCTTTAGACGTGCTAAACTGTAAACATGGCTTCCATTACCGTAACTGGCAGCATTTGCAATGCTGTTAAAGCGTGTTGTGATGATGATGTAGCCTCGGTCTTTGGTCATGGTTTTTGGAAACGCATATCTCATTGCTTCCCATGCATCTATCCTCCAAACATCATCTAGCACAACTATATAACTTTTGCATTGGAGAAATTTATAGATAAATTCTCTCATTTCATCGGCATTCACAGACTCCAGTCGTTAAGGCATTGGTTGCTTTACTTTATTAAGGAGTGACTTTATCATCCTTGACAAGAGATCCTCAATCTTATATGACTCTGAAACAGTAATCCAAACGTGGTGTTGAAAAGCATCCTTCAATGATTTATCATCGTAGACCTTTTTAGCGAGGGTGGTCTTACCCATCCCTGCCATGCCTACAACCGAAATGACTTGGGGTCCACCACCAGTATATTTGAGCCAATCAAGGAGTTTTCTCTTTGGATCTTCAATGCCCACGACATCCGAATCTTCCAATAAAAGTGCATCCCCTCGACCGTCGTAGTATGTTTCGCCTTGATCTATAACATGATACATGCCCTTGTACCTTTCGTAATTCCGGGAAGTATTTTCTAGTCTTGGCTTGATTGTTTGAATTTGTGAAGCAATTTGGTGGAGGGGTATTAAACCTTTTATGAAATCGCATGTGTGTTGGATCCACGCACATAATCCAAAACCATGGTTTGGAAAATTGAGCTTATATTCATCAAGAACATCCTCGACATCATAAGCTATTTCACGCACTTGCCTCGTCCAAAAATGATTTATTAGTTAAAGTAATCACTATCGAAGCAAAGAATCATTCAAGCTATAATGCTAATTATATTGCTGATTAGGCTTGTTTCATGTTTTATTTCAAGTGGCAGTATATCTATTAAAGACTTGGTGTGATTTTTACAACATGTTACACAGACATTAGAAGTCAATGTTATTTGATTTTTTTTTATTCTCTTATTATCATGTTCGCAACTAAGAGACATTATTGGAAGGAGTCTTTGCACATTATAATTTGTCATAATAGAGAGAAAAGATTGAGTTAATTAGCTGCATATATTATTCAACACGTCTAGTTTGTTTATGCGGCTCGATAATGATGTAGAGTTGTGGAGCCTAAAGTACTCTAAAGCATTTTCAGACAACCATAATCCAACTAATCAATTTGTGGGGTGTATTTTAGGAATTCAAGTAAATTTAAATTTTTTGGTAACAAGGACTCATCAGATGTAATAGCAGATGTAGCTTGTATCGCTCTTAGTAGTAGTCGCTGTGATGATGGTGGCAAATATAGTTTTCAGCAATTTTTTGCCTTTTGTGTTTCTTATTTCATGCCATTCTATTGTGTTGTCTTCGGCTTTTCCACAATGATCCAGACTGAGATAAAATGCAATCGCTCGAGTCTCTGAAATCATTCGGTTCTAAATATCAATCCCTCGCCATCGTAAGCTGACTTCATCCTCAGGAATTGAAGATTGGGCAAACCTTAATCTGCTCTTTATTAGGTGTAACTCGGTCAACCCAAGCAGAGAAGTTGTCCACCGCGGTATCTTCTCTAAGCACACCTGCAGGCTGAGTCTCTGAAGATAATTTTCAACTCCTCAAGAATTGCTATCAATTATCATTACCATTTTGTCAATCAAATTAGTGTTTATGCGACTCCATAATATTGTTGAGTTGTGGAGCCTAAAGTAATATAAATCATATTTCATACAACAATGATCCAACTACTCAATTTGTGGGGGTAACAAGGACTCATAAAATATAGTAACAGTTGTAACTTGTCTTGCTCTTAGAAGTAGTCGATGTGACGAATGGGGCAAATATAATATCGGTGCAATCTAATACTTTTTGTGTTTGTAGTTTTCTGCCATTGTATTGCTCTTTTTGCCTCTTTTGTGTTGTCTTTAGCTTGTCCACAATAATTCAAAATTGGAAATGAGCATCATTAACCAAACGGGATTTCTTCAATTTAGGGAGGTTAAATCCCGTCCAGCAGAACCTTTTGCAAGGTTTTATTCTTAAACCGGATCAAGCGGGTGCTTAACCTTGCGTCAGTTTTCTGACAAATGCAAGAAAAGACACCTATATCTGATAGAAAGGAAACAATCAGCTTTGGTAGTAAACAACCTATCCTCTTTTTCCATATTTTGCTGTCGGATTTTGCCTTTTCTCCTCCGATGAATTTGAATGCACGGCTCCCGAATTGCAACGACTCCACCATTATCGAGAAACAGCCGATTTCCTAGTTGTAACAAGCACTATGAAAAGCTAAGATCCAGAAGTTGGGCTCCACCTCAGCTTCCTCGACGAACTTTCCAAGCTCACTCACCTGTGCTCCCAACTTCTTTCCCCTATCTTGGACAAAATTGTGAAAGGACTTAAGACTCATATGGAGAGATGAAATTCTGCCAAAACAGAAGCTTTTGTTGGCAGCAAGAGAACTACTCACCGTTTAGTGTCCCAAAATTTTGCCTGCACCGCACCTATAACTGCCGAGATTTCACCAGCAAGCCCATCCATAACTTATTATAGCTTCTCCCATACAGGGGAGTTTATAGCAACTCACACATCACGACATTAATGGAGCTGCGTAAATCTTCACGTAATGATGTGAAAATCTATTGTATCATGTTTCTCGTCCTTAATCGATCATCTATGTTTTCAATTTCCTTGCTTTGTAATAAATCAAGGTTATCGAAGCAGCATGATAAAAACATTTCGTTGGGCAAGTTACGAAGTCGATCATTTGATTCAGTCTGCTTAATGCTTTTATTTATTGAGAACATATCATGGAAGCATGTTTAGAACTTGTAGTTACTTTTTGTAAGCCTTCTCAGAGGACAGGTCCGGCTAGCACTTGCATGGTAGTTTCTTTAGGCGATGAAGGCAAATGTCACATTTCACTCTCCCTATGGTTCCAACGTGTTTTTTTTTATTTCATGTTTGACTACCTAATAGTTGTATTTCTTACTGTCATACACTGTTTTGATTAAAACTATGCATCAGGTGTTGATGTTTTCTTCGGTATCAACTGGAAAATCTTCATCTTTATCATGTAAGAACTCAAGTAGATAGTGAGAGATTTTGAGATGTTTACTGTAATTTTCATATACTTCGTGCACTCAGTACTTGATTCTGGTGTTCTTCACGATGGTAACAAGCCTATGGAATGACATCTCTTAACTATGGTACTCTTATAGTATTTACATTTATTGATCTGTTATGTGTCTAAATCATCGGAAGAAAAAACACAACTTATATCGGGAAAGGTTATACCCTCTAGGTGGGTTAAAATCCTGCTAATTTCAGGTGCATCTTGTTAAGGGAATTATCGACCAAGTAGAAGGAACTGTTTATGTATCTTGGGTGCAGCCGAGAGTTTTAGGAATTCTTCAAATCAAGTCGTTGCGTGACCAGCTGGACAATATGGTGGATAAAGTGCACACTATAGGGTGGATAAAGTGCACACTGCTTTGTTATCTGTTGAGGCGGAGACGCCCGATCTATATGTGGCATAATGTTTGTATTTCTTCACCCTTTTGACAGAATTGTACTTTTTTAATGGAGAAATAATAAATCAAAGTTTATGGGTTCGGGCTATGCACGTTGTACGTGGTTGCAGTAACTTCTATTTAATTGTGGTTCGTTTCAGTGATTCTGGTGTTCTTCACGATGGTAACAAGCCTATGGAATGACATCTCTTAACTATGGTACTCTTATAGTATTTACATTTATTGATCTGTTATGTGTCTAAATCATCGGAAGAAAAAACACAACTTATATCGGGAAAGGTTATACCCTCTAGGTGGGTTAAAATCCTGCTAATTTCAGGTGCATCTTGTTAAGGGAATTATCGACCAAGTAGAAGGAACTGTTTATGTATCTTGGGTGCAGCCGAGAGTTTTAGGAATTCTTCAAATCAAGTCGTTGCGTGACCAGCTGGACAATAGGGTGGATAAAGTGCACACTGCTTTGTTATCTGTTGAGGCGGAGACGCCCGATCTATATGTGGCATAATGTTTGTATTTCTTCACCCTTTTGACAGAATTGTACTTTTTTAATGGAGAAATAATAAATCAAAGTTTATGGGTTCGGGCTATGCAAGTTGTACGTGGTTGCAGTAACTTCTATTTAATTGTGGTTCGTTTCAGTGATTCTGGTGTTCTTCACGATGGTAACAAGCCTATGGAATGACATCTCTTAACTATGGTACTCTTATAGTATTTACATTTATTGATCTGTTATGTGTCTAAATCATCGGAAGAAAAAACACAACTTATATCGGGAAAGGTTATACCCTCTAGGTGGGTTAAAATCCTGCTAATTTCAGGTGCATCTTGTTAAGGGAATTATCGACCAAGTAGAAGGAACTGTTTATGTATCTTGGGTGCAGCCGAGAGTTTTAGGAATTCTTCAAATCAAGTCGTTGCGTGACCAGCTGGACAATAGGGGGGATAAAGTGCACACTGCTTTGTTATCTATTGAGGCGGAGACGCCCGATCTATATGTGGCATAATGTTTGTATTTCTTCACCCTTTTGACAGAATTGTACTTTTTTTAATGGAGAAATAATAAATCAGAGTTTATGGGTTCGGGCTATGCACGTTGTACGTGGTTGCAGTAAGTTCTATTTAATTGTGGTTCGTTTCGGTAGAGAAACATAGTGAAACATACAAAAAGGTGCGAAACAAAATTTCCATCCCTCTTCGTTGCCTCTTGGACGTTATGTCAGTTTCACATGTAGTGTCTGTCCCTTTCTTCTTTTTCAAGCATTTGTGGTAATATTTGTCACTTTGGAAAGAACTTCCGTTCCTCCTCGTCATTTGTGTGGGGTTCTCCGTGTTTTATGCCGCAATAGACAGAATTTTTGTCCCTCCTTAGCGTCTTCTGGGATTCCCGGTATCTCGTACCACAATAGGCAGAGTTTCCGTCTCTCTTGATTAACTTTTAGGAATTTGCGGTATCTCGTGTCACGATGGACAGAGTTTCCGTCCCTTTCGTTGCCTCTGGGGATTTTCGGTATTTCGTGCCACGATGGACAGAGTTTCCTTTCTTTTCGTTGCCTCTAGGGATTTCGGTATCTCGTGCCACGATGGACAGAGTTTCCGTCCCTTTCGTTGCCTCTGGGGATTTTCGGTATCTCGTGCCACGATGGACAGAGTTTCTGTTCTTCTCGTTGCCTCTAGGAATTTTCAGTATCTCGTGCCACGATGGATAGAGTTTCCGTCCCTTTCGTTGCCTCTGGGGATTTTCGGTATCTCGTGCCACGATGGACAGAGTTTCCTTTCTTTTCGTTGCCTCTAGGGATTTTTTGGTATCTCGTGCCACGATGGACATAGTTTCCGTCCCTTACGTTGCCTCTGAGGATTTTCGATGTCTCGTGCCGTGATGGACAGATTCTTTGATACCTCATACGGGTAAGATTCTTCAATACCTCATAAGGGTAAGATTCTTTGATACCTCATACGGGTAAGATTCTTCGATACCTAATACGGGTAAGATTCTTCGATACCTTATACGGGTAAGATTCTTTGATACCTCATACGGGTAAGACAAATCATGACACTATTTGGAGTGTAGTTGTTTGTCCCCGCAGAGGAAGTTTCTCTCAGTCTATGCCTGTAATAAGATAAGGCACTCGCTTTTTTAGAAATCTGTCAGTATTTAAGAAAAAATGTAAAGGATTAACATATATGACTGGGATCGAAGACTCCCTAATCTCTCTTCCGATGATGTAGGTTTTCTCGGATGTTGTGTGAATTTGATTACTGCCATTAGCACCTCCGCTAGTTTGCTTGGGACCGAATTCCACATTGTTGACTCCGAGGTTGTTTTCTGATCTCTATATAGCTACTGGGACTCTTCGCGGTTCTTTTCCCGTTGGTCCATTCCCTTTCTTGGCCATTCTACATAAACAGACTCTCAAGTATAAACGAGATGGTGTTCCCATAGACGGCGCCAATATTTTGGTCTTATTTCGTCTATGTTATAATACACCGAGAAATCGATACAGTGGGGCCTGACTAAACCAAAATAATGCTATCCTATTACAATGAACGGACTAACTTGGTCCGGAACATCTATTACACATAAGGAAATATAAGATTACAGGAAATGATCCCTAAATGGCCAAGTTGAGGGAACAGTTGAACGAGAGAGATTCGACGCTCTCTCATTGCTGTATCGCGGGCATTAGATACTTATGATATCAGACTGAACTTGGGAACTTGCCAAGCTGCCTATGTATCCCATTAAGGGAATCAAGCCGAACGTAGTTCATTTATCTCTTTTGAGTTGCCTCTATTGGGTCGATCCTTGATAGGGCTGATTGGTTCACTTGATTCAGTATTGGAGCGACTTCACGGTTTTGATCATATCTCTTTGTAGGTTGATCGAAACCTCGATCCGCTTCTTGATTACGGACCCTAACTCATGTAGATTTCAGGTCATATATGGGTTCGATCCTGGTGAGCATCGAATTGGCTTGGTTCGATGCGTCCATGTCGAACAAGGTGAATTCGAGACAACTTGGCGCGACTTCACGGTTTTAATCATATCTCTTTGTAGGATGATCGAAACCTCGATCCACTTCTTGATTCGGGACCCTGACTCGTGTAGATTTCAGGGAATATAAGGGTTCGATCTTGGTGAGCATCGAATTGGCTTGGTTCGATGCGTCTATGTCGAACAGGGTGAATTCAAGACAGCTTGGCGCGACTTCACAGTTTTGATCATATCTCTTTGTAGGATGATCGAAACCTCGATCCGCTTCTTGATTTGGGACCCTGACTCGTGTAGATTTCAGGGAATATAAGGGTTCGATCTTGGTAAGCATTGAATTGGTTTAGTTCGATGCGGCCATGTCGAACAGGGTGAATTCGAGATAGCTTGGTGCGACTTCACGGTTTCGATCATTTCTCTTTATAGGATGATCGAAACCTCGATCCGCTTTTTGATTCGGGACCCTGACTCATGTAGCTTTCAGGGCATAGGGTTCGATGTGTGCATCGAATTGGAGCATCGAATTGGCTTGGTCCGATGCGTGGCATCTCCTTCCGTCCTCCTTCTTGTGAGGAGTGAGGGGGGTGTATATAGGCATGATTCGAGGGCTAAAAGGTCATTCTACAATGATCTGTGCAACTTACTATTTTGGGCATAACTTTCTCTCTGGACCTCCAAATCGCATTCCACTTGTTGCATTGCAACCTAGACTCATGTGGCTTTCCAATGACATATTACTCAATGTTTAATTAGCTATATATATATATATATATAATGGTGACCGAAATACGGCTAAGGTAGCTTTACCTGTAAGCCTTCTCGACACTTACCGGTCAATTTCGTGCCATCGTGGCTTCTTCTTGACATGATATATTATATCACACCACTGTTTTTAAGCTTCCCAGCTTTTCTATTATTATTGATTGATTCTTATCTTCTATATGAGAGCGTATTAATTGGATTCGGGTATGTTCTTGAATATTTGATGAAAAGACTGTTAAGACGTCTCTCTACGTGGTTGTGGAACATAATTTTTGTGGAAGCCTCCTATACTATACTTGAAGATAAGCAAAAAAATCCTGTAGGTATTATTTGTCGAGCTTTGTGTTAATTAAGTATCAGAAAATTGGATTCTTACGAGTAATCGAATGTTACTATTGTGCTTTTAGAGGTAATGGTTGTAGTTCATGGTCTTTATTGGCTGATTTTTTTTTCACATCAAAACTACTCTCATGATAAAATAACAAATAAAACACTGAATTTTCTAGGAGAGTTAAGAAAATGTTGAAGCAAAAAATAAAACAAGAAAAACAGAACCGTACACGCATTCATTTCAAGGAGAAGCTAAGAAAACAATTTAAATAAATCCTTCCTACGTAAAAAAATATAATAAAAAAAACATTAATAAACTGCTTTACTCAATAATTTTAACCCATTTACCGTCCACTTTATTCCATATTTCCACTGTGGGAACATGGCCGAGCTCCCATCCCTCTCCTTTTCGTTTCTGATCGACAACTCTGTTCCCAAATTCTTCAGACATATTTTGGAATTGCACAATTTGAAGATCGCGCAGATATCGGAGGCCTTCTGGCACCTCCGCCATCAATTTGCAGTCTTCCATGAACAGCTGTTGGAGATGGGGCATACAACCCTCTTCCACTTTCAACCATCTCAAATTTTCTGAGCTCCCCAATTCCAATTGCTTGAGTCTCTGAAATCCGTCAGCCCTAAATATCAATCCCTCGCCTTCATAAGCTAAAATCATCCTCAGTTGTTGGAGATTGGGCAAACCTTGAATGCGCTCCAGAGGGTCCTGGTCGCCGCTTAATCTGCTTCTTCTCAAGTACAACTCGGTCAGCCCAACAAGAGAAGGTGCCCAATCTGGTATCTTCTCTAAACGCCCACTCAGATAGAGATATCTCAGAGACGGGAAACTTGAAGTAGTAGACATTAAAGGGTGGTCTAGGTCAAGCACCTCTTCATTGTCAACTGAGCAAAGATACAGATTTTGTAAATTATACAGCTTGGAAATAGAGGAGCAAAGGTCATTTCCATCTTTTCTCTTTAGATTTGTCAAGGCCAATATTCGTAGTTGAGTAAGCTTCCCTATTTCTACAACTATTTTAACACCGCCAACTTCACTGACATCCAAATACAAGAGAGTCTGCAGGGATGACATGCTCCCTATATCTTTTGGACCTTGAAAACCTATGAAATTGTCATCTTCATAATTGCCCACCGATAGATATCGTAGTTTTTTGAGCTTTGCAACTTCAGTAGGCAATTGTGTCACTCTGGTTTCCCAAAGATTTAATGACTCCAGATTGACAAGATTTTTGATAGATTTTGGAATGACTTTTACCAAAGTTCCGCTCAAATCCAAGTACTTTAGATGATATAGTTTGAAAACTCCATCTGGGATGGATTCTAGTGGAGCGCTCTCTAAGTACAACACTCTTAGCAGCCTGCATCTTCTGCCCAATACCTTCTCTAAGATAACTACACAAGATGAATCTTCGGAACCAACCCATATGAGAGAACGAAGGTGATCAAAATTGTAAGTTTCTAGCTCGTTTTCGGATGAAGCATCAAGTGCAATTCGACGAATCTTGTCACTACACCTGCCATCACCTCCATTGCTTGCAATAAAACCTTCATGCCTTGATTTTGAAATAATATATTCTCTTAAAAGGTCATGGATACGAATAGATTTTGGCGTTCCATCAAAACCTGTATCCACTACTTGAACTAGACTTCGGTTCAAAAGCTCATTCAGATAGCCCTCTACCACTTCTTCCACGGTCTTTCCTTGTTTTTCTTGAACAGATCCTTCTGCACTCCATAATAGAGTTACTAGCTCTGTTTCAACCACTTTGTCTTCTGGGAAAATGCTGAGATACATGAAACATGACTTTAGATAGTATGGCAGGTCATAGAAACTGAGAGAGATTAATTTATTCAATCTCTTTAAGTTATCCCCTTCTAATTCATCACCAATGCTGCGGTTGAACATCTCCCATTCTTGAATATTGTTGTTCTTAGTAGCTAAAAGGCCACCAATTACAACAATAGCAAGCGGCAATCCTTCACATCTCTTTAAGATCATTAAAGAGATTTCCATCAAATGAAGAGGGCATGAGTTCCTCGAAAACGCCTTTTTGTAGAACAACATTGTTGCATCTTCATCATTTAAAGGTGCTAAGCTGTAAACATGGCTTCTATTATCGCAACTGGCAGCGTTTGCAATGCTGTTAAAGCGTGTCGTGATGATGATGTAGCCTCGATCTTTGGTCATGGTTTTTGGAAAAGCATATCTCATTGCTTCCCAGGCATCTATCCTCCAAACATCATCTAGCACAACTACATAACTTTTGCATTGGAGAAATTTATAGATAAATTCTCTCATTTCATCGGCATTCATAGACTCCAGATGTTGAGGCATTGGTTGCTTTACTTCATCAAGGAGTGACTTTATCATCCTTGACAAGAGATCCTCAATCTTATATGACTCTGAAACAGTAATCCAAACGTGGTGTTGAAAAGCATCTTTCAATGATTTATCATCGTAGACTTTTTTAGCGAGGGTGGTCTTACCCATCCCTGGCATGCCGACAACTGAAATGACTTTGAGTCCACACTCACTAGATTTGAGCCATTGAATAAGTTGTTTCTTTGGATTTTCAATGCCCACGATATCCGCATCTTCCAATAAAAGCGCATCTCCTCGACCATCATAACATGTCTCTCTTTGATCCATAACGGTATACATGTCCTTGTATGTTAGATATCTCCCAGAAGCATTTACTACTCTTGACTTGATTTCTTGAATTTGTGAAGCAATTTGGTGGCGGAACTTTAATCCTTTTATCGACAAATATATTCTTTTGATGGGCGCAAAGATTACATTTGTACCGTGATTTGCAAACTGAAGCTTATATATGTCAAGGACATCTTCCACGTCATAAGCGATGTCACGCACTTGCCTTGTCCATTCATTTAGCTGGGGATCGACTTGTTCTTTGGAATCAGCAACTCTGAGGAATGCTCTCATGTGTCGTAGTTCATCCATAATATTCTTGACTTCTGGTCCGAGTCCTCCCAGGTTTACCTCGTTTTGGAGCCAGGTTGAGAAGTTGTCAAGTAGAAATGATACTGCGCTCTCTGCCATACTTACTGTTTCAATTCCTGGTACTGATGGTGGAAATTAAGGTTTCTTGCTCCTTGATGTATTCTGCAATCAACATGTAAGATTTATCAGTATAAGGAATACACAGTAATTCACATCAATGTATGACTGTATGAGATACTTCTTTTCATATTTTTTTTCCACTGAGGAGGCAATAATGCATTGCTTTTGGAGTTTCTGCAGGGTTACACAATGTCAAGCTATAGTCGTCTGCGCTATTTTCAATTGGCAATACAAATCTCTATGTGATATTTATTAGCAGATATCAAAGATTTATTTGATATGTATAGTCCATGCATGATACCCTATACTTAGTAATCGTAACAGAAGTTGATATGAATAAAATATGTTCTGTTTTTATGTTCACTTATTTGATGTATAACACAATGCAAGTAGCTCAATCATTCCACAATTTCCAAAGTTTCCCTGAAAGAAACCATGAAATGCCTAAATGAAATAAGATTCAATTAAAAGAAACGACGTCTACCGGCCCTATAACTAATTCTCTTAGAAATAGAACTCATTTGTTAAAGAGATTTAAAGTTCAAACATATATGAAAATGCAAGTCGTCCCAATTTAACTCCTATTACTCTCCTACTTTTCCAGTGAGAATAATGGAGCATAGAAAGTGGATACGATTTGAGCCTATTTCTTGTTCACAAAATCTAATATGTCCAATATTTCGTATTTATTATACGTGCATAGCAGAGTGGTTGCGCCAAAAACAAAGAAAAAGCCAAGAACCATCCGCTAACTAGTGAGTTTTCTCTCTAATGAACAAGTTTACTAATTACAGAAGCGAACCTCAAATTTATCACAGTGATAATAATCATACATATGCAAGAAACAAATATAACAAATGAAATACGAAAATGAAGCTGATTAATGTGATCACTTACCTTTAAGTTGCTCTGTATTGCGTAAAATGTTTGTGTGTACATAGTTTTGGTTGATACCTCTTGGTTTTATAATCAGTTAGTGAACAAGGCTATTCGTGTAAAAGTGGAGCTATTTTTTTATCATTAGTAAAACAAATGCTCCTATTGTTTACTTAGACCCATTCTTTAATTTGTCAACTTCCAAAAATGATTTATTAATCAAAGTAATCACCATCGAAGCCTAGAATCATTCAAGGTATAATACTAATAATGCTGATTAAGCCAAGCTTCATCTTTTATTTCAAGTGACAATATACAAATTGAACTCGGTGTCCGTTGAGCAACCAGTAAAAAGGAATTTGGAAGTCAAATGTAATTAATTATTCATTTTTTTTTCTCTTACTAATATTGCAACTAAGGAGACATTGGAGGGGTCTTATACAAACTGTTTTCATTACTTGCACGTTACTGCTGCAATGTAATTGGTCGCAAATCGTAATCGATGAACAGAAAAGATCGAGTCAATTAGCTGAAGGTATTATTTGATTCTTCCAGAGTTGCTGTCGGCTTCATTTTATCTATCGAGTTAGTCGAAGTGACGAATTTTTTATCGTTATAATTTGTACGAAATAGATGTATATATGTATGTATGTAATCTTCGATGAAGATAGACGTAGCGGCATTGTGTTGTCTTTAGCTTTAATTTTCACAATGATGGGAATTCGTAATAAGTATAAATCATGGAGTTCATGTTAATTGCCTTTACTGTTAATATCTGGATGCGTTTGAGCCTGCAAGATTTCCTTACGTATTGATTCCATGGATGAAACTTAAGTATTCTTAAATTTAAACATTTCGCATAAATAATCAAACATCTTTTTGTGAGTACTAATCTTTTTTATTTTGAGAATATTACCTAACTTTTCCATAATGGAACGGTTTGTTTGAGCATTCATGATCAGTTCATTAGCAATGCCGTTTCACTTTTTGAGGAATATGAAAAAAACAACCTTTATCTCATAGAAAGGAAATTAACAATCAGCTTTGGTACTTACAAGTCCTGCACATATAGTTTACTAGAATTAAACCGAGCAATGTGGTATCTTCTCTATGCGATTTTTTGGATGTATGGAACGGAACGGAGAAACGTGAGCTGTAGATCTTAAACTCTCTGAGGTAACGTTTACGACGTAGCCAAGTGGGCATTTAACGCTTCCGAAGCATAGTGCTAGTCATGGTTTGCTCTATGGCAGGTTTCGGCATGGAAAAAATGGGTGAAATTGCGAGAACATAAACTTGATTCTCTGAATTTTTTGTTGTGGTTCGGTGAGTTTGTATCTGATGCTTTAATATCTCTGTTTTAGGCTGGGGATGCTCTTATACATACAGCTCTACCACAATTTTATAGCAGATTTAGGAAACAAAGATCAATCTTCTGAAGCTTTCACATTTTGCTGTTGTAGTCTCTCGGCAGTACCTGGAGAAAGAAGCTGCCATATTGTGATAGAGAAAGAAGCTGCCATATTCTGTATATTAAAATGCAGTTTGCTACGTTAAAGCTTGAGCAGGGATATCAAAAGGAATGCAAAAGACTCTTAGAGGAGGGGAAGAGCACACTTGATACTACTACTTTGTTACCCTTTGACACGGAAACACCTGATCTAGTTACCCTTTGACGCGGAAACACCTGATCTAGTTACCCTTTGACCGGGAAACACCTGATCTAGTTGTCGCATATTGCTGGTCGCTTTTCTTTACCTCTCTAGTCCTATACAACAGTACTTTTTAACAAATGGTACTTTTTTCTACGGAGAAAACCAAATCAGAGTTGCGCGTGCTTGCAGTAATTTTTTATTCAATTGAGTTTCGTCTCATAAGTAGCAACATTGTTCTCTTCGTACTACACTCAGCTTAACGATTGTGTAATGCCTGTGTAAACAATTTACGCGCAATTGATTCAGCGTTTGTGCTTTGTTTGAGGTAATGGTTTGTACTGGCTCGATTGTCTTTGGCACACTAAAATTTCTTTTATAGTTAGGCACTTGCAAACTGAAATAACAAAGAATTCACTGCATGTGCACTCTGAACAAGCAATTAGTCGAGCAGCAATATGAGATTTCTACAAGTAACCATCTAACGTTTTATCCATTTATCACCCACCATATTCCGTATGTCCTCCTCCGGTGAAATTGAGTGCACGACTCCTGAATTGCGAGGGCTCCACCATTATCGAGAAAGAGCTCATCTTCTTGTTGTAACAAGCACTATGAAAAGGTAAGATCCAGAAGTTGGGCTCCACCTCAGCTTCCTCGACGAACTTTTCAAGCTCACTCATATGTGATCTCAACTTCTTTCCCCTATCTTGGACAGAATTGTGAAAGGACTTAAGACTCATTATTCACCGTTTGGTGTCCCAAAATTTTGCCTGCACTGCACCTATAAGTGCCAAGATTTCACCAGCTAGTCCATCCATCACTTATTATAGCTTCTCCCATACAGGGGAGTTTATAGCAACTCACGCATTACGACATTAATGGAGCTGCGTGAATCTTCACGTGATGATGTGAAAATCTACTGTATCTGTTTCTCGTCCCTAATAGATCACCTATGTTTTCAATTTCCTTGCTCTGCAATAAATTTCAGGTTATCGAAGCAACATGATAAAAACATTTCATTGGCAAGTTACGAAGTCGATCATTTCAGGTGCATCGGGGAAGGTAATACCCTCTCGGTGGGTTAATATCCTGCTAATTTCAGGTGCGTCTTATTGAGGGAATCATCGACCAAGTAGAAGGCACTGTTTCTGTATCTTGAGTGCAACCGAGAGTTTTAGGAATTCTTCCAATCAAGTCGTTGCGTGACCAGCTGGACAATTGGGTGGATAAAATGCACACTGCTTTGTTATTTGTTGAGGCGGAGACGCCCGATCTAGTTGTCGCATAATGTTTGTATTTCTTCACCCATTTGACAGAATTGTACTTTTTTTTATGGAGAAATACTAAATCAGAGTTTATGGGTTCGGGCTATGCACGTTGTATGTGCTTGCAGTAACTTCTATTCAATCGTGGTTCGTTTCGGTAGAGCAAAATAGTGAAACATACAAAAAAGGTGCGAAACAGATAATGTCACATGGATATATGGAACAAGAGTAAAGGATACTTTCCTAAGTGATCCTCGACAAAATTCTCACCAACATTTTGTCCAGGAGCCAAACGGCTTACATGATGAAGTTTGCATTTTCATATGCGTGAGACGTCCCAGGATCTGAGGGACAAGAAACAAGGCGATCCCTGTAAAATGAGCTGAGTAGAAATTGCTAGCACGACATGATTGATCACACGTTCAGTGAATAAACTTAAGAGTACAGAACTATTGGCACGATCAAGCTCAACATCTTTCACCCCACGTTTTGGATGTATGAGTACTTTCAGCTGCTCCTCCTTCTTGCCCCTTTCCTTTCTTAGCTCCGAGCACTCCTTCTCCTGCAGTCAGAAAAGCTCCAATCTCAATTAAACACACACACACACACACACACACACTCTTCAAGCATAAACTCTTTCCACCGGCATTGGATAAAACCGCAAGGAATCAATTCAACAATAAGTCATTCAGCTTCGCCTTTTAACGTAGCAACAAAGTAACACATCGAAACAACAAAACGCGACACTACTTTGACACATCCACCAACAGACACACACATAAATAAATACTCGAAACTCACGAAACAGAACAACGATTACATAACAGAAGATTAAGCTGCTTCGATACTCAACCGAGCTCATTCTGGAATAACAACAACAACAACAACACGCAAAAACACACTAATCAGAACCTCATAAACAAACCTAATTGCACACAAATACTCATTCATGTGACCGCTAACCTTTAATCTATCGATTTCCACCTCTTTACCACACGAGTTCGCGACAGGGGCAAAACGCTCAACAACCCCGCTAATCTTCGAAGCTTCAATCGGCCGTTGCGACAACTCGCGAGGCAGAGAGTAGCTGGCGTCAATTGGCGCCGGCGCCGACGGCGTAGGACACGGCTGGTGGTGGACACGGCGTTGCTCTTCTGCTTGAACGATCAGTTTGAGTATCTCCTCGTCCCATTCGTCCTCTTCCAAACCCTCGCTCGCCATTTTCGTACAGAATTTGGTGAAGAGTGAGAAAGTAAGTAATTGGCGCCCGTCGAGTTTTTACTAATTACTTTTGCGGTACTTTTTTGTTGTTTATTACGTTTTGTATACTGAAGTTTGATTAAATGTAACACGGCACGGGAGATTCTTATTTTTACTTGCCATAGTTTATCAGGAGGGAATACTGGTGCTAATGATAGAATGACAACTTCTGTTAATTTCTCTGACAGCGAATTGCTTTCAAGCTACTGGAGGATCCATAAGGTACAAACTCACAATCAAGCAGTTATAATTACCAATTACCTCAGCAGTAGCACTTCCATTGCAAGCTACACATTCAGCCAAGGCAACTAAGATCTCTTTCAACTCTTCAGGACTCAAAACTCTTTTCTCATGATCACTGTTGGAGCCGGCGTGCTCTATATCCTCTTCGGAACCAGTGCAAATCATGGCTATAACTTTTGGTCCTGAATAGAAAACATATGGGGAGAATATTACACCAATAGCAAAATAACCATCCAACTGAATATCTACTACTAGGAAATGAAGATTCATTTGAACAAAATAAATACAAACAGACCCAGCTTTCATAATCCAATTTAATCGTAGTTCCATTTTATTGTTAGTCAAATTTTCCAAACAAAGAAAAACAAGTTCGCCATGGTGCTATTATGCGTACTAGAATCACAACAAAACCAAAGAGCAGAGTCTGCTGTGGTGTTATTAGTATGAAAGAAAACTATGCTTAATTGAAAGATATCAATCATATTATTATAAAACTGAATGAAGTAAATTAGCTAAAACTAATTTTTGGGCAAAAAGAATAATTCAACTCCTCTATCTTTCCTTGAATTAAAAAGTGAACAACCCTTGTTATTAATCAGCTTCTCTAATTTCAGACAAATGGTTACATACAGGATATAACTAGATTGGTCCCATGGCCCAGAAGATTGTTAAAGTACCTAGATTATATGACTACCCTCAATAAGCAGGCAAACTAATAAAAAAGATTGAGAGACAAATAAGGGGCAGAAAACAATCAAGATGATCTGATATAATGATTCGATGCAGGAAACTTACAATTATAAGAATCACTACTCTGATAATGCTTGAAGTGCGATGGAAGTGTGCAAAAGCAAGACTAGAAATCATTTACCTTCATCAATACTGTGTAAAGGTACGACACTTTAACAGACTCAATTGGTTGAGAAGGATGCAATTGATCTGATAAAGCATTGCCAGAACCCCCTTGAGTGGGTCTCATGTTTGCTTGGTAGGGAAAACTGGAGTTGAGGAATCCAAATAACACATGAAAATCTGTTTCACAAGCTGTAAAAAGCTTCTCAACAAGTCTTTGTCCCAAGTTTCGGTCACTTGAGTTCCACAAATCAAGTAGCTTCTGTGAGCCGCGACAACCAAGCTCTCTTACAATATCCGTCTGTACTCCCACAGTATTATAAGCTGATGCGCAGACATACAAAAAAAGGTGCCAAACAGATAACGTCATATTGGTGGAACAAGAGTAAAGGATGCTTTCCTAAGTGCTCATGCACAAAATTCTCACCTACATTTTGTCCAGGTCGAGAAACTCCTCGTCCCATTCGTCCTCTTCCAAACCCTTGCTCGCCATTTTGGCACACTGAAGATTGTGTAATTGCACGTAATAACAAAATTGGCGCCCGTCGAGTTTTTAGTATTTACGTTTGCGGTACTTTATTTGTCTTTTTTGGCGTTTGGCACACTGAAGATTGTGTAATTGCAATATGGCCGGGAGATTCTTATTTTTACTTGCTATAGTTTACCCTTTTTTTATGGTTAAAAAATTGAAACAATCACGACAAAACCGTTGTACGATAAAATACAAAATATAGAACTTCGACCCCAATCAATAATAGGGAGAAGATCAAAATCAATAGGCCATTATTTTCTTCATTTCTACCCCCCATTGAGCAAGGTTGTGACTTGTGTGACACGATGTTAACTTCTTTCGTGATAAAAGAGACGTTTCAGCATGATCACTGATTGAGAATATGGTGCGAATGTTGAGTATAGTGACTTCAGAAGCCTAGTTAATACGTGTTTATTTGTCATTGATTTGGCTAACAACTTCCGTGGCATACGATTCAAAATGGACAAAAAAACCTTTACTTCGACTTTTGTTAAGTCGTGATTTCAAAAAAAAAATGGATTTTGAACTTCCATATGTGTAGGGAAGCACATAACTAATTTTAATCATTTCATTTCTTAACCATATAATTTAGCCCGTGATAATAAACACACTCTACAAACTCTAAAAAACTGCTGGAATTAAAGTACTCAAGTCCCAACTACAACACTAAATTAAACTCCAATATATACATATAATTAATTTGACACGATTTTGGACGAGAGTTGGGCTGATAATTTGTCCTATAAATAGCCGATTCTTTTTTCACTTTTAAGCATCCCAAACAATATCAATCTTTCTCTTATATAGTTACTGAGTGTTAATTATATAAAGAGTGGTTAGGAGTGTTGTTAGTGTGAGGTAAAAATAGAGAGTTTGTGCGACTTTACTACGGTAAAAGTCGGAGAGTTGTAATTCTTATTTTACACTCATAGTGAAGTTCTTCTACCTTGCCCGTGGTTTTTCACCTTAAAGTAATTTGGGGTTTTTCCCGTAAAATCTGTGAGTCGTTTATTTTTTCGTCTTTCAATTATTTCTATGTTTTACGCTATATCCGAAGGGTCTACTTTACAACAAGTGGTATCAGAGCCTTGGTTCATATCCGGGGTCTTGGTGATATCTGTGGGTGTCGTGCTGAAATTATTTTCAATGACGGTGGTACGTGATAGAAGCAATGACGGCAAAGTTTGAGATCGAGATATTCAACGGGAGTAACTTCTCGTTGTGGAAGTTGAAGGTTAAAGCCATCTTGCGAAAAGATGGGTGTCTTGCGGCGATCGGCGACAGGCCGGTGGAGCTTACAGATGATACGAAGTGGAACGAGATGGATGGCAACGCTATCGCAAATATTCACATGGCGTTAGGTGATGGCGTGTTGTCAAGCGTTGAGGAGAAGAGGACATATAAAGAGATATGAGATCATCTCAACAAGAGGCGAAGTCCCTACACAACAAAATTTTCCTTAAACGAAAATTGTACATACTGAAGATGGCGGAATCTACCCCGGTAACTGAGCACCTCAATGTTTTAAATACTCTATTTTCTCAATTGACGTCGTTGAGTCATAAAATAGAAGTGGTTGAACGTGCTAAAATTTTGCTGCAAAGTCTACCCAATTCGTATAACCAGTTTGTCATCAACTTAACAAATAATGTACTCGCGGATTATTTGGTCTTCGACGAAGTTGCAGCCGCTATTCTGGAAGAGAGTCGGCGCAAGAACAGAGAAGACATGGAGGAAAGTTCGCAACAAGCAGGTGCCTTGTCAGTGACAAGAGGGAGAACGGCGGAGCATGGTGCAAGTGGGAGTAAGAAACATGGGAGATCCAAGTCAAGGACCAAAAGCAGTTGTTGGCACTGTGGCAAGAGAGGTCACTTGAAGAAGGATTGCTGGAATCTTAAGGATTCGAACAAGAAGAGTTTTGATCTTCAGGGGAACGTTGTTAGCACTTCAGATGATGGTGATGTATTATGATGTGAAGCAGCAACAGTTGTTCGAGGTATGCTCGATGATGTATGGCTTATTGATTCAGGAGCCAGTTTTCATATGACTCCTCGGAGGGAGCGGTTTCACGAGTATACACCGATCGCTGGAGGATCTGTGTATAACTGTAAAATGAACCTTTGAAAGTTGTTGCCATCGGTACGATCAAGGTGGAGATGCATGAAGAGGTTGTTCAGACCATTCGAGATGTCCGACACGTGGAGAGCTTATGCAAGAATTCGTTATCTTATGGACAACTGGATGATCTTGGTTGTGAGATTGGGTCGCGAAACAAGATCATGAAGGTTAAAAGGGGTGCGCTTATACTGATGAAGGCGGGCAAGATTGCCGAAAACTTATACATGGTACAATGGAGGGCTCTGTAAGTGGGGGAATCATCAATGGCTTCATCCGAGTCAATTGAGAAATAATTTGGCATCAGCGGCTCGGGCATATGTCGCTTGTGGGACCCCACTGCCTACAAGACCGTTGTAGGCAGGGATATTATCTTCACGTAAGATAAGAAAAGAAATGATAGAAGTACAAGGGAAGATCCAGAAACTACGACAATGGTAGTCGAGAAGAATGCTGAACAGGACGGTCCTGCTGAACCAGAGCATGAACCTGAGGAGACAACGGAGTCTGGAGTCTCGGGGATACGTCGGTCGTCACGTGTCAGGAGACCACCAGGCTGGCACTCAGACTTTTCTATGAAGAACAATGTTGCATACTGTCTTTTAATTGAGGATGAGGAGCCATCAACTCTCGAGGAAGCAATGAGTAGTTCAGATGCAGCTCAGTGGATGGCAGCAATGCATGAGGAAATTGAGGCACTCCATAAGAATAAGACATGGGAACTTGTGTCTCTACCACAAGGGAGTACCCATTGGCAACAAATGGGTGTACAAAATCAAACGTAACAGTATGATCAAGTGGAGAGGTATCGTGCACGATTGGTGCTGAAAGGATATGCTCAGAAGGAAGGGATTGATTTCAATGAAATATTTTCCCCGGTGGTCCGAATGACAACTGTGCGGGTGGTTTTGGAGATGTGCGCTACATTTGATTTACATATAGAATAGTTAGATGTAAAGACGGCTTTTCTTGGTGATCTAGAAGAAGAGATTTATATGCTCCAACCGGAAGGATTTATTGAAGAAGGAAAAGAGAACTTCGTTTGCAGGTTGACCAAATCTTTGTACGGTCTCAAACAGGCGCCGATGTGTTGGTACACAAGATTTTATTCATTCATCATAAGCCTTGGATACAACAGACTCAATGCAGATGCTTGTACATATTTCATGAGATCTGGTGATGACTTTGTTATTTTGCTGTTGTATGTTGACGACATGTTGGTTTCAGGCCCCACCAAAGCTCGTATTGATGAACTGAAGGCTGAATTGACTAGGGAATTTGAAATGAAGGACTTAGGACCAACAAACAAGATTCTAGGGATGCAAATCCACCGAGACATAAATAGCAGGAAGATTTGACTTTCTCATAGGAACTATCCGTTGAAGATTTTGCGGCCGTTCAATATGCAAAATTGTAAGCCAATCTTTACCCCTCTTCCTGTTAATTTCAAGTTATCCTCAAGTATGTGTCCTAGCAGTGAAGAAGAGAGGGAGGAGATGTCTCGAGTACCGTATGCATCAGCAGTGGGAAGTCTAATGTTTGTTATGATATGTACTAGACCGGACATTGCACATGCAGTGGGAGTGGTTAGTCGATACATGGAGGATCCGGGAAGAGAGCATTGGAGTACGGTGAAAAGAGTTTTGAGATACATTCAGGTAACCTCAGATATTGCATTATGTTATGGAGGATCAGGTTTTATAGTCATGGGCTATGTTGATTCTGATTATGCAGGTGATCTTGACAAAAGCAAGTCTACAACATGATATGTGTTTACTCTTGCTGGAGGAGCAATAAGCTGGGTTTCAAAGCTCCAGTCAGTTGTTGCGACAACAATAACGAAGGCTGAGTACGTGGCAGCTACGCATGCCAGTAAAGAAGCGATTTAGTTGAAAATGGTCCTGGAGGAACTCGAGCACAAACTAGAGAGCGCTTCTCTATTATGTGACAATTAGAGTGCGTTGCATCTAGCAAGAAATCCAGCGTTTCATTCCAAGACAAAGCATATTCGGGTGCAGTATCACTTTGTTTGTGAAAAAGTCGAGGAGGGTACGGTGGATGTGCAAAAGATTCACACGAAAGATAACATAGCTGATTTCATGACGAAGAGTATTAATGCTGACAAGTTTGTTCAGTGTCGATCCTCGTGTGGTCTGGTGGAGACGTAAGCAACGTGAAGGGCAAGATAGAAAGAACGGTGTGAAGATCTGATTAGTCCCTAATCAAATCTTCAAGTGAGAGATTGTTGACGGTGGCACATGCATGCAATCCATTTGCATGGTTGGCTGAAAATTGGTCATGTTCCAAGAGATGAGCGGTGCATTTGCTTAAGAAGTAAATTGATTGAGATCCAATCTAGCCATTACTTTAACACGGTTTTGGACGAGAGTTGGGTTGAGAATTTGTCCTATAAATAACCGATTCTTTCTTCACTTTTAAGCATCCTAAATAATATCAATATTTCTCTTATATAGTGATTGAGTTTTAATTATATAAAGAGTGGTTAAGAGTGTTGTTAGTGTGAGGTAAAAATAGAGAGTTTGTGCAACTTTACTACGATAAAAGTCGGAGAGTTGTAATTCCTATTTTACACTCATAGCGAAGTTCTTCTACCTTGTCCGTGATTTTTCACCCTAAAGTAATTTGGGGTTTTCCCCGCAAAATCCGTGAGTCGTTTATTTTTTCATCTTTCAATTATTGTTGTATTTTACGCTCTATCCGAAGGGTCCACTTTACAACAATAAACAGACAACCTGGCTTCAAACATTCGATGCCACAACAAAACTCAAATTAAAGTTTATACAAGAACCACAACACAAAGTTCATATGTGGTAACTGAACTCAATGATGTGCATGTTCACAAACACCATATATCAGCTAGGAAACTCGACCCGACCATGACTTATTAGTTATGTCCCTCACTATATAATCGAGCTCCCGTTTCTTCACCTTACTAGCATCGATCTCCCGGTCTAGTCTTTTTACCATGGCTTCCACTTCAATGAGTTTTCCCTTGAGACATTTGATTTCATCTTCTGCTCCAGCCTTCTCTTTTCTCTTTGGCTCCACAATTTCTTCGAATCTGCAATAAAATCCTATTACACCACCTAAACATTCTCATAAAAATCCCACCGCCATGCCTAAATCCTCAAATGCTTTTAGAATCTTATCCCAAGTCTCCATATCGTTGAGAGACGAGGTACTTATACTGGACCTGATTGCATCAGCAATGTTCAAAGTCTCGGAAATTATCCCGGTTGCCAACTTCACATTGAGGCCATTAGTTAAATCCTCCTGCAGATATTTTTCTTGACTGCAACAGAGCTGGTAATATTTCTTTCTGAGGTGCATCGATAGCTCTGTATCGAGGATTAGGCCATCTATAGATATCGTGAAACCTTTAAAATCTTTCACGTCTTTGAAACTTACAACATATTCCAAGAATTTGATGACTTCCTCAACATTCGACTCAAAATTGTAACTATCATCATCACATTGATCCACTGAAGGCTCGTTCTCGGGAACTAATACTTTCATGCTCTTGCCTTTTTGAATATCTGATGTAAGGGAGTCCTGATTGCGTAGCTTCTTCAACCACCTTCTCCAGTTTGATCTTTAGTTTTCACTACCACCGTGATTAGTAAAAAACTTCATTTCCAATTCAATGTGAAAACAATAGCATCAGTAGGCTTACCCAAATTTAGAAGGCCAATCGCCCCATCCATTTATGATAATATGCTTGCCCTAGCAATGTATATCTAAGAAAACTGAACAATATAATATGTATTTAAAGTGAAAATTTTCAAAGTTCTAACCACATACAAGTTCTAACCAAGTACATATGATCCCCATGCCTGACCTTTTACACGTAAAATAAGACGTTCGAGGTGAACATATAGGAAATTAAGTGAATTTGGATATGTACAACCATTACAATAGAGGTCTTACTTCAGACAATTGGTTGATAATATGATCACAAATACTCAACTTAAGTTAGAAGGTCTGCTTATTTCTTGATGTATAATGAGATACATAGTTGAGGTGTAACGAATAATCTCAATCATACACATACGGACTTCAAAAAATTAGAAACTTCTATGCACACTAACGATTACCATTACCAGATAGGAAAAGAAAAAAAGCACGCATGAAGCATAAAAAAATTGAAGATTAACCTTGAAGGTGTGAGGCTTAATAAGTTGAAAAACAAAGACATCTCCATCCAACAAGCCGTGTTCAATGGAGAAACCTCGCCATCCACCACTCAGTCAGTCTTATTCACCAAATAGATTGCTTCAAATTCTTGTTCATGCTCATCCACCAAAACCATGGTTTCATCGTGTTTCGGCAAATGTAACTTACAAAATGTGCTAGGCAAGGCCTGCGAATAATAAGAATTCTATGCAATTATTGTCCATTCACTCAGAAGAATCTAGCATTTCTAGGTGAAAAGCATTTGTTCAACTCACCAACTAGAATCCACCAGAGACGTGGGATTTTGACATGAGCTTCGAAAAGTTTGAAAACTCTAGTACTAAGTTTTCTTGAAGTTCTTCTGCTCGCTCCATAGCCGAGGTTGAGACAATACTGCAATTAAGAGGATTGCGAGTTGCATCCACCTTGGCTCGATAACTATAAGGTTTACAAGAAAATAATACTACAAAAGAAGAATTGAAGCTAAACTAAAGCAACACTTTGAGGTTATCTTAGTCATAATTTAGCATAACAACGTACCGTATGATAGGTAAATCCATGTTTTTAGATTCTTCCTGCACAAGAGTATTATAAACATGAACCTAGCTATGTATAAACATGAATAGATATGTATAAACATGAACTTAGATCTTTCATGATATATTTTACAGTCTTAAAATTGTTGTTCCTTTATTCAATAATCCACAATTAAATAAAAAAACATATAATGAATTGTACATCGAGCGATGATAACAAATTACCAACAAAATGTAAATGACGATTTCACCTTCCAAAAGTTCATGTTCAGCTGAAGTATAAATCACAAGGGTGAAGCGCGGACTACATCGACTCACTTTAAGACAATTTGTAAAATACGATGTGATATTACTTTGGTTATTTGTATTCCTACATATACAAATATTGTAATTATATGTATTATTGAATAAAGGAACAACATATTGCCTATAGTATATGTATAAGATTTCTTATACAGAGTGCGTAAAAATAAGAAACAATGATAGAAAATTCAATACAAATGGATCATCAATCATGGGATTTGTTATCTAAGTAACCATCTAAATGTATTTTGAATCCAAGATTGAAAGACAAGGAAAGTATTAATCGTAATATAACTAGCATTAACAGAAGTTAAATAACACACTAATAAATGAAGTAAAATTCAAAAGAAGTAATCTTACATTTTTTATGGCATGAGTAAGATTCTCAATCCTCTTCTTCATCAGCTTTCTCTTAGTGTCCCACGTCTTTTTTCGCGTTAACTGCCATTGTCAATTTATTTTTGTATGAGCAAAATACAGACATTTCAAAAATTGTGCAAGAAATACAGAAATAGAGGCACTACCTTGGATTCGTATTTAGAAGAAACATGTCTTGCATGTTTAGAGTCCTTTACTTTGGATATGGCCATTGTTATTTTCTTTCTTTTGCCTTAGAAGAGTAGAGCTTTATGTGCTCTCGATATAAGCAGAAGGACGATGCAGCAACTAGAGAGCTCGATTGTGCTTACTATTGCATGCTTCTTTTGGCTTAATTACAAGAGGCAATTCGACCATTTGGTTTTATTTGAGGTTGCAAGAGGTTAAGGAGGGAAAGTGGACAAAATTAATGGGATTTCATTTGACTAGGTCGTCAGAAGATCTACGTAGAGAAGGCATTGTTAAGTTTACCTATGCTTGATTAGCAAGTTATATCAAATTTATAATATTATTATAATGTTTCCGTGAATAATATTATTACATGTAAATAATAAATTATTTATCATTGTTAGTATATTTTTCACGTGATGCATGACAAGCGGGTATACCGTATACGTGCCCACAACTTCATGATTTCGGGCAACTTGCTCTATGTATAAATACTTAACTTCAAAACTCTAATATCTTATAAAAGATAGGAATAAATCATGTCTTAGTAATTAACGGCATTACCTTATATATAGTTGGGAAAATTTCAGTAATCTATCCAACGTTTGCCCGCTTTTACAGTTTCCGATCCAACATTTTATTTTTTACACTTTGCGGTCCAACGTTTCATTCCGGTCACAGTTTACGGTCTAACCTTTAATTTCGCCCTATTTACGCCCAAAAACGTCATTTTGCGACAAAATGACACATCGCTGACGTCATTAAGAGGGGTATTTTTGGTACTTTACTATTTATTTGCTTAAAAATTAAATAAATTAACAAATGATGATTATAAAGACTTAGCGCGGTTTTTTGTTAAATCACCCGTCAATTTTCGAAACCCTAATTTCCAAAATCGAAAGCAAATTCACGAAATCGAAGCTCAATTTCTTGTTTTATCCACTCGATCGACAGAATCTAACAATGGTGTGGAGAGTTAGAACCCCCGTTGACGTTATTCCAGAAGGACAAATTACAACCGATTATGGTAAGAATCCCCAAATCCAAAATTTAATTTATTTCTTTGTTTGGAGTTACCTTTTGTTGTATGGTCCTCCTTTTGGCTCTATGTGAGGGAATAGTTGGACACTTGTGAAAAAGTATTAATTTTTTTCCTTTTTAGATGTCACTCTAACTGTCACTTGTGTGTTTGTGTGATTAGTTAGTTTAAGTGTGTTTATGTATGTTAATATAACACGAAATAATATTTGTCTATATTCAGCTGGAGATAGAGATGACTCATTCACCGTAATATTGCATCATTCTGGAAAATTAATGAATTTGGGGAAATGGGTTTATCTTGAGGGACAAGTAAGCTATATAGACTGGTGTAATGAGGATGAAATGTCCAGGCTAGAGCTACTGGAAATGGTGAAAGAGGTGGGTGTTAAAACAGAGGGTTGTGTGGTGAGAATATGTTACATTCAAGATTCTGCTCCAGGTGAGTATATTGAAGTAAATAATGATAAGGAGGCACTGGATATGACACTCTTTGCATCTACAAGGAAATTAGTAGATGTATATGTTCTCATAGATGAGGTAAATGCTACTCAATCACATAGTGAATTGCCTAATCTTCCTCCAATGAGTGAAGGGTTGGATTATATTGGTGATAACAATGGAGGTGCCAATGTTGGTGAAGAGGAGAGGTTTGTAGAAGGTCTTGTAGAGAGTGATGATGATGATGATGAACGAGTGATGTAGAAGATGTAGCAATTCTGTTAAGAGATATGGCCACCAGAAAAGCAAGAGCAAGTGATATACCCAACTCTTCAAGTGCCCTCCCAACTGAATCAAGAAGCCAGAGACATATACCCCAATGCTTAAGAGACAATACAAGTCCACTGTTGGAATCTATAGTTGATATAGTGGACAGTGATGATAGTGAAGGTGAAGTCTCATGTGGTGATGACTCTGAATTTTCAGACTCTCTGAATGACAGTGACAATGATGCAACTGATGATGAATATCTTAGGAGTGCTAGTGAGGCAGTGGGGTATGAGGAGGAAGAAGTTATTGCACCACCTGAATTTGTTCCAAATGCTGATGATGGAGTTGAGAGCTCTAGCAGACAAGCTCCTGTGCAAGATGGGGTAGAAAGTAATCCAAACAAAGAGAAAGGAAAGGAAAAAGTAACAGGGCGGAAACCACAAAAGCCAATACTAAAAATACCTACACACCAAGGTTATCAAATTTTCAATCCATTACTTGATATCATTGTGTCACATTTGAGCTAGGGATGCAGTTTGCAACAACTGAACTGTTGAGGGATGTTATAGTTCATTTCTCAATCACTGAGGGGAGGTCTGTTAAGTTTCCAATCAATTGTCAGATGAAGCTCCAAGCAAAGTGTGCACATGCCAACTGTAAATGGGAGCTATATTTTTTTAAGACCAAACAAGGAAGACACAATGAGCATTAAGACTCTGAAGGAACCACATGAATGTTCCAGACATGACAAAGTCAAACAAGCAACTACCAGATATTTGAGAAAGAAATATCATGCAAAGATAAGTAGTGATCCAAATTGGCATGCTAACTCCATGCTAACTATTGCTAAAATTGACTATGGTATAGACTTCCACATAACTCAAATGTACAGAACTAAGAAGATGGTATTTGCTGATGTTCATGGAACTGAAGCAAACCAATATTCTTTGCTATGGAGTTATGTTGAGGAGATCATGAGGACTAATCCAGGGACTACTGTTAAGTTGAAGTGTAAAGTGATGGGTGAGGTGTGCAAGTTCAAAAGAATATACATATGCTCGGATGCTTTGAAGAAGGGATTTCTGAGTGGATGCAGGCCCATCATATGCTTGGATGGGACACACCTCAAGATAAAAAATGGAGGTATACTTTTGACTGCTGTTGGTGTTGATGCTAATAACAGCACATATCCCATTGCATATGCAGTGGTTGAGAAGGAGAGGAAAAAATAATGGTATTGGTTTCTGAGCATTCTGGTGGATGATCTGAATATCACTAATAGTTTTCATTGGATTGTTATGAGTGACAAATAGAAAGGCTTGGTTGATGATGTTCATGAACTGTTGCCTAACTGTGAGCATAGGTTATGTGTTTTGCACTTGTGGGTAAATTTGAAAAAGGAGCATCCAGGTCTTGCAATGAAGAATCTACTTTGGGATGCTGCAAGAGCTGGTAGAGTATGTGATTTCAACAAGATCATGTCTATTCTGCAAAAGAGGAATGTGAAAGCATACAATTGGTTAGCAAGCAAGCCTCCAACTCAGTGGTCTAGAGCACTCTTTAGAACACATTGCAAAAGTGATATTTTGTTGAATAACATGTCTGAGAGCTTCAATGCCTCAATTGCAAAAGCCAGGGGGATGCCAATCATTGACATGTTGGAATCTATTAGAAGAACCCTTATGAAGAGGACATGTATCAGGAAGATTGCGATAAAGAAGAGCAACAAGGCTATTACTCCTAAGGTGTAGGATATTCTTGATAAGATTAGAGCAAAGTCTGGAGGTTATATGGCGCACTGAAACGGACATTTCGAGTTTGAGGTTGAGGCACCTTACAGTGATACTTTTGTTGTGCACTTGGAGAATAAGACATGTTCATGTATGAAGTGGGATTTGACAGGTATCCCTTGTGTTCATACATGTGCTGCAATGAGACACATGAGTTGGAATCCAGAAGAGCACATACATGCTTATTACTCAAAGGAGACCTATCTGAGGACTTACAGTAACTACATGTCTCCTATGCAAAGAAAGAGTGCATGGCCTATGCCTCAACCACATAGGAACATAATAGAACCTCCTCCTGTCCAAACTATGCCTGGTAGGCCCAACAATAATGGTAGAAAAATATCTCCCGAAGAACTGAGAGAGATTCAATTGAGAAATGAACTAAGTGGCCATCTTGGAAGGGATGGACTTAAGATGCATTGTGGTTATTGCCAAGCTGAAGGTCATAATGCTAGGAGTTGCCAGGCAAGGAAGAATAACCCTCTTCGAAGTACATGGGTTCCCAAACCAAGGGTCAATGGTAGGGGAAGAATTAAGAAAGGGAGTGGGAATGGAAAAGCTAATACAAGCCAATCTGCTGGTGCTAATACATCTGCTGAAGTTCCTTCAAATGCAAATGTTCCTTCAAAGACAGGTATTAGTGCACAAATCGAGGTGATTACCAGTCTTATTTCCTTTTACTATCTATTTAAAATGTAAAGCCAAAGTTGCTAAATTTAACTAGTACTTTCTATTGGTAGGTTGCTGCAACACAGGAGTCTGTTGTTAATACTGGTGCTGCTGATGATCAGGGGCAATGTGAGCCCTCTCAAAGAGCAAATAAAAGGAAAAAATAGGTACAGACTCAAGTGGATCCTCAAAAAAAGAAGTGTGAAGCAACTGATTTGCCCCTAAGGCCATCTACAAGACAATCTCAGAATGCAGCCTCTACTTGTGAAGCCTTTCACTTAGAAGTTAGATCTCAAGTAAGGCGACTTACAAGGAGTAATCCAGCACCAGTAGCTCCTGCACCAACTTCTGTGGCTGAGACAAAGACTAGGCCACTCACTAGAAGCCAAACACCTGAAAGGTTTACTAGTTTATCAACTGAAAAACCTGCAGGTAAGTCAAAAAAGCAGCTTGTATTCTCAGAGGTACCAACATCCAGCAGTAATTTGACTCTCACTCCTCCAGGGAGAAAAAGGTTCAAACCTCTTGCTGCAAATAAAAAAAATGGAGTTCCAAAAAGAACTGTTAAGATGATGTCTGTTAGTACTGCCGAAGATGGTACTAACTAATGGTTATGTATAATATTGCATGCTCTTTTTTTGTATATTGATTATAATAGCGAGCGGTAATGTCATCCACGTTCTGTTGTTTTTCATGGTATTGAATGGCTATTGAATGCAATACGTTAGACAAAGGCGTGCTCTCTTTTTTGTATATTGATTCTAATAGTGAACGGTAATGTCATCCATGTTCTGTTGTTGTTCATGGTATGGAATGGCTATTGAGTGCAATATGTTAGACAAAATACCATCTAAAAATATATACAATTACACTCGACTGCATATACTTTGATTTTTTTTACACTTACCTGTCTAATGTTTGCCCGCTTTTACAGTATACGGTCCAACGTTTGAAAAAATTGCACTTTGATATCCAAACTTTTAAATACCTAACACGCGACGATATAAACTTTGTCGATTATTCAATCATCAATTCTGAACTCTACCATTAATTATTTGTTTCTTTTTTTTTATATAAGAATCCTATATCAACGCAGCAGATCACGTAAAGCAACAACTGAATATATGTCAGCCAACTTTGAAAATCATTTTTTTCCTTAATTGGTATTTATGTGGTTGCTCAACTACCAATTGTTTCGAGAAGATCATCAAGTTAAACCTGATTAGACATCCCCAAAATCGTAACCGTAGGATCAAACGTGCACCAATGAGAGGCATTTATTCAGCAGACGCAAACCCTAGTATTTAAATACCAAGCATCAATTCCAACACACACATGCAATCAAACCCTCAAACGCTTCACTACTCTCTTCTGTCAAAAAAAAACTCTTCACTTCTCTCCTCTCTCAAAAAACTCTTCACTTCTCTCCTCTCTTCACATCTCCATGGAAAACTTTTATCAGTCAACCCTAAAGAACTCCTACAACAAGGTAACCGAATACCTCCCCAAAATCTTCCTCAACTTTGCTCACTTTTCCACCGTCGAAGAATTGGTTTTTATGGAAGAACTTCGTTGCCGCGTCCAGTTTGAAATTAGGTATAGTGAGGCTAGTATGCAGTGAGTTTACGAGGAACTTGCTGATGTATTCACAGAGAGGAGGGGAGTTGTAGTTACCTCAGTGGAGATTCTGGACCGTCTGCGGATAATGCAGACGCGGCTTGAACTCTTCACCGAGTTCTATGGGAAACCAGGGGTCACCTACAACTGGAGGACAGGGGCTGTGAAGACAAACTATGTCTATGAACGTCTCTTCAAAAATATAAGACCGTCTACGAACTTCGTATATAATGATCATAGTTAAGATATTTCACGTTTTTTAATATGTGTTGCACCCCTTATGCAGCCTTCCAATATGGAGAAGAGATTTGCAGCAGAGGGGTTGCTGAACTACAACATGTTGGACTATTGCTTCCGCATCAAGAAGCTTCCCATCCCACCTATTAGGATCGTGACCAGATTCGAAGTAGAATATGGCATGATTCCCGAAGGGTTTATTTTGTAATCACTGGAAGTAGTTTTTCTTTGTTTTTTTTAATGAATGGAAGTAGTTTAATTCTGTTTTTAGTCAACACATGCATAACGTTACAAATCTTTTATTCAACACTTTCTATTTCAATACACTTTAATCTCGAAATCAGATAACAAAAGCCTACTTAAACAAGTTAGAGTACAATATATAAAATAGGAAAAAACAAAGGAGTATCAATAATTTTATATTTTTGGACTCTAAATTAGTAGCACGCTTTTCAAGCTTCTTCGGGAGTGTTTGCAAATGCTTTTAAAAGGAGCTTGTGGGCTTTTGTCTATAGAGAAGCCATAAATTAGTGTTTGATTATGGGGCTTTTGCTTCTGCTTGTCTTAAAATAAGCCAACAAAAAAAAGCACAAGCCCACAAGCTGGGTAGAGGGTGCTTTTAAAAGCTCATTTTAATTATTAGAATTATAAAAATATTTCTCTCTCCTAATTCCCTTCAAAGTGCGGCCTATACCCCTACAATTAAGGAAAAGAAAATTCTATAATATTTCTCATCCATTTTCAACCATAAAAATATTTTTAATCTTTTCTCTTCCATATTCAACGTGATTCTCAATTATATTTTTTAATTTATATAACAAAATGTATACTTGTCTAATGTAGATGTATATTAATTATTTATATGCTTGATAAATATGGGTATTTAAGTCTTATTGCATCATAAAAACTGCTTCTCACTTATTATTGCAAACACTACAAAATCATTTTAAACGACTTTAAGATACTTTTTTAAAAAAGATTGCAGGCACTCATTGCTTTAAGTCAAAATGAGATTTTAGTGACTTTAAGTAAAAGCTTGGAAGAAGGAGTTTCTATAAGCTCTTGCAAACACCCACTTCATCTTCTTCATCAACTTCTTATTCTCCAACTCCAAGTCAATGTTCTTCTGCTGCATCTTAGGTTCAATTTTTCCCTTTTGGAATTCCTTCAGTTTGGCTTCGGCATTTTTGATTCTTCTCCACAACATCGGTATAACCTCTCTTTCACGATGACAAAGTGGTTCATCAACCCAGAACCACAACCCACAACCTTTGGATCCCTTGTAACATTTCGTAAATCGACGACCCAGATTTTTATCGGTTAAGGAGAGATGAGTAACCGCTGGAAACCCGCAGTTGCAATGAAAATCCTCCGTAACAGTAGTCTCTGACATTACTCGATTATGATTGTGGCGTTAATTTGGTGAATTTGTGGGTAATTTTCAGATTTGGATTTTTTTGGGTTCGTGGGAAAAATCAATTTGGGGCCGAATTTAGGTTTAAGTTGGTTTTAAAAGTTTTTGAATGAGTTAGCCATTGAAAATAGTAAAGTACCAAAAATACCCCTCTTAATGACGTCAGCGATGCGTCATTTTGACGCAAAATGACGTTTTTGGGCGGAAATATGGCTAAATTAAAGGTTAGACCGTAAACTGTGACTGGAATGAAACATTGGATCGGAAACTGTAAAAGCGGGCAAACGTTGGATAGATTACTGAAATTTTCCCTATATAATTACTTGAAGTAAATAGAAAAAATTAAACTCTCCTTTATTATCTAGTAACAAAATAACATGGTTTGTCATTTTAATTAAAAAAGAATCCCCATTTGGTGATATTGCAAACAACCTTGACATTTGTTGTATTTGTTTGATACATAAAGAATTACTGTTGTTCAAATTACATATATGCATATTTTTCTATCGTATTTGTGAAAAAACTTTCTACTTATTATAAACATAAATACAATGTGGACTATTTTTTTTGCTTTTATATAGTTGAAATAAATCAAAAACTTTATAACATAGTATACAATAATAACTTCGATAATCATATATACTTATAAGAAAATGCGGCTATTCATACAATAATAACTTTGATAAACATATATACTCGTAAGCATTCATCTTTAAAATTCCCAAAACATCATTTCCAATAATAATTTTATTTCACTTATTAATCATTTTAGTTATTCCTCCTCCTTCCAAAAACATTTTTAGCCCCGTTATAAAATTCTTGGTTACGCCACTGTCTATGATTCACCAAATTATTGTGTAACAGTTATAATCTTTATTTTCTGATTAATTAGAATTCGGGTACTCTGTCCCAATTATAACACTATATCAAACTCCAATATAATAAAATGACTCAACATATGATGCCACAACAAACTCAAATCAAAAGCTCATGCAAGAAACACGAGCCTTGCTAAAACCTATGATTATACTTTTATCCGTCCTAGCTAGAATTATGAGTTATGACATCTAAATGCCAACAAACCAAGTAAAGAGTGCTAGATGCAAAATTCAGGAACTTGAAGCCGACTGTGTTCTACCGCAGGATTAACGATTCGTTCTCTAGGGCCCCGAAAGCTTCCGTGGTTCATCCACGGCTGCCTTTGCCACCCACTACAAAAAAAAAATGGAATTATCAACGCTTTTTATGGCTTTTCCCAATCCTTTACCAATGCTTTCCCAAAGCGTTGTCTGTTTCTGCGTCGGTAAAGGTCCCGATGCGTTTTGGGTGTAGCGTTGGTGTAGATGGTCTTGTAACAACGCTTCAAAGCGTTGGCGTTGCTGCCAGTCAACACCAACGCTTCACCCTACTGAAGTGGGGCTTTTGGTGAACCGTCAACACGTCCTAAAAAGCGTTGTAGTATTTGTGGTTTTGCCAACGCTTCGAAAAGCGTGGACTCAAAAGCATTGTTGTTTTCCTATTTTCTTGTAGTGATCTCCACTTACCCTCTTCTCCGTGAGCAACACGAGTCATCGTTGTGGCTGCCGAGGAGCATCCAATGGCAAAAATCAAGAACAAGGTGAACAAAACTCTAAAATTCACCATTTTTTAGTGCTGAGTGCCTTTTGCAACAAATGACGGAATTGGCTGATCAATTAATAGGGAAAAATTAGTAGCTTTTCTTTGCTTCGCTTTGAAGTCAAATTAAAATGATTTCACCTCAACAGTGCCATACTTGATGATATATGTCTATTAATAATATAAACAAAACCATCAAATGGTAGTTTGTGACACCAAGTCCAAAACTATCAACTCCCCCAAAAATTCCTTAACTTACGGTAATTTTAAAAAAAAAAAAAAAAAAAAGAAGAAGAGATAAACCACCCCGCATATTTCTTTATCAGATTAAATTTTACATCTATTACTATATAAAAAGAAAGCCATTTTCCCTCACATACGGAAGTTACCCTCACAAAAGGTAATTGTTATACCAAAATTGTGTTTTCCATATTTGCCCCTCCCTTGCCTATTTAATTAATTGTGTCATTTAATCCCTTTTCTTAACTTTGAAATTTAAACACCTCTTTCGGTTTTAATTTTTAAATTAATTGACTCTCTCTCGTTTAAATTAGTTTCAATTTCAGAACGTCGCACGTAGTCTCCGCGTGCGCCCGGAAGCTAGTGATTTTTGAAAGCATTTTTTAAATTACTATCAAGAAAAACACGGTGGCTCACTCTCTCTCTCCCCGCAAAAAGGATTCACCCAATCTTTTTCCTTTTTTTTTTGCAAATGGTAGTCATCTAAGGACAAATTTGAAAATTAAGACTCAAATTCAAGCGGTTTGTGACACCATTAAGAATTTTTTTCTTTTCAAATTTGAATTACGAGCAACTACCCCACTACTCCAATTTTGTTTGCTGATTGCAAACCTTCTCCTAAAAAAAGGAGATATAATTTGTGTGCAATATCTATTTAGGACAGAACAAATAAAATGGCCCAAAGTACAATCCAGGACAAGTATAAATAAATTTATGAATTAGGTTTTACACATTTATAAATTTATGAATTAGGTTGAACTGTCTTGGGCGGAGCAACAAATTCCAATATTCTTATTCTTATTAGATTTGTTTTACATAGAATATTTACATCAGCAGTGTTTTAGACGAGAAAAGTGACTCATAATATTTATAAGCAACATGTGTAAAAAATTATTTTGAAGTTTAGTTTATTTCATTTCTGTGGGTGTGTCAATTTGTAAGCACGTTGTCGTGTTACTTTTCTAAAGCTTCAAAGTTTTGATTGGTGTTGTGAATGTTTCAAAATTACGTGCTCTGTTTTGAACATATTTTTTGCTACTAATTTATCAATGCTATTGGATGTGTCTTTATTCTACACTAATTCTCTTTTCACTCTAACCTTTCTTATTTATTTTTTACAGGTAAATTTCCCAAGAGTCGACATGGTGAATGCAACTAAAACCGTAAAACGTCATTAATGCATTGTTTTTCTTTGTTTGGATAGAGTTCATCATGTTTAGTAGTCATAATGCTATATTTCTTGAGCATGGGAATTAACATTTTTCTTTTACTTTTTTGTATTTGATACTACTTAATGCTCCAATTATGCACTATTTGATTCTGCATCGAATATTTATTTTGTCCACATAATGAAGGTGCGTAATTCTAATTAGTTTATTTAGTTTTGGTATTTTCCAAATCCATTGAAATGCATTTTAAGCATTTACAAATTTTTAAACAAATAATCATAAGAAATGGCTTAGTCATATCCAAGCCTAAAATGTCCTTGTTTCAGTCCAAAGTCAGATTTCTTGGACACTTTATTGAAAAAGGTAGTATAATACCTATTAATAGAAGTATTGATTTCGCAGATAAATTTCCAGATAAAATTCGTGAAAAACCCAATTGCAAAGGTTTTTAGGAAGTCTAAATTATATTTCCCCTTATTATAAAAATCTGACTCAAGATACGTCTATCTTATATGAAAGACTTAAAAAGAAACCATGTCCATGGACAGAACAACATACTAAGGCTGTTAGAAAGATTAAAGAAAGAGTTAAATCTCTTCCTTGCTTGATGATTACTAATCCTAATTGGAAGAAGGTCATTGATACTGATAGTTCAGAAATAGGATATGGAGGTATCCTTAAACAAATTAATCCTGATACTAAACAAGAAATTCTTGTGAGGTTCCATTCTGGAAAATGGAACAATGCCCAGAAGAATTACCCTACTGTGGCAAAAGAAATTTTAGCTATAGTTAAATGCGTTTTAAAATTTCAAGATGATTTATATAATCAACATTTTACTATTCAGACTGATTGCAAATCTGCAAAATTTATGTTTAATAAAGATTTTAAACATGATGTTTCAAAACAAATGTTTGCCAGGTGGCAGGCGCATCTTGCACCGTTTGATTTCGAGATTGCTTATAAGAAGGGAGAAGATAATAGTCTTCCAGATTTCTTAACTCGTGAATATCAATCATGCCATTACACAATTACTTAAAAACATTGGCAGAAGCCATCAGATTTTTACAAGATAATATCAAAAGATATGAGAGTAAAACTCTTGAGGAACTTTGGATCCATGATGAAGAAGTCCGAAGGGCTATTATAGAGCTACATAAATATGAGCTTAATAAATGTGAAAAATTGGCAGGATTATTGCTTGCTTAACATTCGATTTCATGTTTTCAGGAATGTACAGCCGGGGATCGGCTTCCTCCTCTTATAGAGGACGAGGAGGCAGAGGCAGAGGACCAGGTTTCCTGGCCCAACATGGTAAACAGAAGCTTATAGCTACTGATCTCTCTCATAATAAAGAATTCCAAAAAATTTTGGAAAAAGAGAAAGAATTTCAGAAATTCCTTGAAAAGGAAGAAAAAGAAAAAATGAGTAATACTCAAGAGTCAGTGGACAGCCCTGAAACAGAAACAACATCATATGCTAAGGTGATTTCCAATGATACTCAAAGTACTGGATTTATTAATAATCCGAATCCAAGAGTCATTCTTCTAATAGAAGACTTAGATTTGAAATGGGAAAAGGAACCTTGGATAATAGTCTAAAGGAAGTTTAATACAGCTTTCTTCCCAGCAGGCACATATAAGTCCAGAAAATTCTATGAATTACTCCTGGAACACACAAAATCGTGTGAAGTACATCATTTTACATCAGGAGCACAAAAAGAAATTTTTAATTTCTCAAAAATTATTATTAAGCAAGTCATACATGCTGAGGAATGGGGATCTTCTCCATATTTTGAGAAAGAATTCATACATTCTACCTCAAAAATCCTTTTCAAATTCAATTGTTGGGATTATGTTGAAGCCTTTAATAAAGTGCTTTTGTATGAAAATAATAATCATAAGCACACATGGTTCATAAAGATGTGTGGAAAGATTTTTGAAAAAGACATACCAAATTGGTTTCTGAAATGGTGGAAATTCCACGGCACTTCAGTAAAAATTTTACCAGAAATTTTTAAGGAAAAATTTAAAATTTGGGTTGATATATCTCCGAAAATTCGGGAAAGACAGCAAAATATTGCATGTCCTGAAGGATTATCAGCCTTCTATTTTTTTTTTGGAATTTTCAATTCCATGGATCTGGAGATGGTTTCCAGAAGTTGGTAGAGACGAGGATAATATTCCTTGTATTTGGGGTAAGAGTGCCTCAAAATTCTGGGATAAAATGCTCAAAATTAACCCAGAAACAAATCAACAAGAAGGACTGGAAACTATCCAACAAATGGAGGAAACAATTGTGACGTATACAAAACTTGCTGATAGCCAGAAGAAAAAGGAAATAAATACTCCTTGGGACTTAATCAAAAGAAAAGTCCAATTTAAAGCAGGAAATCTTGACAAGAAAAGCCTTATCCAGGCTTATATTGATGAAATGGAAAAAGATTTAACCAGGGAATTGGAAGGACTCGACGAAGATGTTTCGATGAGCTCCAATCATGATGATGAATTTTGTAATCCCATACTCAATAAAGAGTTACAGGATGCACAAGATCCCAATGAAGATCTTGAAATGGGCGATGTTTTTGGAATACTTATATCCGTCGTCAACACAAACAGGAGAGGAAATTCCTCTAAATCAGAGTCAAATAAAACAATGGAGATGTGAGCTTCCAGAAGGTGATGATGAACGCCGTGACATCATGGCAAGGATAATTTAGTCAAATGACTTTTTGAACCATGTAATTTTTTTTTGGTACTTAAAAAAAAATTCTGAAAAACCCGTCTATGTTATTTTGTAATGTGTTTTGAAGTCCGGCCTTCTATAAAAGGCCATTTTCGTCTGTGTTTTAGGGCAGAATTTTCAGAGTCCCCTACTCTCTCTCTCTCTCTTTCTCTCTCTCTAATATTGTAAAATTTTCCTTTGTAATCGTCAGTACCTAGTCTGAATAAAAGCTTTTGGTCTGTAACTTGGAGTTTCAAGTAAGTTTTATTTTCCTGTTTTTACTTACTGTTTTTATTCTCCCGTAGCCTAATGGAAGGCTAAGTTCTTGTTATGTAATGGATTAAGTCTACTGTATGATTATTCTATGAAGATGGCAATGAATATTTCTTCTATTCAAGATTAACTGAGATCTAATCTTGTCAATAACTATTAACAAGAAACGATTGTCATTACTGGGTTTGAACAAGAGACTGGCAGACTTAGAAAAGTGGCATGTTCTGCAAAACCTTCACCCCTTTTTGGCCGTGTGTTGGCATTGTTGTGGGGATTTGGTTGTTGCTTTTGCCCTGTCTAGACCTCGACAGACTCCAGTTCTAGAATATCTTCCCTTGTATCACAATCGTAACTTGCCAAATAGTTATGGACTTGATTTCTCAGTGCTCGCTATTATTCTGATTTCTTTTTGAAAGTTCATTTGCTACTATTGCCTATGCATCTGCGACCTCAACCAAATAAAAACAAACATGTCCGCTAGCTGCAAGAAAAAAATAGTTGATAACATTTCTAATTGAACTACCTTTGGTTATAACTAAAATTTTTGATACATTATTTTCTAATGTTAATTAATTATGTTTACTTATTTATAGATTTGGCTAACTACAACACTTTAATTTGCACATAGTAAATATAATCCTACCTAACAAATGAAATTGACAAACAAAAGAAAAGAAAAACAGAACCATACACGCATTCATTTCAAGGAGAAGCTAAGAAAATTATTTAATAAATCCTTCCTACTTAAAACAATAAATATAATAAAAAAACATTAGTAAACAGCTTTACAAAATTTTAAACCATTTACCACCCACTATAGTGAATATTTTTACTTGGGGAACATGACCGAGCTCCCACTCCTCCTTCCCTTTTTGTTTCAGATCGGCAACTCCGTTCCCAAAATCTTCAGACATATCTGCAAATTCCACAATTTGAAGATCGCGCAGATGTTGAAGGCCTTCTGGCACCTCCGCCATCAATTTGCAATGCCTCATGAACAGCTCTTCGAGATGGGGCATACAACCCTCTTCCACTTTCACCCATCTCAAATTTTCTAAATTCATCAATTCCAATTGCTTGAGTCTCTGAAATCCGTCAGCCCTAAATATCAATCCCTCGCCTTCATAAGCTGAATGCATCATCACCAAGTGCTGGAGATTGGGCAAACCTTGAATGTGCTCGAGAGGGTCCCGATCTCCCACCCCTAATCTGCTTCTTATCAAGTTCAACTCTGTCAGCCCAACAAGAGAAGATGCCCAATGTGGTATCTTCTCTAAACGCCCCAACAGAAAGAGTTGTCGCAGAGACGGGAAACTGGCAGTAGTAGTAGACATTGTAGGGTGGTCTAGGTCAAGCACCTCCCCCTCAAGTGCACAAAGAATTAATACTCGTAAATTACACAACTTGGAAATAGAGGAGCAAAGGTCATTTCCATCTTTTCTTTCTATTTTTGTCAAGCCCAATTCACGTAGTTGAGTAAGCTTACCTATTTGTACAACTATTTTAACACCACCACCAACTTCACTGGCATTCAAATGCCCAAGATCTTTCAGGGATGACATGCTCCATATATCATTTGGACCTTGAAACCCTATAAAATTGCCATCTTCATACCTGCCCACCTCTAGATATCGTAGTTTTTTGAGCTTTACGACTTCAGTAGGCAATTGTGTCACTCTTGTTTCCGAAAGATTTAATGACTCCAGATTGACAAGATTTTTGATAGATTTTGGAATGACTTTTACCAAAGTTCCGCTCAAATCCAAGTACTTGAGATGATATAGTTTGAAAACTTCATCTGGGATGGATTCTAGCGGAGCTCTCTCTAAGTACAACACTTTTAGCAGCCTGCATCTTCTGCCCAATACCTTCTGTAAGATGGCTTCACAAGATGAATCTTTGGAACCAACCCATATTAGAGAACGAAGGTGATCAAAATTGTAAGTTTCTAGCACGTTTTCGGATGAAGCATCAAGTGCAATCCGACGAATCTTGTCAGTCCACCTGCCATCTCCTCCATTGATTGCAATAAAACCTTCATGCCTTGATTTTGAAATAATATACTCTCTTAAAAGGTCATGGATACGAAACGAATTTGGCGTTCCATCAACATCTGTCTTCACTACTTGAACTAGACTTCGGTTCACAAGCTCATTTAGATAGATCTCTGCCACTTCTTTCACGGTCTTTCCTTGTTTTTCTTGCACAAAACCTTCTGCACTCCATAATCGAGATAGTTCCCGTTTACCGAGCACTTTATCTTCTGGGAAAATACTCAGATATAGGAAACACGATTTCAGATAGTACGACAGATCATAGAAACTGAGAGAGATTAATTTATTCAATCTCTTTAAGTTATCCCCTTCTAATTCATCACCAATGCTGCGGTTGAACATTTCCCATTCTTGAATATTGTTGTTCTTAGTAGCTAGAAGGCCACCAATTACAACAATAGCTAGCGGCAATCCTTCACATCTCTTTAACATTTTTTCAGAAATTTCCATCAAATGAAGAGGGCATGAGTTCCTCGGAAACGCCTTTTTGTAGAACAACAGTTTTGCATCTTCATCATTTAAAGGTGCTAAACTGTAAACATGGCTTCTAGTATCGGAACTGGCAGCATTTGCAATGCTATTAAAGCGTGTCGTGATGATGATGCAGCCTTGCCACTTGTCCGTTCTTCTTGGAAATGCATGTTTGATAGCTTCTCAGGCATCTATTCTCCAAATATCATCTAGCACAACTACAAAAGTTCTGTCTTGGAGAAAACTATTTATAAGTTCTCTCATTTCATCGGCATTCATAGACCCCAACTGTTGAGGCATTGGTTTCTTTACTTCCTCAAAGAGTTTCTTTATCATCTCTGCCAAGAGATCCTCAACCTTATAGGACTCTGAAACAGTAACCCATACGTGGTGATCAAAACTATCCTTCAATGATTGGTCTTACCCATCCCTGCCATGCCTACTACGGAAATGACTTTGAGTCCGCGCTCACTAGATTTAAGCCACTGAAGAAGTTGTCTCTTTGGATGTTCAATGCCCACGACATCCGCATCTTCCAATAGAAGTGCATCCCCTCGACCATCGTAGCATGTCTTGCCTTGATCTATAACGGGATACATGTCCCTGTATTTTAGATAACTCGTGGAAGCATTTTTGACTCTTGACTTGATTGTTTGAAGTTGTAAAGCAATTTGACGGCGGGATTTTAATCCTTTTATCGAGCCATATATTTTTCTTGTGCGAGCACTAAATCCACTGGCACCGTGATATGCAAACTGGAGCTTATATTGGTCAAGAACATCCTCGACATCATAAGCTATTTCACGCACTTGCGCCATCAATTCATTGAGTCGGGGATCATCTTGTTCTTTAAAATCAACAACTCTGATGAATGCTCTCATGTTCTGTAGTTCATCAAATATGAGACGGATTTCCGGTCCTAATCCTCCCAACAGGTTTTGCTCGTATCGTAACCAGGTTGACAAGTTGTCGAGGAGAAAAGATACTGCACTGTCTGCCATACTTGCTATTTCAATCCTTGATGGAGGAAAAGTGGTTCAGTGTAAGTATGAGTATGATGTTATACAAAGTGTCAGTTGTTATGATCATTTCACATCATCTCTATTCAATTTTTATTAATGCACCCTCTTCTGTGAAATGCAGTCAATGAATTATATCCTATACTTAGTAATTTTAATCGATCTACATGTAAAAAATTGATATCAAAGCTCAAGTTTATCTATATTTTTACTTATTTGGTGACAAGGGATTAACATTGTTTGAATTGGAAATTTGTATGCATGTTCACTTAAGGAATTTTTGTTTTAGGGAAAAAGCAAAAGTACATACTTGAATATTTTACGTAATGCTTTCAAAAAATCTCAAATAAATTTTAATCCATAGCTTCTGAAAAAAAAAAAAAAATCAACGCATAACAGTCGTAAGTTATGATACATTAGATTGAAAATATAATGTCACACGGTGGCTATAAAATTTTACTCGAGTTATTTGCATAGAACAAAGTTTCTTTTCTTTTTTATGAAAGTATCGAAACATTCCTATTTTTTTCTTTACCGCAACGAAACACATGTATATTTAACAATAATATTTTTTATGAATGTTTTGAAACATATTGAAAAGATCTTGAAATATTGCAACAAAATTCTAATATGATAATTTGATCCATGGTAATTTGCAAATAGAAATTAACACAATAGTGAAAGGATTTGGAAATATTTCAAAAAGTTTTTAATATTAAGAAGATGAAAACATGCTCCCGAAACAATAATTTGATCCATGTAGTTATTTGCAAATAAAAATTACACAGGGGATCGGATCCAACCAAATTAATGAAAGGAAATTCAATTTTAGCTCATGAGTTGTGAATTGTGATGACTAACTAGTCGAATATTAGCAAGTTTACTAATTAAAAAGGCTGTATGTATCACAATTATAATAAAAGACCATAAATGAAATCGATGAAAGTAGATCTAACCTTATGGGCTGGGCGTATCAAGTGAGCAAAATCAACTTTACCACTTAAAATAAGAAAACATAAATAATGGAAAGATCTTAACTATATATAGTTAGCAAAATATAAGTCAGATATTATCTTTACAAACAAAACGAATGGTCCTTAACTCCTTATAGATTCTCCATGGACCCATCACCCATCTTTAAAAGTCATTTATATACAAGAGATAAATTGCATTGGACACCCCTAAAATAGGTACCTTAGCATTTTGCACCCCAATGGACTCAGTAGTCAGTACAAAGACTTTATATTGTGGTCATGTGGAGTTGTTTATTAACACTAAATATCTTTCTGATTTTAAGCGCCTTTCAACCATAAACATTTCTTTCAAATGTTGAAGATTTGTACATCCCAAACACTTTGTTCTACAGAGAATTGCATCATTGAAAAACCTCTTTCCATATTTTGGTAGCCGTCAACTTTTGTCGATTCTCGTTCCATGTCGTCATTTTATCCTGTTCACAAAGTTTAAAAGATCTTGTCATGACAGCTTTTAACCAACAAATAGTTGAACAATATAAAATTTTAAATCTTACTCATTAATAAAACCTTGTATATCTTTTGGATCCACGCACTGAATCCATTTGTAACATGATTTGGAAATATGAGCTTATATTCATCAAGAACATCTTCGACTTCATAAGCTATTTCACGCACTTGCCTCGTCCATACTTCGAGGTGGGGAACATCCTGTTCTTTGGAATCAACAACTCTGAGGAACGCTTTCATGTGCTCTAGTTCGTCAATAATGGTCATGACTTCTGTTCCAAGTCCTCCCAGCAGGTTTAGCTCACTTCTGAGCAAGGTTGAGAAGTTGTCGACTAGAAATGATACTGCACTCTCTGCCATACCTGCTGTTTAAAGTAAAATTAACATGTAAATATTTGTATAACAAAATAAAAAAGTATCAAATGATATGGTCAGAGCCAATTTAACAGAGTTCTTGTGCCAAAAACTCAATTTCATATTAATCCTCTACTATGAAAAAAGAGCATGCAACTAGTAACAAGTCAAATTCTCCTTTCATGTAAATAGATATCTAATATGCAGGATGCAAAGCTAATATATCAAACACGAAAATTAAGCGGATTAATGAGTAATTGAGTAATCACTTTTATTTAAGTTATGTACTCTCTGTATTTGTCTAAAATGTTGGTATTGAAAGCTGTTCGTGTTAAGAGGATCTGTTTTTGTTAGCTAACAACCAAAAAATGATGTATTCATCAAAGTAATCACCATCGAAGCAATAATACGAATGCTGCCTAAGCCGTGTGTCATCTTTAATTATATTTCAAGTGACAGTATACAAATTGATTAAAGATTTGGTGTCATTTTAACAACCTGTCATACAGAGATTTAGAAGTCAATTATTGTTATTAATAAAGAGAAATCTACGATCGAGTTAATTAGCTGAAGTTATTATTCACCTCGTCTAGAGTTGCTATCAATTATCATACCATGATCCAACTACTCAATATTTGTAAATTAAGATTTGATAACAAGGTCTCATCAAATATAGTAGCAGTTGTAGCTTGTCGTGCTCTTAGACGTAGTCGCTGTAATGAGACAAGTGAGGCGTATGCCATTCTTTATGCAATTCATTGCTTTTTGTGTTTGTAATTTTCTACCATTGTATTACTTTTTCTGCCATTATTTTGTGTTTTTGTGTTTGTAATTTCATGCCATTCTATTGTGTTTCATTCTTTATACTTGTCTGAGCTTAAACAATTGTGTCACGAGTCCTTGAATGTTGCCACTGTGCTTTGTTATTGCCTTGTTCTGCACCTTAATAAAATACTTTCATGGTTTGAGCGTACCAATAACACACTTTGCATTCTCACTTCACAATTAATTCAGGACAAATTTCAGCCATAAATGGGGATCATGCCATCTTCACAACCTTAAATTCAGGCCAATTTAAGGAAACACATTTGTAAAAGTGAAAGATTGAAGTTGTAAGTAGCCATCTTCACAATTACAGGAAAGCACAGTTCTTAATCTACTAGTTTATTTTTACTTGTCTCAAGCTCTGGAGAACTACCTTGCCTTACGCTCCCGAATTCATAAATCTTTCGTCTCCAACATATTCTCGTTCCATCTTAGTCGAAAAATATATTTTTTCTGATTGAAAACGGATGTACAGAGAAGTTAAGAAACGAAAGAAAAAACATTATTAATTTAAAGAAAAGTTAAGATATTGTGTTAATAACTACTGTTACCTATCATAATGAAAAGAAACATAGGCATGCATAATCATTCTTAACGTGAAGTTGACTATTTAACAGAATTCAACGACCAGCTTCCAATCTCGTCATCACTCTCCCAACCGAAAATATTCACTTGTGGGACATGGCTGAGCTCCCAGTTCTTTCCTTTTCGTTTCTGATCAACAACGCTCTTCACAAATTCTTCACACATGTTGCTGAATTCCACAGATTGAAGCTGGAGAAGATGACGTAGGCCTTCCGGCACCTCCACCATCAATTTACAGTCCCAGAATCCCAACTCTTCAATGTGCGGCATACACCCCTCCTTAACTTTCACCAATCTCAAGTTTTCTAACCTCAGCAGTCTCATTCGCTGGAGTCTCTGGAATCCTGCGCTCTGAAATATCAGTTCCTCTCCTTCATAAGCTAAATCCATCTCCAAGGATCGGAGATTGGGCAAACCTTGAATACGCTCTAATGGATCCTCATCCCTTAATCTGCTCCATGTCAAGTTTAACGAGGCCAATCCAACAAGAGAAGGTGTCCAATGCAAAATCTTCTCTAAGCACCCTTGCAGAAGGAGACTTCGCAGAAATGGGAAACTAGAAGTAGGCATAGGATGTTCTAGGTTAATCACCTCATCTTCACTTGAACAAAGATATAGATATTGTAACTTACTCAACTTGGAAATGGAGGAGCATAGCTAATTTCCATCTTTTTGTTTTACCTTTGTCAAGCTCAATGTCCGTAGCTCGGTAAGTTTCCCTATTTCTGTAACTATCTTAACGCCATCAATTTCATTGGCAATCAAATATACAAGAGTTTGTAGGGACGACAAGAGCCCTATATCTTTTGGACCCTGAAAGCCTCGTATTGGGTCCAAAAGCAAGTGATTGCTTTTAACATAACTCAACCCACTATTAGGTGACGAAGTTTCTTGAGCTTCACAATTTTCTTAGGTAATTGTGTCACCTCGCTATTCATGAGATCTAAAGTCTCCAGATTGACAAGACTCGTGATGGATTTTGGAACACGTCTTATAATGGTTGTGCTCAAGCTCAAAAATTTGAGATGAAATAGTTTGAAAACTTCATCTGGGATAGTTCTTAGTGGAGCTAGTCTTAAGTTCAGCACTTTCAGCAGCTCACACCTGCCCAATACCTTACGCATACTTGAGATTACTTCATAAGATTGCTCTCCAGGACCAAACCACATAATGGAACGAAGATGATCAAAACTGTAAGATTCTTGTATGTTGATAATGAAGCATCAAGTGCAACCCGTCGAATCTTCTGAGACCGCCTTAATTCTCCACCATTGCTTGCAGTAAGAATTTCATGCCTTGATTTTGAAATAATATACTCTCGTAAAAGGTCATGAATACGAATAGTTGTTGGCGTCCCATCAGGAATTGTCTCCACTACTTTAGCTAGACTCCGGTTCACAAGCTCATTCACTAGCTCTCTGCAACTTCTTCTACTGTTTTTCCTTGTTTTTCTTGCACAAATCCTTCTGCAATCCATAGTCGAGTCAGTCGTGATATGTGGAGCAATTCATCTTCTGGGAAAATGCTCAGATAAAGATAACATGATTTCAGATAGTATGGCAGGTCATAAAAACTGAGAGAGATTAATTTCTTCAATATTATTAATTGGTCTCCTAGTTCCTCAGAACCTTATATTCATGAATATTGTCTTTATTAGCTAGAAGGCCACCAATCACAACAATGGCAAGAGGCAATCCTTCGCATCTCTTTAAGATGCTCTCAGAGATCTCCTGCAAATAAGAAGGGCATGGGTTCCTGGGAAATGCCTTCTTGTTGAACAACAGTTTTGAATCTTCAGCACTTAAAGGTTCTAAAATGTAGACATGGCTTTTAGTATCGGAACTGGCAGCATTCCCAATGCTGTTAAAGTGCGTTGTGATGATGATGCAGCCTCTACCGTTGGTCACGCTTCTTGGAAATGCATATCTGATAGCTTCCCATGCATCTATTCTCCAAATATCATCTAGCACAACTACATAAGTTTTATCTTGGAGAAATTGATAGATAAATTCTCTCATTTCATCAACATTTTTAGACTCTAAACATTGAGACCTTGGTAGCTTTACTTCATCAACGAGTAACTTTATCATCCTTTCCAGGAGATCCTCTATCTTATATGACTCTGAAACAGTTATATATACGTGGTGATTAAAATTATCCTTTAATGATTTATCACCGTACACCTTTTTAATGAGGGTGGTCTTACCAATTCCTGGCATGCCTACTACTATATGATGGCTGGTCCAGTGGTCCACCATCAGTTGATTCAAGCCAATGGATAAGTTGTTTCTTTGGATTTTCAATGCCCACGACATCCGCTTCTGCCAATAAAAGTGCATTCCCTCGACCATCGTAGAATATCTCACCTTGATCCATGATGGGAGCCATGTCCATGTATCTTTGATAACTCGCGGAAGCATTAGATCCCCTCATATTTCCCTCTAAAAGGCCTTATTAGAGGGAGAGGGGCAGGGTATAGATAAACAAAAGCCAAGATCATTCCTCAAGCGATGTGGGATAGAGAGTTCAAGACGCCCCCTCACGTGTAGGCCGGAATGAGCATCGAATCCTGACACGTGGGTTAGATAGTGGGCAAGACCCACATCAACTTGGGTAGGCTCTAATACCATATTAACAAACTGAAATCGAAATATTACTGAAATCGAAAGATTGTTCATGATGACGGATTTACAGAGAGAGAGAAAGGGAGGCAGAAACCCTAAAACAGGTTTCTAGAATGATCTGTGTTAAGTGAATAAAATAAAATAGAAAATGGGTATTTATATTTACATATACCCGAATATAAAATTAATTATCTAAAATGCTATTTATTGTTTAATATATTCTGAGATACTCTTGACTTGATTGTTTGAATTTGTGAAGCAATTTGGTGGCTAGATTTTAATCCTTTCATCGAACTATATATGTCTCTGATCCGCTTGCTGAATCCATTTGTACCGTGATTTACATGTTGGATATTATTTTACTTGCGTTTACTAAGTCATAAGTGTCCTAGTCTTTAGGAAGTCATTTCATTAGTTACTTTGCATTTTATGAACGTGGGTCTATTCAGTTGTACGTGTTGCTTAAGTTTCTGCATTTTCCGTTATGTATCAGCTTATTTATAAGCTGTTGGTGATTAATAAAAGAACACACTTGATTTGCATTATCTTTCAACTTCTGCATATTACTTGTTTGATAAAATACCTGTGAGAAAGTTCAGTTCTTATCATTACAAACTGGAGCTTATATTTGTCAAGAACATCTTCGACGTCATAAGCTATTTCACGCACTTGTCTCATCCACTCTTTGAGTTGAGGATCATTTTGTTCTTTTGAATCAACAACTCTGAGGAATGCTCTCATGTGCCGTAATTCATCTAGGATAGACTCGACTTCGGGTCCTAGTCCTCCGAACAGGTTTCGCTCGTATTGGAGCCAGGCTGAGAAGTTGTTGAGCAGGAATGATAATGCACTCTCTGCCATGTTTGCTGCCTTTTTTTTTTATTTAATTTATATAAATATCAGTATAACGAGTACAAAGTGTCAAATGCAATGATCACTCCACATCATTCACAGTAAGTGACTTAGAGGAAGAGTAATGATTATCCACACGAAACCACTTCCACGACAATATATACGCAAATAGCACAACAAATTTAACATAGAAAAGTCATTAGTTATGATACAGTTAATTAAAAGTGACAAAAATGGCCTTTTTTGTAACTACCAATTAATATCTAGTACAACACATATGAGTCAGGTTAAGAGGAATATTTCGGCAAAAAAAGTCCGAAAATGCACCGGTGTTGCAAATCGAACAGACACCCTTAAGTTCAAGGACCAAAGTGCTTATAAAATTAATTGAGGGGGTAAAGCGCAAAAGTGACAATAGGTTGGGGGACTTGATGGTTTTATCCCTATATAAGATAATGTATGCGTGTTAATTGAAATTCTTTAATTTTGTAGGAATTATTTGCAATCTAATATTGCAAGAGGATACCAAGTAAATGTAAATTCCATTAGGATACAGCATAAAAAAGGAGATGTGTCTATTTGTAATAATAGGAGAATAGACCCAACTACCTGTTAGTAGAGTTTTCCCTCATATCAGCAAGTTTAAAAGTTTTACTAATAACAAAAGGTATCTGCAAAGGTATTGTGGTGATAATAAAGATCACAAATGAAAAGTCATGTACATATATAGATTTAACCTCGTTAACTCTACCTTTTAAAATTAGAAGACACAAGAATGCAAAGACTGTCAAGTAACAGATAATACAAAAGTAAAACATGTACATAATTAATTCTTTTTACAAACAAAACGAAAGGTACTCGTAGATATATGCCTGCGATATAGGTCATAGACAAGCGATAAATCATAAATATAACAAATTTAACACGAGAATTAAACAGATAAATGAGTAAACACTTACCACGAGTCATTCAAGCTCTATAAAACCAATGCTGATTAAGCCAGTCTTCATCTTTTATTTCAAGTGACAGTATACAAATTGATTAAAGACTTGGTGTCATTTTAACAACTTGTAATACAGAATTTGTTACTAATTATTGTTTTCTTTATTCTCTTATCGTGTTCACAACTAAGTGACATTAGAAGGAGTCTTTGCACAATATAATTTGTCATAATAAAGAAGTTAAAGATTGAGTTATTTGATTAAAATAATATTGATTAGAAGATATCATCGTACTCTAAGGCGGTTTAGCATCCCTATAAATATGAGATTGTGGGATCAGTTGTAATCAAGCCAAAAAAAAAAAAAAAGCTTCAGCCGTGTAATATATTGAATTCAAATTACATATTGCAAAAGCTTATTGCATAAAAATCTTCCAAGTCCTCCCTATTCTAATTTAACCCCAAAGCTTTTTATATCTTCCCAAATTTATCCCTAACACCCAACATATTGTGGTATCACACCCCTGGCTCGATATCTTTCGTAAAATAAAAATATGAATTCAACCCCTTCCAACGAGCTCGCCTTAGCCTATTCCCAACAAGGAGTGCCAATCTTTGTTGGACAAAATTATGAATTATGGACTAATGCAGAGGTTATCCCAACAAGAAGAAATGCATCAACATCAAGAGGGGGTCGAGGCATAGGACGAGGTCCCGGCAGAAACCAAAATTTTCAGCGACGTGAACCATACAAATGAGGTGATAATCAAAATTCAAATTATGAGCCGAGTTGCAGAATATGCAGAATAAATAATCATGCCACGAAGGATTGCCGATTCAAGTGCAAAAGGTGTAAATTTCCAAACCATTCAGACAAAATTGCTGGTATAAAGACGACGACAACACGAAAGAATCCAACTTTAACGAAGAGCCCAACAACAACCAGGTACTCTATTCATGTTTAAATTCACAACAAAAAATTGAAAGTACTTGGTATGTTGATAGTGGCTGCAACAATCACATGTACGAAAATAAAAATATATTTGTGGAGCTGGACGACTCATATTCATCAGAAGTAAGGCTCGTGATGGCAAAGAACACAAAATTATCGGGAAAGGCACGGTTGTAGTAAAGACAAGGAAGGGCGAGACGAACTTCATCAAAGACGTCTTTTATGTCCCAGGTTTGACCCAAAATTTACTCAGTGTCGGCCAATTACTATAAAAAAATTATAAAGTGGAGTTCAATAATGACCACTGTGTTATTATTGATAAAGAGAAAAGTCTTGTTGTCGCAAAAATAAAAATGATAGCGAACAAAGTGTTTCCACTTACCTTGTCGTTGGCGGAGAAAATGGTACTTCAAAGCACCACCGATGATCACAAGATCTAGCATTTGAGGTACAGACATCTAAACTATAAAGACTTAAATATGTTGAAAAAGAAAAATATGGTTCTTGGCCTTCTAGATATTCCAGATAGGGACAATCCGTGTGAAGGATGCATCTACGAAAAAATGCATCGCCTGCCATTTCCAAAAGTTTCATATAGAGCCAAAGCTCCATTGGAATTAGTCCACACTGATGTTTTTGGACCAACTCAAACACCATCACTAAACGACAACAGGTACTTCATTATGTATGTCGATGATTATACAAGAATGATGTGGATATATATATATTTTGAAGCAGAAATCAGAAACGTTTCCCAAGTTCTTGGAGTTCAAGGTGAAAGTCGAAAATCAAAGTGGCAGAAAAATAAAGACCCTTAGAACTGATCGAGGTGGAGAGTTCATTGGAAGAGCCTTCATGAACTACTGCAAAGAAAAAGGCATGCACATGCAGTTAACAGTCCGTTATAGCCCACAACATAATGGAGTTGCCTAGCGGAAAAATCACCGGTTTACATAATGGAGTTGCCTAGCTGAAATGGCACAAAGTATGATGACAAGAAAAGGTCTTCCTAAAAGTTTTTGGGCAGAGGTTGTGATAGCGGCTGTTTACATCTTAAACAGGTCACCAACTAAGGCCATATCAAGCAAGACGCCATATGAAGCGTGGTTTCACCAAAAGCCACTGGTACACCATCTCAAAGTTTTGGATGCATTGCTTATTCTCATATTCCTTCCCAGCAACATGAAAATTTTGATGAAAAAGGATAAAAGTTAATATTCATTGGTTATAGTGACGAATCCAAGGGATATCGTTTACTAGACCCAAGAACAAATAAGCTTATCATTTCTCGAGATGTTATCTTTGATGAAAAGCAGTCGTGGAACTGGGAGGAGAATACAAATATAGATAATGTCTATCAACCACCGCCATCCTGGTTTCAACAAGATGAATCGAGTACCGGTCCAAGTGCAATTCCAGATCAAGGTCCAAGTCCAGATGTCGCAGGACCATCGAGAGAATTCTATCTAGAATCAGAAAGTCCTATCAGAAAGGTACGCAGTTTAAGAGATATTTATGAATCATGTGATGTAGCATTCTTTACCATTGAGCCGCAGACATTTGACGAAGCTGCAAAAGAAGAAATCTGGCTAAAAGCAATGGATGAAGAAATGGCGAGTATTGAAAAGAACAAAACATGGGAGCTTGTAGATCTTCCCGAAGGAAAAAGAGTTATTAGCCTTAAATGGGTGTACAAGACGAAGTACAAAGAAGATGGCTCGATTCAGAAGCACAAGGCACACCTAGTTGCAAAAGGATATTCACAACAGCCAGGCGTCGACTTCAATGAAACATTTGCTCCAGTTGTACGCATGGACACTATAAGGCTCGTACTAGCTCTAGCTGCTCAACTAGAGTTACCAATCTATCAACTGGACGTAAAATCAACTTTCTTAAATGGAGATCTAAAAGAAGAAGTTTATGTTGAGCAACCACAAGGTTACATTGTCAAAGGAAAAGAAGACAAAGTATATCGACTCAAGAAAGTGTTATATGGCTTGAAGCAAGCACCAAGAGCCTGGAATAACAAGATTGACAACTATTTCCAGAAGACTGGATTCACTAGAAGCCAAAGTGAACCCTCGCTCTACGTAAAGAAACAAGGTACTAAAGATTTTCTTATCGTTTGTCTTTACGTGGATGATTTGATATACACAAGCACAAGTGTAGAAATGATGAATGAATTTAAAAAGGCAATGATGCAAGAGTTCGAAATGATTGATCTCAGACTTATGAAATATTTTCTGGGAATTCAAGTCCGTCAATTGAAAGGAGAAATATTTATTTCTTAATAAAAAAATATCTTGAAGGAATTCTAAAGAAATTCCAGATGCAGAACTGCAAGCCAATATCCACATCACTTGCAGTTAATGAAAAGCTGACGATGGATGATGGTGCAACAAAATTTGATCAGAAAATGTACACGAGTTTAGTAGGCTCCCTGATGTTTATCCAGTGAGCCTCATATCAAGGTTTATGCATGATCCAACCAAATTGCACTATGCAGCAGCAAAAAGAATTCTACGATACCTTCCAGGTACGATGAAGTTTGGCATCAAATATGTCAAAGAAAAAGAGAACAATCTCATTGGATACACTGACAGTGATTGGTCTGGATCAGTCGACGACCGTAAAAGTACATCGGGATACATATTCTGTCTTGGATCAAAAATAATATCGTGGACATCAAAGAAGCAAAAGACAATATCACTTTCATCAGCGGAAGCAGAATATATCGCAGCCACAGATGCAGCGCGAGAAGCCGTTTGGCTTAGAAGAATTCTTGAAGACTTGCAGCAGAAGCAAGAAGTTCCAACGGTAATCTAGTGCGACAACATGTCGACTATTGCAATGACGAAGAATTCAGTATTTCACGCAAGATCGAAGCATATCGAACTTCGACATCATTTCATCAGAAGGCTAGTTCAAGATCAAAAAATTCAGTTGGAGTTCATAAACACCAAGGAACAACTCGCGGATAATTTCACGAAGGCAGTTGAAGTACGAGTTGCAAATTAAGAGGGGGTGTCAAAAAGTTAATTTGCACCTCATATAATTAAGGAAGTTTCTAACACAAGCTATTTCTTCAAATATAATCTGCATGATTAGAGAGAATCCTAGATCAGATTAAAAAATAATTTAGCAACAAAAAAATCAGATATTTCTAGATTGGCTCGGTTGAGGAGAAGGTAGAAAGAAGTCATATTAAATATTAATTGTGATAGATATTTGATTAAAATAATATTGATTAGAAGATACCATCGTACTCTAAGGCGGTTTAGCACCCTTATAAACATGGGATTGTGGGATCAGTTGTAATCAAGCCAAAAAAAAAGAAGCTTCGGCCGTGTAATATATTGAATTCAAATTACATATTGCAAAAGCTTATTGCATAAAAATTCTCCAAGTCCTCCATATTCTAATTTTAGCCCCAAAGCTTGTTATATCTTCCCAAATTTATCCCTAACACCCAACAATTGAGGGAATCATCGACCAAGTAGAAGGAACTATTTATGTATCTTGAGTGCAACCAAGATTTTAGGAATTCTTTCGATCAAGTCCTTGCGTGACCAACTAGACAATTGGGTGGATAAAATGCACACTGCTTTGTTATTTGTTGAGGCGGAGACGCCCGATCTAGTTGTTGCATAATGTTTGTATTTCTTCACCCTTTTGAAAGAATTGTACTTTTCTTTTTATGAAGAAATACTAGATCAGAGTTTATGGCTTCGGGCTATGCACGTTGTATGTGGTTACAGTAACTTGTATTCAATTGTGGTTCGCTTCGATAGAGCAACATAGTGAAACATACAAAAAATGTGTGAAACAGATAACGTCACATGGATGGAACAAGAGTAAAGGATCCTTGGAAAAATTCTCACCAACATTTTGTCCAGGAGCCAAACGGCTTACATGATGAATTTGCATTTTCATATGCGTGAGACGTCCCAGGATCTGAGGGACAAGAAACAAGGTGACCATAAAAATGTCATTAATTCATTTTATTAGCCCAACCAAAGATCTGATGTAAAATGAGCTCAGTAGAAATTGCTAGCACGACATGGTTGATCACACTTTGAGTGAATAAACTTAAGAGTAGTCAGAACTATTGGCACGATCAAGCTCAACATCTTTTGGATGTATAAGTACTTTTGCCTGCTCCTCGTTCTTGCCCCTTTCCTTTCCTTTCCTTTCGCGTTGCTCTTTTGCTTGAATGGTCAGTTGGAGTAACTCCTGGTCCCATTCGTTCTCTTCCAAACCCTCACTCGCCATTTTCGTACGGAATTTGGTGAAGAGTGAGAAAGTAAGTGCACGTAATAACAAAATTGGCGCCCGTCGATTTTTTACTAATTACGTTTACGGTACTTATTTGTTGTTTATTACGTTTTGTATACTGAGGTTTGATTAATTGCAACACGGCCCGAGAGATTCTTATTTTTACTTGCCATAGTACCCTTATTTTTATGGTTAAAAATTGTAAAAAAATTACATCAAAGATCAAAAGTTTCTCAAAGACAATCACGACAAAACCGCATCTTGTGGATACGACAAAATACAAAATACAGAACTTCAACCCCGGAGAAGATCAAAATTAATAGGACCATTCTATTCTTCGTTTCTACCCCCATTTAGCAAGGTTGTGTGACGCGAGATAGAGGAGACGGTCTAACATGGGGACTGATTGAGAATGGTTTAAATGCTGATTATAGTGACTTCAGAAGTCCAGTTAATACGTGCTTCTTTGTCATTGATTTAGCTAACCATTTCTGTGGCATTCGATTCAAAATGGACGAAATGGATTTTGAGCTCTCCCTTTTTTTTTATCATTGCTCAAATAATCTTTGTTGCCTCAGCCGCGTGAGCATCAAAAGCCGTTGATTCAAAAGCTTCCCGCCAAGAGACTTTGTCCTGCATGGTTAAAAGAAATGGATTTTGAACTTCCATATGTGTAGGGAAGCACATAACCAATTTTAAAATATTTCATTTCTTAACCATATAATTTAGCCCGTGATAATAAACACACTCTATAAATTGTAAAAATCTGCTGGAATTAAAGTACTCAGTCCCAATTACAACGCTAAATTAAACTCTAATGTACATATAACAGACAACATGGCTCAAACATTGGTTGCCACAAAGAAACTCAAATCAAAAGCTTATGCAAGGAACACATTTCATATGTTGTAACTGAACTCAATGATGTATGTGCATGTTCACAAAAACCATATATCAGCTACGGAACTCGACCCGACCATGGCTTATTAGCTATGTCCATCACTATAAAATCGAGCTCCCGTTTCTTCACCTTACTAGCACCGATCTCTCAGTCTAGTATTTTTACCATGGCTTCAACTTCAATGAGTTTTCCCTTGAGACATTTGATTTCATCTTCTGCTCCAGCCTTCTCTTTTCTCTTTGGCTCCACAATTTCTTCGAATTTGCGATAAAATCCTATTATCGCACCTAAACGTTCTCATAAAAATCCCACCGCCATGCCTAAATCCTCAAACTCTTTCAAAGTCTTATCCCAAGTCTCCATATTGTTGAGAGACGATGTAGTTATACTGGACCTGATTGCATCAACAATGTTCAAAGTCTTAGAAATTATCCCGATTGCCAACTTCACATTGAGGCCATTAGTTAAATTCTCGTGCAAATGTTTTTCTTGACTACAACAGAGCTCGTAATATTTCTTTCTAGTGTGAATCGATAGCTCTGTGTCAAGGATTAGGCCATCCATAGATATCGTGAAATCTTTAAAATCTTTCACGTCTTTGAAACTTACAACAAATTCCAAGAATTTGATGACTTCCTCAACATCCGAATCAAAAATGTAACTATTATCATCACATTGATCCAGTGGAGGCTCGTTCTTGGGATCTAATACTTTCACGCTCTTGCCTTTTTGAATATCTGATGCAAGAGAGTCCTGATTGTGTAGCTTCTTCGTTTCATTAATCCGACCACCTTCTCCAGGATGATCTTTGGTTTTCACTACCACCGTGATTAGTAAAAACATTCATTTCCAATTCAATGTGAAACATTATACTATAAAGAACATAAGGTGGTTGGAGGCACCAGAATCGACTAACCATGCATCAAAAATAATTTTACCTTGATCTTGAAGTCCAAGTGTCGAGAATGCCGAAAGAATCATGTGTTGAACCATCTATGGACTAAGAGTAGACGGGGTAGGATTAGGAATAGTAGGTTAACTCGGAGTAGCAGCAGTCTGAAAGGCGTGGGTCTGACGTTTTTCAGGACGAGTACGACAATCTTGGATAAAATGTTCATTTTTCTTACAAGCTCGAGCAATATGACCAACCTACTGGCATTTATAACATTTTCTGGTGTCTGGTCCTTTATTACGGGCGTGTACAGCATAAGCAATGTTAATCACCTTAGAGGTCTCAGAAGAAATAACCATGATAGCGTGCGTAGCCAATAGTTGTTCCTCTCGAAGTAATTCGCCAAGATATAAGTCTAAAGAGGGAATGGGATCTCTGTTGAGGAGGCCCGCACACACAATTTAAAATTCTGAGCGTAATTTCATTAAGAATTGATCACGCTTTGTGTCCTCATGGACCGCTTGAAGAGCGGGGAGAGCCTCTTGTGGTACCTTGCTATAGAGTATACCAGAATGCTCGCTCCACAAGTTAAGAAATCCAGGATAATATTGCTCAATATTGAGGTTACCTTGACTGTAGGTGGAGATGTCAAGCTCCAACTGAAAACGTCGAGCAGTATTATTTTGATGGTATATGCGACGCAAATATTCCCACATGTCTTTCGCCTTGCCAAAAGAACGCAAATTATTCATCAAATAAGATTCAAGCGATCCCGAGAGCTAAGTGATTATTCGAGCATCTTTTGTCTCCCATTAAGAAAGTGATTTGGCTTCGGTGAGAATCACAGAAGTTCCATCTATGTGCCCCCAAAGTTCTTTTACTTCCAAAAATATTTTAAATTGAAATTCCCAAGCGGCGTAATTCCGCCTAGTAAATCTAACAGAACATCCTTCAGTAGTCATTATAACTCCAAGAATTAATCACCAAACTTTGATATTTAAAAGAGAATGTTAATTTGCCCAAGACAAACCAGAATATGTATGAACTGAAAGTATGGTGAACTGTAAAAGCATAGTGCAAATACCAAAAGTGAGTCTGCAACTACCCCCAACTTCAAGGAAAGAGAAGATGCGCTGACCGCGCAAGCCGATGTACCACAGGGAAACGAAAATTGCGCAACTCCTCGCAAACCCGTTTTTGTACGGCGTAGAACCACGACGAAACCTTAGTCAAACCCGCCTCTCTATCGTCGAAGAGCAGCTCGATGCAAAACCGAGAAATGCGCCACTCAAAACACCGAAAAAGATTGGACTCGGAGAAGGTAATATGCACCGCCTGGAGTAGACACGTCATCTACAAATATCTCCATACACTCCGAAAAGGTAATCGGAGAATGTGCCCGACAAATAAGAAATTCGAAGAAGAAGAAAAAAAAATGCAAGTTTTTCTTCTTATTTTTTTATTTTTTTTTAGATCTGATGACTCGATACCATGGCAATGTTTGTGTAATTAGGCTTGATGCCTGAAAAGGTTTCATTCATCTCCTCTTTATACCTATACAATCATCCACTACCATTTACATTCAGCCTACTATATTTGACTACCAATAAGTTTCATATCTACCACATTAAATATGTCTACAATAATAGGTAAGTGAATATGATTGGTGTTATCTATTGACAATAAGAAATAAGACGTTTTGCACCCTCAGGCCACAGTTAGTTCATGCATAATTTCAGTTGTAATTGAGGGGTCATCTCACCAATACAAGAAAACAACTCGTAAGAATGAAACAAGTATTAATCAAGTTTTGATTTTTTGATTTTGGCTCCCCCCTGAAATCTGCGTGCCTTACTCCCCCAAAGTCGTACACCTTCCTTCTCTCAGATATCTCTTTCCATCACGAAATATTTGTCATGAGCAAAAACGCATGTATACAGAAGTCTGAAATTGCTTGCAGTAAGTTCTAAAACGCCACGAACTCCACCCAAACTTAATAAAGCCTCGACTTCTTATGACTATGTTGGGTAAGTGCTGCACATAAACATGTGAATCCATAAATATAAACATACATATAAACATGATTATATTTCTACCATCATAACAACATAAAATTAACAATAACGTATATGTAATTAAACAGATAATAGACAATAAGATAAATTCGACCTCTCAGCAACGGTAGGAAAATCCTTGGAGTGGATTAGACGAGTCAGAAAATTCCGTCGAAGCATCGGACGAGTTGGAAGTTTAACCTCCTCCCCTTAAGATCAATTTTCCCGGCTACCCTTCAAGCCCTCAGTGGGAAACGACCTCCCAAGGTACAACGTCCTCACACAATAAGGGAGTAAGTGATGGACTACACTCCCTTCTCAAATTGAACACGAACAGTATTTTGCAGAACTCAAGAAATGAAATGCTATGAATATGCTGAAAAAAGGTTTTGAGTGTTGGGTGTTAGGATGATTTTTCCTTCTGCAGAAGGCATCCTTTTATAGTTGAGAAAACATGTAACAACCATTACACCATTAAGGGGAGGAATTAATTCAGTCAAATGAATTAATAGACCATTGAGTGTGATTTAAATAAAATTTAAATATTTATCTTGAATTTATTTACTCAATAAATAAATTCACTACATTTTCTCACAACATATATAAAAATATACATGTAAAATTGTAGTATTCTTTTAGCTTCTCAATAAGCCAATGTAATTCACACTCTTAAATTATTTGGACTCAATTCCAAATTTTAATTCCATTTTGTCTCAATACAAAATTAAGAATTTCTCCAACAGACTATTCAAAAAATAAGAATCAAAAGAAACAGACACTGAGAAGCTGTTTACCTATAAACCTTACTCTCCCAAGATCATAAACCTTTCTTCTCTCACATCTAATTAAGAGCCATGTATATAGAAAATAAAAATAGTTTACAATTTTCTGTTAACTCTTCGAGTTGGGTTCAATATTATTTTAACTTTTTGCGAAAAAAGAAAATAGCTTGCAAGAAACTCCAGAAATGCTACAAGCTGGTAATACTACTTGTTAGGACAATTCTTCAAGAGAAACAGAAGCCAAAAACAGTGAATTCAAGGAAAGTTATATAAGAAAATGTTGTAGTAAATACAATCCTACTTAAGAAATGAAATTGACAAAAAAAAAAAGATAAACAGAACCATACATTACACGCATTCATTTCAAGGAGAAGCTTGGAAAATTATTTAATAAATCCTTCCTACCCTAAAAAGAAAAGATATAATAAAAAAACATTAATTACTAAAGTTTAAACCATTCTTCACCCACTTTATGCCTTATGGTCAGTGTGGGAACATGACCGAGCTCCATATCTACAAATTCTTTAGACATATCTACAAATTCCACAAGTTGAAGATAATGAAGTTGTCGGAGGCCTTCCGGCACCTCCGCCATCAAGTTGCATTCTTCCATGTGCAGCTTTTCGAGATGGGGCATACAACCCTCCTCCACTTTCACCCATCTCAATTTTTTTAACCTCCTCAAATCCAATCGCTTGAGTCTCTGAAATCCTTTGGTTCGAAATATCAACTCCTCCCCTTCATAAGCTATATTCATTTCGAGGGATAGGAGATTTGGCAAATCTTGAATGCGCTCTAGTGGGTCGTGGTCTCCTCTTAATCTGCTAAATATAAGATACAACTCGGTCAGCCCAACCAGAGAAGGCGTCCACTGCGGTATCTTCTCTAAGCACCCGATCAGATAGAGACATCGCAGGGATGGTAAACTGGAAGGGTGTTCTAGGTCAATCACCTCTTCATTGCCAATTGAACAAAGAAACAAACGTCGTAAATTATTCAACTTGGACAGGGAGGAGCAAAGATCTTTTCCATCATTTCTTTTTAGATTATCCAAGCTTAACGTACGCAATTGAGTAAGCTTCCCTATTTCTATGACTGGTTTTACACCATCAACTTCATTGGCATTCAATTGCGATAGAGTTTGCAGGGATGACATACAACCTATATCTTTTGGACTCTGAAAACTGTCCATTAACAGGTGTCGAAGTTTGTTCAGCTTTACAACTTCAGTTGGCAATTGTGTCACTTTGGTTCTGATGAGAATTAATGTCTCCAGATTGACAAGATTTTTGATAGATTTTGGAATGACTTTTACCTCTGTTTCTTCCAAGTTCAAATACTTGAGATGATATAGTTTGAAAACTTCATCTGGGATTGATTCCAATGGAACTTCTCTTAAGTCTAGCACTTTTAACAGCCTGCACCTTCTGCTCAATACCTTATGTAAGATTATTAGACAAGATGAATCATTGTAACCAAACCACATTAGAGAACGAAGATGATCAAAATTGCAAGTTTCTGGCATGTCTTTTGTAAGCACATTTCTCTCTTGTTACTTTAGTTGTTGCTGGTGTGTGGTGTACACTTATTGTAATTTAGGATAAGAGTCCATTCCTTAGAAAGAGTACTCAAAATTTAGGATAGGCGTCCATTCCTTAGAAAGAGATTGTCATACCGAAAAAATTCTGTAGAGATTGTTACTTTCATTTATGCAAAGAATGGGATATTGAAGAGTAGTCAACATCAAATAGATATTTGTGAGTACTGTTATGAGGCTAATAGTTTTTATTTTGAGAATGTTATCTAACTTTTCGATTGGGCAATGGTTGTTTGAGCATCCATGACCATTTCGTAAGCAATGACGTGTGGCTTTTTGTATTTCATTTTTGAATTGAGCATCATCAAAGACCGTAAACAATGAGCTTTAATGGTACATCAATATCAAGTGGACGAATGATCAGCTGGACAATTGGGTAGATAAAGTGCGTCCATTGTTATCCGTTGTAACAGAAAAGCTAACAACTGTTCATGAGTAGCTGAATGTTGCCACTGTGCTTCGTTATTGCCTTGTTCCGCACCCTCAAATGATTTCATGGTTTGACTCCGTGTTGCGCAAAAAAACAATAACACACTTTGCATTCTCGTTTCACAATCAATTCAGGATAAGTTTCAGCCATAAATTCAGGCCAATTTAAGAAAACAAGTTTGTAAAAGTGAAAAGATTCAAGTTGTAAGTAGCCATCTTTACAATTACAGGAAAGCACATTCCTTAATCTATTAGTTTATTTTTACTTAGCTTGTCTCGAGCTCTGGAGAACTACCTTCCCTTACACCCCGAATTCATAAACCTTTCTTCTCCAACATATTCTCATTTCATCTTAGTCAAAAAAATATCTTTTTTCTGATTGAAAAAAAAAAAAGAAACGTTAGGATATTGTGTTTTTTTTATACAACGTTAAGATATTGTGTTAATAACAGTTACCCATCAAAATAAAAAGAAAAATAGGCAGGCATAATCATTCTTATCGTGAAGTTACTATAGATCGAGGACTATTTAACAGAATTCAATGACCAGCTTCCAATCTCGTCATCACTCTCCCAACTGTAAATAATACTTGTGTGACATGGCTGAGCTCCCAGTTCTTTCCTTTTCGTTTCTGGTTAACAACTCTCTCCACAACCATGGATCATCAAAGTTTTTAATAATATCTACAAGAAGTACCAAAACATTCGCAATTTTGAGTCAGTATACACTGAAACTGAAACTTCAATTCATGCTCAAACTTCAATTGTCTATTTACGAGTAATTGAATGTTACCATTGTGCTTCATTACTGGTAATGGTCGTGCTAAATGGTTTTATTGACTACTTGCACCCCAAAGTAACAATTACAAACTTTGCATCCCCAGTTCACAATTAATTCACGCCATATTTCAGCTAAAACTAAGAAACAAATCGTAAAAGAGATTAAAGTTGTACGTAGCCATCTGTCTTCAGTCTTCACCATTCAAAGAACAGCTTGCAATAAGTTCTAAATAAAAATGCAGAGAAAAAAAAACATTGAGAACCCATTTCAACGCTATTAGATTATATGACTACCCCCTCAATAAGCAGGCAAACTAATAAAAAAGACAGAGAGACAAATAAGGGGCAGAAAACAATCACGATGATCTGATATAATGATTCGATGCAGGAAACTTACAATTACATAGAAGATAAAGCATATGCACAGCAAGGTCTGGTACATAGAATCCAGCTTCTCTTCGCAATAGTTGCGGAAGACTTCGAAACAACAGTTTCCTAGCGAACCTGTTGCAATATGACCCTCATTTAGTATTAATAGATATGAACATGTTGAAGTATTAAGAAGGAAAGTTACTCACTTGTCTCTCTCCAAATAGGCATTTTGCCTCATAAGACTCAGATTCATGATTAAAAGCGACTCTCGTCTTATTTCTTCTACTTTATGTTTAATGGCAAATTGGCATGTTTGCTCAAAGAGAGCAACCCAATACGTAATAGAGATTGATGCTGCAAAGCGACGATCCAAGAAGCCGCTAAGCTTGGGGATTTTAACATTAGTCAAGCTCAGTTCATTTGAATTATTGCCTTGTTTTAAAGTCTCTTCTAGATTTGCAAATAGTAATGTTCCGTATTCTGAATATCCATATCCACTTGCCTCTGGATTGCTAGAAGAAGGTTCTTCAACCATAACATTTTCCCTGTTACAGTGAAATGATCAACTCTAAGCACAGAAGGAGATCAAATTTTGGAAATAATACAAACTGTACGTAATATCTGCTGGGAGGGTGTGGGAAGGAAACTGTGAACTGTTACTCAAAAGAAAAAAGAGCAAGGAGCATGTTGTTCTAAATGGCATGCCGTAATAAGCATGACTTGTGGCTCAGCCAAAGCAGATAAGACATGCATTGTGATTAAGATTGACCCTGTTACTACTTTGAGATGCTAAAAACAAAGAAATGGAAGACACCCTCTCATGAGCACAAACTAGTTTTTTCAAGGGAGAGTACCAAAAATAAGCAACTCCATTATTTTCTACAAATCATAGTGAGATGATCTAAGCAAATCGCTCTAGAGTGCCTTTTATCATACATACTGGCAAGAAAGGTCCCAAACAGTCAAATCTCAGACAGAATGTATGAGTGCAGAGGTGAAAGAAACATTAAAAAATCTGAGTACTTTAGAATGAAATCGATCCTATCACGTGCAATTCCTATTTTAATCATGAAGCTACATATATAATTGAAAATGGAAAAACTATTGGCACAGAAAAAAAATATAGCTTGTTTGTCGTACCGTTTATCAAGTTTCTTTTCCATGATGAACGAATTTGTCAAAACCACGTGTACCACACGAAGAGATCTGTGTACAATAACAACCTGCAAAATGAAAGGACTTGTAGTCAAACAAAAACATGCCGAGTAAATGATGAGATTGACCCCGCAACAACTCAGGACTGATAAAGAATATACATGATATTCATGAGAAAAAAGTACTAAGATCATGAAAGGAAACTTGTCCACCAAATAGCTATTGCATTATAAACCAACTAACTCAAATAAAACGAATCACGTGTCTGCAGACTCACATTTTTTAGACTGCAAAGATCAAACAAAGCTTCCAACAACTCCGTCAGACTTGCTGTTTCATCACTAACCTGCAAGGTAATAACAAATCATCACACATACTGACCAATCTACAGAAAGTAAGATAATCAACGCAATGAGATCAACCACAAAATACTCAAAAACAATTTTATGCAGCCTAGTCAGTGGACTAGTTGCATTAATAGATGTTGGTTATTATCACCAAAGTTCTATATCACATTTACTTAGCCACTTCTTAAGAAATACATTGCTATGGAACAAGGGCATATTACATGGAAGATAATCAGAAGATAATACTTCATTTATAAGAATCACTATTCTAATAATGTTTCAAGTAAGATGGAAGCGTGCAAAAGCAAGACTAGAAATCATTTACCTTCATCAATACTGTGTAAAGGTACGCTACTTTAACAGACTCAATTGGTTGAGTAGGATGCAGTTGATCTGATAAAGCATTGCCAGATCCCCCTTGAGTGGGTCTCATGTTTGCTTGGTCGGGAAAACTGGAGTTGAGGAATCCAAATAACACATGAAAATCTGTTTCACAAGCTGTAAAAAGTTTCTCAACAAGTCTTTGTCCCAAGTTCCGGTCACTTGAGTTCCACAAATCAAGCAGCTTCTGTGAGCCGCGAAAGCCGAACTCAATTACCTTATCGGTCTGTACTCCCACGGTATTATAAGCTGATGCGCCAAACAGATAATGTCACATGGATGGTACAGGATTAAAGCATGCTTTCCTAAGTTAACATTGACAAAATTCTCACCTACATTTTGTCCAGGAGCCAAATGGCTTACATAATGAATTTGCATTTTCATATTCGTGAGACGTCCCAGGATCTGAGGGACAAGAAACAAGACGATCCCTGTGACCATAAAAATGTCATTAGTTCATTTTATTAAGCCTATTGCCTTACTACCCAAGATGTGCTGATTTGTGAGCTCAGTAAGAATTGTTAGCACAGCATGGTTGATCACACTTTCAGTGAATACACCTACGAGTCAGAACTCTTGGCATGATCAAGCTCAGCATCTTTCGCCCCACGTTCTGGATGTATAACTTTCAGCTGCTCCTCCTTCTTGCCCCTTTCCTTTCTAAGCTCCGAGCATTCTTTCTCCTGTAGTCAGAAAAGCTCCAAGCTCAAAATACACACACACAGACCATAGCTCACACACACTTCAAGCATAAACTCTTTCCACCGGCATTGGATAAAACCGCAACGAATCAATTTCAACAATAAGCTATTCAGCTTCCACTTCTTACGTAGCGACAAATTAACACATCGAAACAACAAAACGCGACACTACTTCTACTCATCCACCAACACACACACATAAACACACACTCTGAAATCACGAAACAGAACAACGATTGCATACCAGAAGATTAAGCTGCTTCAATACGCGCCCGAGCTCATTCTGCAACAACAACAACAACAACAACAACAACAACACGCAAAAACACACTAATCTATCGATTTCCACCTCTTTAACACACGAGTTCGCGACAGGGGCAAAACGCTCGACAACAGCGCTAATCTTAGAAGCTTCCCTCGGCCGTTGCGACAACTCGCGAGGCGGAGAGTAGCTGATGTCAATCGGCGCCGGCGCCGGCGCCGACGCCGGAGGAGGAAGATTGTGGTGGTGGGGGACATGGCGTTGCATTGACAATGCTTTCTCCTCTGCTTGAACGATCTCGTCGAAAAAAGCTGGTACCATTCGTCCTCTTCCAAACCCTTGCTCGCCATTTTCGTACGGAATTTGGTGAAGAGTGAGAAAGTAAGTGCACGTAATAACAAAATTGGCGCCCGTCGAGTTTTCAGTATTTACGTTTGCGATACTTTATTTGTTGTTTTTTGCGTTTCGCACACTGGAGATTGAGTAATTGCAATAAGGCCCAAGAACTTTTTTTTTTTTACTTGCCATAGTTTACCCTTATTTTTATGGTTAAAAATTGAAATAAATTACATCAAAGATCAAAAGTTTCTCGAAGACAATCACGGCAAAAGCGCATTCAGTGGATATGACAAAATACAAAATATAGAACTTCGACCCCAATCAATAGGGAGAAAATCAAAGTTAATAGGACCATTCTATTCTTCGTTTCTACCCCCATTCAGCAAGGTTGTGTGACGCGGGATAGAGGAGATGGTCTAACATGGCCACTGATTGAGAATGGTTCCAACGTTGAGTATAGTGACTTCAGAAGCCTAGTTAATATGTGCTTCATTGTTGTTGATTTGGCTAACCACCTCTGTGGCATTCGATTCAAAATGGACGAAATGGGTTTTGAGCTCTCTTTTTTTTTTTTTTTATTGCTCGAAGAATTTTTGCTGCCTCAGCCGCGTGAGCATCAAAAGCCGTAGATTCAAAAGATTCCCGCCAAGAGACTTTGTCCTTCATGGTTAAAAGAAATGGATTTTGAACTTCCATATGTGTAGGGAAGCACATAACCAATTTTAATCATTTCATTTCTTAACCATATAATTTAGTCCGTAATAATAAACACACTCTACAAACTCTAAAAATCTGCTGGAATTCAAGTACTCAATCCCAATTACAATACTAAATTAAACTCCAATATAAACATATAATTAACAGACAACATGGCTTCAAACACAGTTCATATGTTGTAACTAAACTCAGTGATGTATGTGCATGTTCACAAATACCAAATATTAGGTAGGGAACTCGCCGACCATGGCTTATTAGCGTTCGTCACTATATAATCGAGCTCCCGTTTATTCACCTTACTAGCATCGATCTCCCAGTCTAGTCTTTTTACCATGGCTTCAACTTCAATGAGTTTTCCCTTGAGACATTTGATTTCATCTTCTGCTTCAGCCTTCTCTTTTCTCTTCGACTCCACAATTTCCTCGAATTTGCGATAAAATCCTATTATTGCACTTAAACGATCTCGTAAAAATCCCACCGCCATGCCTAAATCCTCAAACGCTTTCAGAGTCTTATCCCAAGTCTCCATATCGTTGAGAGACGAAGTAGTTATACTGGACCTGATTGCGTCAGCAATGTTCAAAGTCTCAGAAATTATCCCGATTGCCAACTTCATATTGTGGCCATTAGTTAAATTCTCGTGCAGATATTTTTCTTGACTGCAACAGAGCTCGTAATATTTCTTTCTGAGGTGCATCGATAGCACTTTGTCGAGGATTTGGCCATCTATAGATATTGTGAAATCTTTAAAATCTTTCACGCCTTTGAAACTTACAACAGATTCGAAGAATTTGATGACTTCCTCAACATCCGAATCAAAATTGTAACTATCATCATCAATTTGATCCACTGGAGGCTCGTTCTCGGGAACTAATACTTTCATGCTCTTGCCTTTTTGAATATCTGATGCAAGGGAGTCCTGATTGCGTAGGTTCTTCGTTTCACTAATCCGACCACCTTCTCCAGATTGATCTTTAGTTTTCACTACCGTCGTGATTAGTAAAAAACTTCATTTCCAATTCAATGTGAAAAACAATAATACTAGTAAGAACAGGACGTAGTATGACATAATATACCTGCATCTGTAGGCTTATCCAAATTTTGAAGGCCAATCGCCCCATCCTTCCAATAATGTCTCTTAGTTGCGAACATGATAATAATTAATAAGAGAATAAAAAAACTCAAAAGTTAATAACATTGACTACTAATGTCTGTGTAACATGTTGTAAAAATCACACCAAGTCTTTAATAGATATACTGCCACTTGAAATAAAACATGAAACAAGCTTAATCAGCAATATAATTAGCATTATAGCTTGAATGATTCTTTGCTTCGATAGTGATTACTTTAATTAATAAATCATTTTTGGAAGTTGACTTAAAGAATGATTCTAAGTAAACAATAGGAGAGCCTGCAGGTGTGCTTAGAGAAGATACCGCGGTGGACAACTTCTTTGCTTGGGTTGACCGAGTTACACCTAATAAAGAGCATATTAAGGTTTGCCCAATCTTCAATTCCTGAGGATGAAGTCAGCTTACGAAGGCGAGGGGTTGATATTTAGAACCGAAGGATTTCAGAGACTCGAGCGATTGCATTTTATCTCAGTCTGGATCATTGTGGAAAAGCCGAAGACAACACAATAGAATGGCATGAAATTACAAACACAAAAGGCAAAAAATTATATTTGCCACAATCGTCACAGCGACTACTACTAAGAGCGATACAAGCTACATCTGCTACTACATCTGATGAGTCCTTGTTACCAAAAATTTTAATTTTACGTGAATTCCTATTATACACCCCACAAATTGATTAGTTGGATTATGGTTGTCTGAAAATGCTTTAGAGTACTTTAGGCTCTACAACTCAACATCATTATCGAGTCGCATAAACTAACTAGACGTGTTGAATAATATCTGCAGCTAATTAACTCAATCGTTTCTCTCTATTATGACAAAATACAAATTATAATGTGCAAAGACTCCTTCCAATAATGTCTCTTAGTTGCGAACATGATAATAACTAATAAGAGAATAAAAAAAATCAAATGTTAATAACATTGACTTCTAATGTCTGTGTAACATGTTGTAAAAATCACACACAGTCTTTAATAGATATACTGCCACTTGAAATAAAACATGAAACAAGCTTAATCAGCAAGATAATTAGCATTATAGCTTGAATGATTCTTTGCTTCGATAGTGATTACTTTAATTAATAAATCATTTTTGGAAGTTGACTTAAAGAATGATTCTAAGTAAACAATAGGAGCATTTGTTTTATTAATGATGAAAAATAGCTCCCCGGTTACACCAAGAGCCCTCAGTAACTGATTATAAAAAACCAAGAGATATCAACCAAACTATGCACACACAAACATTTTATGCGATACAGAGTAACTTAAAGGTAAGTGATCACGCATTAATCTGCTTGATTTTGTATTTAATCTGTTATATCTGTTTCTTGCATATTGTATGATTTTTACATTGTTGTTTATTAATTATGGGTTGCTTGACATATTTCCATTCTTTGTGTCTTCTTATTTAAAGAGGTAACGTTGATATTTCGCTTGAAACTTACTCCGCGGTAAACAAGGTTAGATATCTATTTACGTGAATTTTGTTTATGATCTTTATAATCACTTCGATAGCGTTGAGGAGCGCTTCTGTAATTAGTAAACTTTCTTATTAGAGGGAAAACTCACTAGTTAGCGGATGGTTCATGCCTTCTTTCTTTTATTGGCGCAACAACTCTGTTATGTACTTATGGTAATACGAAATGCAGGACATATTAGATTTTGTGAATAAAACATAGGCTCAACTCGTATCCACTTTTTTATGCTCAATCATCCTAACTGAAAAAGTAGGAGAGCATGAACTAGGAGTTAATCGAGATGACTTGCATATTCATATACGTTTGATCTTGGAATATCTTTAACAAATGAGTTCTATTTCTAAGAGAAATAGTTATGGGGTTAACGTCTTTTCTTTGAATTGAATCTTATTTGGTTCAGGCACCATTCTTGTTCAAACTCCTTACTGTGGATTCGCCATGGCATTTGATACTTTTTTATATATTGTTTTACTGATATTTACATAATGATTACAGTAGCCAGGGACCTTTAATCAACAGGTATGGCCGAGAGCGCAGTATCATTTCTGATCAAAAATTCCTCACCCTTCCTCCGGAGTGAGCTAAACATGCTGGCAGGACATGAAACAGAAGTCAGATACATTATTGATGAACTAGAGCACATGAGAGCGTTCCTTAGATTTGCTGATTCCAAAGAACAAGATGTTCCCGAGCTCGAAGTATGGACGAGGCAAGTGCGTGAAATAGCTTATGATGTCGAAGATGTTCTTGATGAATATAAGCTCAATTTTCCAAACCATGGTTATGGATTATGTGCGTGGATCCAAAACACATGCGATTTGATAAAAGGTTTAATACCCCTCCACCAAATTGCTTCACAAATTCAAACAATCAAGCCAAGACTAGAAAATACTTCCCGGAATTACGAAAGGTACAAGGGCATGTATCATGTTATAGATCAAGGCGAAACATACTACGACGGTCGAGGGGATGCACTTTTATTGGAAGATTCGGATGTCGTGGGCATTGAAGATCCAAAGAGAAAACTTCTTGATTGGCTCAAATCTACTGGTGGTGGACCCAAAGTCATTTCGGTTGTAGGCATGCCAGGGATGGGTAAGACCACCCTCGCTAAAAAAGTCTACGATGATAAATCAGTGAAGGATGCTTTTCAACACCACGTTTGGATTACTGTTTCAGAGTCATATAAGATTGAGGATCTCTTGTCAAGGATGATAAAGTCACTCCTTAATGAAGTAAAGCAACCAATGCCTCAACAACTGGAGTCTATGAATGCCGATGAAATGAGAGAATTTATCTATAAACTTCTCCAATGCACAAGTTATGTAGTTGTGCTAGATGATATTTGGACGATAGATGCCTGGGAAGCAATGAGATATGCATTTCCAAAAACCATGACCAAAGATCGAGGCTACATCATCATTACGACACGCTTTATCAGCATTGCAAACGCTGCCAGTTCCGATAATAGAAGCCATGTTTACAGTTTAGAACCTTTAAAGCCTGAAGATGCAAAATTGTTGTTCTACAAAAGGGCGTTTCCGAGGAACTCATGCCCTCTTCATTTGATGGAAATCTCTGAAAAAATCTTAAAGAAATGCGAAGGATTGCCGCTTGCTATTGTTGTAATTGGTGGCCTTCTAGCTACTAAGAACAACAATATTCAAGAATGGGAAATGTTCAACAGCAACATTGGTGATGAATTAGAAGGAGATAACTTAAAGAGACTGAAAAAACTAATCTCTCTTAGTTTCTATGACCTGCCATACTTTCTCAAGTCGTGTTTCATGTATCTGAGTATTTTCCCAGAAAACGCAACACTTCCACGACTGCTATTGATTCGATTGTGGAATGCAGAAGGATTTGTGCAAGAAAAACACGGAAAGACAATGGAAGAAGTGGCAGATGGCTATGTGAATGAACTTGTGAACCGAAGTCTACTTCAAGTAGTGGAGACAGATCGTGTTGGAACACCAGAATCTTTCCGTATCCATGACCTTTTACGAGAGTATATTATTTCGAAATCAAGGAATGAAGGTTTTATTGCAAGTGACAGAGGAGATGTCAGGTGGACTAACAATATTCGTCGGATTGCAATTGATGCTTCGTCCAAAAATGTACCAGAAACTTACAGTTCTGATCACCTTCGTTCTCTACTGTGGTTTGGTTCCGAAGATTCATCTTGTGTAGTTATCTTAGAGAAGGTATTGGGCAGAAGATGCAAGCTACTAAAAGTGTTGTACTTAGTAAGAGCTCAATTGGAATCTATCCCAGACGAAGTTTTCAAGCTATATCATCTCAAGTATTTGAACTTGGCGAAAACAAAGGTAAAACTCATTCCAAAATCCATCAAAAATCTTGTCAATCTGGAGTCATTAATTCTTTGGGAAACCAGAGTGACTCAATTGCCTACTGAGGTCGTAAAGCTCAAAAAACTACGATATCTGAGGGGGGGCAGGGATGAAGATGACAATTATAAAGGTATTCAAGGTCCAAATGATATAGGGAGCATGTCATCCCTGGAAGATCTTAGGTATTTGAATGCCAGTGGAGTTGGTGGTGTTAAAATAGTTGAAGAAATAGGGAAGCTTACTCAACTGCGCACACTGGGCTTGACAAAAATAGAAAGAAAAGATGGAAAGGACTTTTGCTCCTCTTTTTCCAAGCTGTGTAATTTACGAAAACTATATCTTAGTTCGATTGACAACGAGGTGATTGATCTCGAACACCCTATGCCTACTTCCAGTTTCCCGTCTCTGCGACTTCTCTCTCTGTTGGGGCGTTTAGAGAAGATACCACATTGGGCATCTTCTCTTGTTGGGCTGACGGAGCTGAACTTGATAGGAAGCAAATTAAGGGTGGAGGATCGGGATCCTCTCGAGCGCATTCAAGGTTTGCCCAATCTCCAACTGTTGTGGCTGGTTTCAGCGTATGAAGGGGAGGGATTGATATTTAGAACCAAAGGATTTCAGAGACTCAAGGTATTGAGCTTGATGAGGTTAGAAAAATTGAGATGGGTGAAAGTGGAAGAGGGTTGTATGCCTCATTTCGAACATCTTTACATGCGGCACTGCAAATTGATGGCGGAGGTGCCGGAAGGGCTCCGACATCTGCGCGATCTTCAACTTGTGGAATGTGCAGATATGTCTGAAGATTTTGGGAACAGAGTTGCCGATCAAAAACGTAAAGGAGAGGAATGGGAGCTCGGCCATGTTCCCACAGTAGAAATATGGAATAAAGTGGACGGTAAATGGGTTCAAATTATTGAGTAAAGCAGTTTATTAATGTTTTTTTTTATTTTATTTTTTTAGGTAAGAAGGATTTATTAAATTGTTTTCTTAGCTTCTCCTTGAGATGAATTCGTGTATGGTTCTGTTTTCCTTATTTCTTTTTCATTTTTGGATTATATATTTACTACAACATTTTCTTTACTTTCCTTGAATTCACTGTTTCTTGAAGAAAGGTGTACGCTTCAAGGCACAGTTACATGAGCAGATGACCCCAATTTATAGTTGAAACTATGCATGAAACTAAATGTTTGATGTGAAAAAAACAGAATTCAGCCAATAGAGACCATGAACTACAACCATTACCTCTAAAATCACAATGGTAACATTCGATTACTCGTAAATAAATTGTCATGCTACACGGGTATAACACGGTTGTTCAGCTCAGACTAGTATGAAGAGAACTATGTTGCTACCTACCAAAGCAGAACACATAGAAATAAAAGTTACTACTTACTACTTACTACCACACAAGTAGTGTTGGTTACTTTCTTCAAATGTGACCAATCCTTAATATGTAACTTGTATGGTGATTTTTCACCATGCACTTAGAAAATGTACTTAGGAATTAGGACCCCACCAAAAACCTAACACAAAAATAATGGTACAAATCCATTGCTTGTTAGGCCACATGAAGCACACACGAGATAGGTATGAGTCGACATCTCTCTTTTTCTAACTTTATGCACTTATTGTATATACATACAAACATTTGATGCGATCTCTTGATAGCCAATAAAGGAATTCTTACGAATAAGCCAAAGTTACAAAATAAGTCTCCCTCTACTGCACTCCCATAATATGTTTAAATAAACCAAGACTCCTAACTAAGTTAGACTTCTACTGGTACGAAAATAGCTTCTAAAAATTAAACTAAATAACAAGACTCTGACTCCTAATGACAAAAGACTTCTAAAGAAATACGTTTAGATATAACGCGGGTTAGGCTTCGCCGGTCTTGCACTACGTCGAACCTTATCAATCGCCCTCCCTTCAAAATCAACCTTGTCCTCAAGGTTGAAATCTGGAAACTGTTTCTCAAGATTAGCCACAGGCTCCCACGTTGCATCTTCTTTCGGCAAGGAATTCCACTGTACTAATGCTTCTCGAACACGACCATTTCCTGACCCCATCCAACGAAATGCCAACACTTGCAATGGCTCAACGATGGGCTGGCCATCGTCATGATATGGAGGCAAAGTCGGCTGAATAACTGCTCCATCTCCTACTTTCTTACGCAGCAGTGAAACATGAAAAATAGGATGTATCTTTGCCTCATTAGGTAGCTGCAGTTTATATGCTACTGCTCCTACTCTTTCCACAACCTGAAATGGACCATAAAATCGACTAGCAAGCTTCTGATAAGACCTTTTAAAAACAGAATGCTGCATGTATGGTTGCATTTTGAGATACACCCAGTCACCTATGTTTAATGTCACTTCCCTACGATGTTTATCAGCATATTGTTTCATTCGATTTCGCGCAGCTGCCAAGTGGTCCTTTAATTCCTTCAAAGTTTCATCTCTTGCGTGAAGAGCCTCATTTACATCTTGTACTACAGATGAATTAAGTTCATATGGTTTGAGAGAAGGAGGAGGTCGTCCGTACAAGGCCTCAAACGGGGACATACCAATAGAACCATGAAAAGTTGTATTATACCAGAACTTCACCCATGCTAAGTACTTCTCCCACACACGAGGCTGATTACAAACAAAACAACGTAAATATTGCTCCAAGCATCGATTGACAACCTCAGTTTGTCCATCCGTCTCGGGGTGATAAGCGGAGCTAGTGCGCAACTTGGTTCCTTGCAACTTGAATAGTTCTCGCCAGAAGATACTTAGGAAAATTCGATCCCGATCTGATACAATGGATTCTGGAATCCCATGCAATCTCACAACCCATTTGACAAACGCCTCTGCTACGTCTCTTGCTGAATAAGGGTGAGAAAGAGGTATAAAGTGAGAATACTTTGTTAAACGGTCTACCACGACCATAATAGAATCCTTACCACCTGACTTAGGAAGTCCGTTCACAAAATCCATGGATATGTCCGCCCATACCTTAGCGGGAATTGGAAGGGGTTCCAACAATCCTGCTGGAGCTTGAGTATCTGATTTATTACGTTGACATGTATCACATTCACGCACATAGGCTGCAACATCCGCCTTCATTCTCGGCCATGTAAAAACATCAGAAATCCTTTTATATGTGCGACTGATCCCTGAGTGACCTCCAGTGACAGAGTCATGAAATTCACGAAGAAGATTACGACGAAGTTCTTCACTTTCAGGAACTACGACCCAATTTCCTGGCCATAAACACCCATTTTGCACCTTGTATGGAGAGTTTAGATTAGCATTTCCCTTTATCGTATTGATGATCTCAACCAGCCTAGCATCCTTCTCAGTTTCACGAGCAATCTCTGTCCAAATTTCCCATCTCGGTACCGTGATAGGCATAATTTCTTCTGTATTATCTCTTCGTGAAAGTGCATCTGCTGCACTGTTCTCCTTTCCTGGCTTATATACTATTTCATAGTCAAAACCAAGTAATTTAGCAATCCATTTTTGTTGCTCTGGTGTGGTGATCTTTTGCTCCAATAAATGTCTTAAACTCTGATGGTCTGTGCATATTTTAAACCTACTGCCCAACAAATACAGTCGCCATGAACGCACAACCTCTAATATAGCTAGCATCTCTTTTTTATAAATAGACCAAGAACGTTTAGTAGGGCTTAATCCTCGACTTAAATATGCTATTGGTCGCCCTTTTTGAGATAAAACAGCCCCCACACCATATCCGGATGCATCAGTCTCAACAACAAATTCTTCAGAAAAATTTGGCAATGCTAGAACAGGAGTCGTTGTCATAATTTCCTTTAGCCTTATAAAAGCTTGATCAGCAGCATCATTCCAATTAAATTTCCCTTTCTTCAATAGTTGTGTTAGTGGTCGTGCAATCTCACCATATTGTTTGACAAACTTTCGGTAGTATCCAGTCAATCCCAAGAATCCTCGCAATTCAGTGACTGATTTTGGCTTAGGCCATGCAACCATTGCCTCGATTTTTCTTGGATCAACCTTTACACCTTCCCCATATATAAGGTGTCCCAAGTATTCTACTTCAGTGCAGCCAAAAATACATTTTGAAGGTTTAAGATAAAACTGATGGCAACGTAACACCTCCATGACAGCGCGTACGTGGTCTAGATGAGCTGACCATGTCGAGCTATATATGAGAATATCATCAAAAAATACCAAGACAAAACGACGCAAGTAAGGTCGAAAGATCGAATTCATAGCGGCCTGAAATGTCGCGGGCGCATTGCATAGCCCAAACGACATTACCATGTATTCATAATGGCCTTCATGCGAACGGAACGCGGTCTTGTGTCTGTCTTCAGGGTGAATGCGAATTTGGTGATACCCGGACCTCAGGTCTAGCTTACTAAAGTATATTGCTCCATTTAACTCATCTAACATATCATCCACGGTTGGTATTGGAAATCGGTCTTTTACTGTAGCTTCATTCAAAGCTCGATAATCATTACAAAATCTCCACGTACCATCTTTCTTTTTCATTAGCAAAATCGGTGATGAGAACGGGCTTGTACTTTTCTGAATTAGTCCTCCGTCCAACATCTCGTTGATTTGCTTTTCAATCTCATTCTTTTGAAAATGAGCATATCTGTATGGGGCTACACTTACAGGTTTTGTTTCATCGATCAGCCAGATTCGATGATCAAACTCTCTACTTGGGGGTAAATGTTTCGGTGACTGCATAACATCTGCGAATTCATCCAAGATATTCTGAATTTCTGTTGGTTTAGGTGGTTCTGAATTGCACTCTCTTGATTCAGACTCGAACATCATTATGCCAAAGAGCTCGGATCCATGATGCCAATCATGGAAGATAACATTCATTCCCACATGCTCAACATTCTTGCGAGGGTTACCGTGCAGCCAATATTTTTTATTTTGCACCCAAACTGCATGGTAAGCATCTTATAATCAACTACAACCGGACCCAACCCTTCCAGCCATGGTATACCGGGAACGACGTCTAACCCAGAAAGTGGTAAAGCGAACAAATTTATGGCGAAAGAACACCCCTGGATTTTAATTAAGACTTGTTCGTACTTCTCGGAGCACATAAGTCTTTCCCCATTAGCAACCTTAACAGCGAATGGCTTACACTTGATCACAGGTAAACGTAAGCGATAAGCTATTGTTGGATTTATGAAATTCAATGTTGATCCGCTGTCAATCATAACATGAACAATTTGTTGATTAATATTACCTTGAAGCCGCATAGCCTGTCCTCCTGATTCCCCTGCTAGAGCATTGATAGATATTTATGGATCACCGATAGGCGAGTCTATCATGTCCTCATCTCCATTCTCTGATGTCTCCCCTTCTATCTCAATCGTCAGAATTCGATTATTCTTGCAGCGGTGTCCATGGGTAAATTATTCGTCTCAATTGAAACATAAATTTGTTTCTCTGCGTTGTTTCATCTCATCCCACGATAGCCGTTTTAGAGTATTGGCTGACCCCGTCGTATTTGGAAAATTACGACTTGGTTGTGATGCGCTAATAGGAGGAGGGGGTAGTCGTTGCGTAACTCTTGGTCCCGAACCTGACTTCCTTGCACCTGATAATTGCTCATCCTTGCGCTTAGCTAACTCGATAGCCGTTTGTAAGTCCCCAGGCCGAAATAGTCGTACATCACCAGCAGTCTCTTCCTTAAGTCCTGCCATAAAAGCTCCCATGAGCGCTTGCTCTGGCCACGTAGGTAGACAGTTCATAAGGCGCTCAAACTGGCTCAAAAAATCACGGAACATGCCAGTTTGTCGCAACTTGCACATGGATTCATTTGCGTCCTCATAATCTCCTCTCCCAAATCGCAGTAATATACCCTTTTCAATTTTTTTCCACGATAATCGAGTATTACGATTTGTTCTAGCGAACTACTACCACCATTGGTTTGCTTCTCTTTCTAAATAGAATGTCGCCATCTTCACTTTTTTTGTTCCATGTATATCTTGTGCCACAAAGAATTGTCTGGCACGATTCAGCCACACCCGAGGCTCTTCCCCATAAAATCTGGGAAAATCCATTCTGATGAAGGATCGCTTGGTACTTGGCTTTTTGCCGCTATCATGGCTAGACCGCTTGCTTCTTACTGATCCTTCCGATGAGGAGTCCTTATCATTGCTGTCAGAATCAGATCCTTTGCCTGAATCCGACGATGATAATGATCGATTGCTCGATGCCGTTGGATTTCGATGTCGCCTATGATTTGGCCCTCTAGAATGCAATTACAGAAGTTGATCGATTGAAGCACGTAACTCCTGAACTGAGTTTTCTAACCCATCTAATCTTTCTCTGTTAGTCGTCATTGTTGCGAGCGTAGCGTTGATATAATCTCAACCTTGCTCTGGATACCAATTGATGCGATCTCTTGATAGCCAATAAAGGAATTCTTACGAATAAGCCAATGTTACAAAATAAGTCCCCCTCTACTGCACTCCCATAATATGTTTAAATAAACCAAGACTCCTAAGTAAGCTAGACTTCTACTGGTACGAAAATAGCTTCTAAAAATTAAACTAAATTACAAGACTCTGACTCCTAATGACAAAAGACTTCTAAAGAAATACGTTTAGATATAACGCGAGTTAGGCTTCGCCGGTCTTGCACTAAGTCGAACCTTATCAACATTTCACTTCCGTGACTTAATTGATTTTTCCTAAAAGAATCATGACAATTGACAACAACCACACCACTAGTAATAATCCCTTATATATATATATATATATATATATATATATATATTAATTATCAAGTATGGCACTATTGAGGTGAAATCATTTTTACTTGACTTCAAAGCGAAGCAAAGAAAAGCTACTAGTCTTTCCCTATTAATGGATCTGCCAATTCCATCACTCGTCGCAAAAAGCACTGAGCACTTAAAAATGGTGAACTTTAGACCTTTGTTCACCTTGTTCTTGATCTTTGCTATTGTGTCCTACTCGTCAGCCACAACGACGACCTGTGTCGAGCACGGAAAAGAGGGTAAGTGGAGGTGGCAAAGGCAGCCGTGGATGAACCACGGAAGCTTCCGACGGCCTCGGGAACGTATAGTTAATCCCGCGGTCGAGCATGGCCGGCTTCAAGTTCCTGAATTACGCATTTAGCACTTTTTTGTTAGCAACTGTGGCTCATAATTCTGTAACGTATAAAAGTATGATCACAGGTTTTTAGTAAGGCTCATGTTGCTTGCGTAAGCTTTTGGTTTGACTTTTGTTGTGGCATCGAATGTTTTGAGTCATTTTATCAGTTTTTTGTATATTGGAGTTTGGTCTAGTGTTATAATTGGAACTGAGTACCCGAATTCTAGTTAATCAGAAAATAAAGATTCCATCGTATTTATTGTATACCATGTTATAAAATTTTCAATTTATATCAACTATATAAAAGCAAAAAAATCACGACTGTTTACATTTTGTTACATTTACCATGTCATTTACATTTTGTTGGTATTTTGTTATCATTGCTCGATGTACGATTCAATCCTTCGCAGACACAATGTAATTTTACTTACATTAGATATTTTTTCTATTTTATTATTGTGAATTATTGAATAAAGGAACAACAAATTTAAGACGGTCAAATATATCATGAAAGATCTAGGTTCATGTTTATACATACTCTTGTGCATGAGGAATCTGAGAACATGGATTTACATATCAAACGGTACGTTGTTATGCTAAATTATGACTAAGATAATCTCAAAGTGTTGCTTTAGTTTAGCTTCAATTCTTCCTTTGTAGTATTACTTTCTTGTAAACCTTGTAGTTATCGAGCCAAGGTGGATACAACTTGCAGTCCTCCTAATTGTTGTTAGAAATATAGCACCATAATCGAGAGGAACAAACAGAGATAGCGAATTTCATTTACGAAAAATTAAACAAAGGAAATTACAATGAACAAAATTACCGTTACCAAACAAACCTCAATCGCAATTGGATGAACAAAGAAACGAGAAGTCGAGGACCTTTCGGTTTCCTTAAAATAGATTCGCCCTCTCTTAAGTGCTTGACAATACGTGAGCGATTGTCTCCCATGATACAACGACTAACGAGTTGAACTGTTGGCACGAACGAGAACAACTCTGACGAACTCGAACTGTAACTTTCTTCTACCACCACACGACGATAAAATATTTTGGCTGCGCAGAAAAGCCTTTTTATGTATGTATGCTTTTTCGATGATGAAAAACCTACGGGGAGCGACCCCTTTTATAGACTAGGTCATGAGGAGAAAGATGGAAACTTAGCCACCAAGGAATGTGGTTAAGATAATTACGAATCTTGTAAAAATCTTCGGATGAATGTAGACACGTTTCAGTTAATAATACTGATTACAAAATCTTATGGAAAGATTTCCTTAAGATAATTAATTAATTAATTATCAACTTTGATGATTATTATTTTTCATATTGTAAAATATAACAGAAAATTACATAATTATGTTTACGCAAAATAGAAATATTAAATATTGATATACAATATTTTCGACTTTAATTAGTCAACATTGAGCATCAATTTCTCTTTCACCCATGTACCAAACTCGACCTAAAGTCGATTATACAAAACCCGGTTCTTTGAACCAATTTTCCAACAATTGCAATGGTGTCTCAACCTCGGCTATGGAGCGAGCAGAAGAACTTCAAGAAAACTTGGTACTAGAGTTTCCAAACTTTTCAAAACTCGTGTTAAAATCGCACGTCTGTCGTGGATTCTGGTTGGTGAGTTGAACAAATGCTTTTCACCTAGAAATGTTGGATTCTTCTGAGTGAATGGACGATAATTGCATATAATTCTTAATATTCGCAGGGCTACCCAAGCAAATTTTGTAAGTTACATTTTCCGAAGCACGATGAAACCATGGTTTTGGTGGATGAGCACGAACAAGAATATGAAGCAATCTATTTGGTGAATAAGAATGGACTGAGTGGTGGATGACGAGGTTTCTCCATTGAACACGGCTTGTTGGAGGGAGATGTCTTAGTTTTTCAAGTTATAGAGCCTCACACCTTCAAGGTTATTCTTCGAATCTTTTATGCTTCATCCGTGCTTTTTTTCTTTGTTTATCTGGTAATGGTAATCATTAGTGTGCATATGGATCATATGTGTACGATGGAGATTATTCGTTATGGATCAACTATTTTATCTCATTACACATCAAGAAATAAGCAGACCTTCTAACTTAAGTTGAGTATTTGTGATCATATTATCAACCAATTGTCTGAAGTAAGACCTCTATTGTAATGGTTGTACATATCCAAATTCACTTAATTTCCTGTATGTTTACCTCGAATGTCTTATTTTACATGTAAAAGGTCAAGCCTGGTGATCATCTGTACGTGGTTAGAACTTCGAAAGTTTTCACTTTAAATACATATGGTTCGGTTTTCTTAGATATACATTGTGAGGGCAAGCGGATTATTTTGTCATAATAGAGAGAAACGATTGAGTTAATTAGCCGCAGATATTATTCAACACATCTAGTTATTATGCGGCTCGATAATGATGTTGAGTTGTGGAGCCTAAAGTACTCTAAAGCATTTTTAGACAACCATAATCCAACTAATTAATTTGTGGGGTGTATTATAGGAATTCACGTAAAATTAAAATTTTTGGTAAAATAGACTCATCAGATGTAGTAGCAGATGTAGCTTGTATCGCTCTTAGTAGTAGTCGCTGTGACGATTGTGGCAAATACAATTTTCTGCAATTTTGTGCCTTTTGTGTTTGTAATTTCATGCCATTCTAGTGTGTTGTCTTCGGCTTTTCCACAATGATCCAGGCTGAGATAAAATGCAATCGCTCGAGTCTCTGAAATCCTTCGGTTCTAAATATCAATCCCTCGCCTTCGTAAGCTGACATCATCCTTAGGAATTGAAGATTGGGCAAACCTTAATCTTCTCTTTATTAGGTGTAACTCGGTCAACCCAAGCATAGAAGTTGTCCACCGCGGTATCTTCTCTAAGCACACCTGCAGGCTGAGTTTCTGAAGATAATATTCAACTCCTCTAGAATTGCTATCAATTATCATTACCATTTTGTCAATCAAATTAGTGTTTATGCGACTCCATAATGTTGTTGAGTTGTGGAGCCTAAAGTAATATAAATCATATTTCATACAACAATGATCCAACTACTCAATTTGTGGGGGTTACAAGGACTCATAAAATATAGTAACAGTTGTAACTTGTCGCGCTCTTAGAAGTAGTCACTGTGATGAATGGGGCAAATATAATATCGGTGCAATTTAATACTTTTTGTGTTTGTAGTTTTCTGCCATTGTATTGCTTTTTTTGCCTCTTTTGTGTTGTCTTCATCTTGTCCACAATAATTCAAAATTGGAAATGAGCATCATTAATCAAACGAGATTTCTTCAATTTAGGGAGGTTAAATCCCGTCCAGCAGAACCTTTTGCGAGGTTTGATTCTTAAACCGGATCGAGCGGGTGTTTAACCTTGCGTCAGTTTTCTGACAAATGCAAGAAAAGACACCTATATGTGATAGAAAGGAAACAATCAGCTTTGGTAGTAAACAACCTATCCTCTTTTTCCATATTTTGCTGTCGGGTTTTGCCTTTTCTCGTCCGATGAATTTGAGTGCACGGCTCCCGAATTTCAACGACTCCACCATTATCAAGAAACAGCCCATTTTCTAGCTGTAACAAGCACTATGAAAAAGGTAAGATCCAGAAGTTTGGCTCCACCTCAGCTTCCTCGACGAACTTTCCAAGCTCACTCACCTGTGATCTCAACTTCTTTCCCCTATCTCGGACAGAATTGTGAAAGGACTTAAGACTCATATGGAGACATGAAATTCTGCCAAAACAGAAGTTCTTGTTGGCAGCAAGAGAACTATTCACCTTTTAGTGTCCCAAAATTTTGCCTGCACCGCACCTATAACTGCCGAAATTTCACCAGCTAGTCCATCCATCACTTATTATAGCTTCTCCCATACAGGGGAGTTTATAGCAACTCACGCATCACGACATTAATGGAGCTGCGCAAATCTTCACGTAATGATGTGAAAATCTATTGTATCATGTTTCTCGTCCCTAATCGATCACCTATGTTTTCAATTTCCTTGCTCTGTAATAAATCAAGGTTATCGAAGCAGCATGATAAAAACATTTCATTGGCAAGTTACGAAGTCGATCATTTGATTCAATCTGCTTAATGCTTTTATTTATTAAGAACATATCACTGAAGCATGTTCAAGACTTGTAGTAAGTTTTTGTAAGCCTTCTCAGAGGACAGGTCCGGCTAGCACTTGCATGGTAGTTTCTTCAGTGCTTTTAGGCGATGAAGGCAAATGTCACATTTCACTCTCCCTATGGTTCCGACGTGTTATTTTTAATTGGGATAATTCCTTCAAACCCCCTGAGCTATAGTGACTTTTGGACACCACCCCCTGAACTTTAAAAATAATCAGTTTGCCCCCTAACTTTTGCCAACTTGTTCGAGTTGCCCTACATCAAATTTCCGGCCAAAATTGAACGGAATATTCGTTTCTGATACCCTCACGTGACACGCACGTGAATGTCATAAGAGTATTTTCGTCCATCAATTATAGTTGATATACCCCCAAACTATTCACCTAGTAGCGTTATACCCCCTGAACTTTGGTTTAGCGAACTGCCCCCTGAACTTTAAATTTTTTAAAAAATTGCCCCTTAAACTTATAATTTTTTTAAAAGGTTGCCCCCTAAGGGTATTTCCGTCCTCACACATTTTCACCTTGTAAATATTAGTTTCAGAGGGTAAAACATTACCAATTTTCATACTTAGCAAAATTTTGTGCGAGAAGAAAACGGCTAGGGTTTATACGCGATTCAAAAACCTTCAGTTCTCTGCAAAGCGTTTTCAGGCGAAAATGGTGTGGCGACGGAGGGAAGCAACCGACGCAATACCTGACGGCCTACAAACACCCGATTATGGTACGATTTTGTTATACCTGAAACCCTAGGTCGTTTTTATTTGTTGATTTGTTACATGCATCCATGCCTAAATGCGTTAATTGGACCCCTTAAGGGGTTGTCACCTTTTTGTAGTTAAATGATGCCAAGTTGATTCTATTAGGCCCACGAATTGGTCCCCAATGTTAAGGTGAAGATACAGAAAATGTAGAAGCTGAAGATACAGAAAAAGGTGAAGATACAGAAAAAGATGCTGAAGTTCCCAATGTTGGTGAAGATAGAGAAAATGTAGAAGCTGAGATTGATTAGAAAATTCTTGAAGAAGACAATGTTGGAGCACAATCTGGAGATGCAGATATTGATTATGAGTCACTCCTAGAAGCCATGGATGAGGTAATACTTCAATCATAACTTATGCTTAAGTATGGTAGTTCTATTACAGTTCATAGTCTATGGACTAAGTGTAACAACATTTTGCTTAATGAAATTGCAGCTTAAAAGGGCTGATGAGATGAATAAGAAGATTATGCAAGATATTAACAATTTTCCTGACCCCAGAGGTGCTCAAAAACATTCCAGGAGCCAGGATTTGAAAAGGCTATTGGAGATATTCTGAAGAAGTGAGGATTTGCTTGTTAGCTTGAGTGTAGTATGGCAGCAATTTTAGAACAGTTTGGTGTTATTTTGGATTTTTTTTTTTGTTATGGGTTGGTTTGCATTTCCAAATGCATGGAAGTGCTATTTTTGTTCACTGCACCATTACTGTCTACAAACTATAAGCTGTATTGTACAACACTCAGTTGGGTTTTGATGCTTTAATCTTAGAACTTATTAGACATTGGCTGTCATTTGTGTATATATCTGACCAAATGCACTAAAAGAATGAACTAAAAATTACTTATGTTTATAGACACAAATTAGACATTGAAATCCATGATCTTCCAAAATAACAAGAAACAAGAAAAAATTAATTAAGGGGTAATTTTTTCCAAAATTTAAAGTTCAGGGGGCAGTTCGCTAAACAAAAGTTCAGGGGGTATAACGCTACTAGGTGCATAGTTTGGGGGGTATATCAACTATAATTGATGGACGAAAATACCCTTATGACATTCCCGCGCGTGTCACGTGAGGGTATCAAAAACGAATATTCCGTTCAATTTTGGCCGGAAATTTGATGTGGGGCAACTCGAACAAGTTGGCAAAGGTTAGGGGGCAAACTGCTTATTTTTAAAGTTCAGGGGGTGGTGTCCAAAAGTCACTATAGTTCAGGGGGTTTGAAGGAATTATCCCTTTTTAATTTCATTTTTGACTAAATCCTAATAGTTGTATTTCTTACTGTCATACACTGTTTTGATTAAAACTATGCATCAGGTGTTGATGTTTTCTTCGGTATCAACTGGAAAATCTTCATCTTTATCATGTAAGAACTCAAGTAGATAGTGAGAGATTTTGAGGAGCTGTTTACTGTAATTTTCATACACTTCGTGCACTCATTACTTGATTCTGGTGTTCTTCACGCTGGTAACAAGCCTATGGAATGCCATCTCTTAACTATGGTACTCTTATAGTATTTACATTTATTGATCAGTTATGTGTCTAAATCATCGGAAGAAAAAAACAACTTATATCGGGGAAGGTAATAAATACCCTCTAGGTGGGTTAAAATCCTGCTAATTTCAGGTGCATCATGTTGAGGGAATTATCGACCAAGTAGAAGGAACTGTTTAACTGTTTATGTATCTTGGGTGCAGCCGAGAGTTTTAGGAATTCTTCAAATCAAGTCGTTGCGTGACCAGCTGGACAATTGGGTGGATAAAGTGCACACTGCTTTGTTATCTGTTGAGGTGGAGACGCCCGATCTAGTTGTGGCATAATGTTTGTATTTCTTCACCCTTTTGACAGAATTGTACTTTTTTTTATGGAGAAATTCTAAATCAGAGTTTAAGGGTTCGGGCTATGCACGTTGTACGTGGTTGCAGTAACTTCTATTCAATTGTGGTTCGTTTCGGTAGAGCAACATAGTGAAACATACAAAAAAGGTGCGAAACAGATAACGTCACATGGATATATGGAACAAGAGTAAAGGATACTTTCCTAAGTGATCCTCGACAAAATTCTCACTAACATTTTGTCTAGGAGCCAAACGGCTTACATGATGAATTTGCATTTTCATATGCATGAGACGTCCCTGGATCCGAGGGACAAGAAACAAGGCGAGATCCCTGTGACCATAAAAATGTCATTAGTTCATTTTATTAGCCTAACCAAAGATCTGCTGTAAAATGAGCTCAGTAGAAATTGGTAGCATGACATGGTTGATCACACTTTGAGTGAATAAACTTAAGAGTAGTGAGAACTATTGGCACGATCAAGCTCAGCATCTTTCACCACACGTTTTGGATGTATAAGTACTTTCAGCTGCTCCTCCTTCTTGCCCATTTCCTTTCTTAGCTCCGAGCACTCCTTCTCCTGCAGTCAGAAAAGCTCCAATCTCAAAACACACACACCATAGCTCACACACAATTAAAGAATAAACTCTTTCCACCGGCATTGGATAAAACCACAACGAATCAATTTCAACAATAAGTCATTCAGCTTCGCCTTTTAACGTAGCAACACATCGAAACAACAAAAACGCAACACTACTCCGACTCATCCACCAATAGACACACACACACGTAAACAAACAAAAACTCAAAACTCACGAAACAGAACAACAATTGCATACCAGAAGATTAAGCTGCTTCGATAAGCGACCGAGCTCATTCTACAACAACAATTCGCAAAAACACACCAATCAAAACCTCGTGATAAAGCCTAATTACACACAAAGACTCATTCATGTGATCGCTAACCTTTAATTTATCGATTTCCACCTCTTTAGCACACGAGTTTGCGACAGGGGCTAAAGAGTCAAATCGCTCGACAACAACACTAAACTTCGAAGCTTCCTTCGGCCGTTGTGACAACGCCGGAGGAGGAGTGTGGTGGTGGTGGTGGACACAGCGTTGCTCTTCTTCTCGAACGAGAAGTTTGAGTAACTCAATCAAAGTCACATCAACAGCATCAACATTGAAGAAATGAAAGAAGAACAACATGAAGAATCTGAAAATGAGGAGATACTTGCACAACAAGGAAAAAGTGCTTAGTTGCTTTTGTACTTGTTGGTAGTTAGGAGAATATTCCATGTATCTCTTCTCTTTCCTATGTGTAAAGTTGTTACTTGCAAGCTATAAATATGTGGCTGTGCTTTCATTGTAAATCATCACTTTTACAACTAATGCAATGATTCATTTTGTCTTTGCTCACTTTCTTTCCAACAAGAACATGTGCTCCTTTTGTTCTTTTTATGATATGGTATCAGAGCAATGAGATCTTGATCTCATTGTCTCCTTTCCATACCTTCGCTTCCGCGTGCAACTTAAGCCACCATGAGTAACCCTGATTCACTAATATCATAAAACACAACACAATACAGACCTCAGTTTAATGCTACTAGATCACAATGGCCACCACTACCTAGATTCAGTAGCTATGCTGAAGATCCCACTCACCCCTTATACATGCATCATGGAGAAAATCCAGGGCAGCATCTTGTCACTCAAAAACTCACAAGCCAGAACTACTATAGATGGAGCAGGACCATGCATCTTGCTCTTGTGGCTAAAAACAAGATTGGATTTATTGATGGATCTATTCTTGAGCCACCACCAACATATCCAACTTATGCACAGTGGGTGCGTTGTAACTCCATGGTCATTTCATGGATAACTAATGCCCTATCACCTGAAATAGCTGATTATCCACTGTTTTCTAATAACTCACTATAATTATGGAATGGTTTGAAGAAACAGTTTGCTAGAAATAGTACAACCAGAGTCTATGTTCTTGAGCAACAAATCTCTAATATTAAACAAGATGGTAGCCCATTAAGCATTTACTTTTCCAGATTAAAAGCAGTATGGGATGAACTCAGCTCATATGACATACCACTTACTTGTAACAATGGATCTTGTGGAGTGTTGCAAGGTTTACATGATAAAAATGAGAGGATAAGGGTTATGGTGTTCTTAATGGGACTTGATGATAAGTTTAATCAAGTGAGAAACCAGATCCTGTTGAAAGAACCCTTACCACCTCTTGATGATCCCTTTGGACTTGTGCTTCAAGAGGAAGCAAACTCTGATCTCTCTGTTGGTACTGGTTCTGCTGTTGAAACAACAGCTATGCAGGTGAAAACTACCGCACAGGGTCCTCAAGATAACACTATGGTGAACTACAGTCAGAAACCACCATTCAAGCCATGGAACAAGCAATCCAACAGTAACAACAATAACAACAAGCAAAGGCCACCATGCAGAAAATGTGGTAAAACTAATCACATTGTTGACTCATGCTTTGAGGTTTATGGTTATCCACCTGGACACAAACTTGCAAGGTTCAAGCCAGCACAACAACCCTACAGAGGATCTGCATCTACAGTGAATCAAACCACATAGGGCACTGTTGCTCAAGGACCACAGTTACCAATCACACAAGAGCATTTCCAGCAGCTTTATTCTCTCTTTCAAAACTCCACTTCCACTCCTACTCAGGTTAAGTCTGTCCCACAAAGCTCTCACTCAGGTATACACCAAGCTCTCAACTGTGTCCTCTCCAGTTCTACTACCACTAACTCCTGGATCTTAGATTCAGGAGCAACAGATCATATCATTTGTACCCCTAGCCTTTTTGTTTCTCATGAACCATTATCCAACACTATTGTTAAGCTCCCTGATGGTAAATACACTTATGCTACATCCATTGGAACTGTTTTCTTAAACAGTAAAATCACTCTAAAAAATGTGTTGTGTGTTCCCTCTTTTCACTTCAATTTACTATCTGTCAGTAAACTGGTCACTGAACTTCATTGTGTTCTTATAATGTGGGGTACTTTGTGTTTGATACAGGACATTCTCAGTTGGGAGATGATTGGGATAGCTAAGATGGATGCAGGCTTGTACCACTTGTCTTTGAAAGAACAACTTCCTGATTCCATAAGAGAAATTCACAATAGCAAACATTCTGTTTTTGATTCTAGTCATTCTGTTTCTATTTCTTGTTCTGAATCTATGCTATGGCATGTAAGGATGGGACATCCCTATGTATCCAGATTATCATTATTGAAATCATCTAATGAAATTTTCCCTTCAAAGTTTGACTCTATTAGTTGTGATGTGTGTCACTTGTCTAAACAACACAAACTGTCTTTTCCTCAAAATCCTCAAGTTTCTAAACATACTTTTGATCTTGTACACATGGATATTTGGGGTCCCTTCAGTGTCCCATCAATGAATGGTAGTAAATATTTCCTCACCATAGTGGATGATCATAGTAGGTTCACTTGGACTTATCTCATGAAAAACAAAAGTGATACCAGAAACCTTATCTACCAGTTTTTTGAGTTAGTTAAGACACAATTTGACCTCAATATCAAAATTGTAAGATCTGACCAAGGACTTGAATTCAATATGAAAGAATTCTTTGCTTCAAAAGGAGTGATTCATTAGCAAAGTTGTACTTATACCCCACAACAAAATTATGTTGTGGAGAGAAAACATCAACACCTACTCAATGTGGCTAGATCTTTGAGGTTTCAAGCTTCCTTGCCTCTCCTATTCTGGGGAGAATGTCTCGTCACAACTGCATATCTCATAAACAGAACCCCCACTCCTTTATTACAAAACAAAACTCCATTTGAACTTCTCTTCTCCAAACAACCACAGTACTCTCATCTGAAAACCTTTGGATGCCAATGCTTTGCATCAACACTACCTACTCCACAACATAAATTCTCTCCTAGGGCAAGTGAATGCATTTTCATTGGATATCCTCCTCATATTAAGGGGTATAAGTTGTATGATTTGACTTCAAAAAGAGTCTTCATATCCAGAGATGTAATTTTTCATGAAGATGTATTCCCCTTCAAATCTTCTAATCCTACTTCTCATATTTCCACCGAGTCTCCATTTCCACAACCTCCTCTCACTATTTTTGACAGTGACTTTGTTCCTATACAACATACTTCACCAGAAATGCATCATACTCATCACACTCCAAGCCCAGAATCCACTGTCCCTCCTTCACCTCTCCCCACCTCACCTCTCATTCCTTCTCATCATTCTTCCCGTATTGTCCTTACTCCTGCTATTACTAGACACTCTTCTAGAATCAGGAGGCCACCAGCTTACTTGAAAGACTACCAGTGCAAGCTTGCAGCCACCTCAACTGTTTTTGTCACTCCTGCTGAGTTGTCTTCTTCACAAGGCATCTCTCCTTATTTCAACATTAATTTATCATTTAGTAGACCCTCACCCTCTCATTTACATTATGCACTCTCTGTTGCCTCTCACCATGAGCCTAGTTCCTTCCATGAAGCTAACTTAAATCCATTGTGGAGAGATGCAATGACTGTTGAATTAACTGCTCTTGCTGAAAATGATATTTGGTCCTTCACAACATTGCCCCCTGGTAATAAAGCTATAGGCTGTAGATGGGTTTACAAAGTGAAAGTTACTTCAAATGGAGAGGTTGAGCGCTATAAAGCTAGACTGTTGGCAAAATGATACAGTCAACTTGAGGGATATGATTACTTTGAAACCTTTTCTCCAGTAGCAAAAATCACCACTGTGAGATGTTTGTTGGCATTTGCAGCAGCTCATGATTGGTTGCTTTTTCAGCTTGATGTGAACAATGCTTTCCTCTATGGTGATTTAAAGGAGGAAGTGTACATGTCACCACCTCCTGGATTTGCTACTGAGGGGGAGCAGGTTTGTAAGCTTCATAAATCCTTGTATGGATTGAAGCAAGCCTCTAGACAATGGAATCACAAGTTGACCTCAATAATTGTCAATGAAGGTTACAAAGAATCATCTGCAGATCATTCATTGTTTATCAAACATTCATCTCCTACTTCCATTACTGTCATTCTCATTTATGTAGATGATATTATCATTGGAGGGAATGATCCAACAATAATTGACAAACTGAAGGCTTATTTGAAAAGGAACTTCAAGCTCAAGGACCTTGGACCACTCAAATACTTCCTTGGAATAGAAGTAGCCAGAAACAAATCAGGCATATCTCTAAACCAAAGACAGTACACTCTTGATATTATAAATGATTGTGGTTTGTTGGGAGGAAGGTCTGTTGGTTTTCCCATTGATCAGAACTTTAAGTTAAGTCATGAAGGAGAAGATGTCCTGGAAAATCCCACTGAGTATAGAAGGTTGATAGGGAGGCTTCTATATCTTGTTGTCACCAGACCAGACATTGCTTACAGCGTTCATACTCTAAGTCAATTCATATCTAACCCTCTCAAATCACATATGGATGCTGCTCTCAGGGTTGTAAGATATCTTAGATCAGCACCAGGACAAGAGCTTCTATTTCTAAGAAGAAACACTATGCACATGAAGGGATATTGTGATGCTGATTGGGCTTCATGCGTTGACACAAGAAGACCAGTCACATGATTCTACATCTTCATTGGAGATGCATTGATCTCTTGGAAATCCAAGAAACAACAAACTGTTTCCAGGTCTTCTGCTGAGGCAGAGTATAGAGCAATGGCCTCCACTGTTTGTGAGATGGTTTGGATTAAAAATCTATTAAGAGATCTGGGATGTAAACATGATCAACCAGCTTTGTTGTTCTGTGATAACAAAACAGCTATCCACATTGCATCTAATCCCATGTTTCATGAGAGAACAAAAAACATTGAATTAGACTGTCATGTGGTCAGAGAGAAAATGCAACAAGGCTTGTTTAAATTGTTCCATGTTAACACTGGAAACCAGTTAGCTGATATATTTACCAAAGGTCTTGGAGTGAAGCAGTTTAAAAAGCTTCTTGGCAAGATAAGAGTTTATGATATGCACTCTGATCTTGAGGGGGAGTATCAAAGTCACAACAACAACATCAACATTGAAGAAATGAAAGAAGAACAACATGAAGAATCTGAAAATGAGGAGATACTTGCACAACAAGGAAAAAGTGCTTAGTTGCTTTTGTACATGTTGGTAGTTAGGAGAATATTCCATGTATCTCTTCTCTTTCCTCTGTGTAAAGTTGTTACTTGCAAGCTATAAATATGTGGCTGTGCTTTCATTGTAAATCTTCACTTTTACAACTAATGCAATGATTCATTTTGTCTTTGCTCACTTTATTTCCAACAAGAACATGTGCTCCTTTTGTTCTTTTTATGATAAAATCCTCGTTCCATTTGTCCTCTTCCAAACCCTCGTTCGCCATTTTCATACGGAATTTGGTGAAGAGTGCACATAATAACAAGATTGGCGCCCATCGAGTTTTTAGTAATTACGTTTGCGGTACTTTTTTTGTTTTTATTACGTTTGGTGCACTGAAGTTTGAGTAATTGCAATATTGGTGCACTGAAGTTCGCGACATGGTGCCTTTCGATGACAACCCACCGATGAACACCTCTAAATAACAGTATAGATATAGATCATTTCATTCATAACCATATAACTTACTTAGCCCATGAGAAACACACTCTATAAACTGTAAAAATCTGCTGAAATTAAAGTACTCAGTCCCAATTACAACACTAAATTAAACTCTAATGTACATATAACAGACAACATGGCTCAAACATGGGCTGCCACAAAAAAAAGTCAAATCAAAAGCTTATGCAAGAAACACAGTTCATATGTTGTAACTGAACTCAATGATGTATGTGCATGTTCACCAAAACCATATATCAGCTAGGGAACTCGACCCGACCATGGCTTATTAGCTATGCCCCTCACTAGAAAATCGAGCTCCCGTTTTATCACCTTACTAGTATCAATCTCCTTGTCTAATCTTTTCACCACGCCTTCAACTTCAAGGAATTTTTCCTTGAGACATTTGATCTCATCTTCTACTCCAGCCTTCTCTTTTCTCTTCAGCTCCACAATTTCTTCGAATTTGCGATAAAATCCCATTATCGCGCCTAAACATTCTCGTAAAAATCCCACTGACATGCCTAAATCCTCAAACGCTTTCAAAGTCTTATCCCAAGTCTCGATATCGTTGATAGACGAGGTAGTTATACTGGACCTAATTGCATCAGCAATGTTCAAAGTCTCAAAAATTATCCCGGTTGCCAACTTCACATTGAGGCCATTAGTTAAATTTTCGTGCAGAATTTTTCCTTGACTGCAACATAGCTCGTAATATTTCTTCTGAGGTGCATCGATGGCTCTGTGTCGAGGATTAGGCCATCAATGGATATCGTGAAATCTTTAAAATCTTTCACATCTTTGAAACTTGCAACAGATTCCAAGAATCTGATGACTTCCTCAACTTCCAAATCAGAACTGTAACTATCATCATCACATTGATCCACTGGGGGCTCTTTTTCGGGAACCAATACTTTCATGGTCTTGCCTTTGTGAATATCTGATGCAAGGGAGTCATGCTTCGTTTCAGTACTAATCTGACCACCTTCTCCAGATTGCTCTTTAGTTTTCGCTACCAACATGATTAACGAAAAACTTCATTTCCAATTCTATGAGAAAAACATCAGGAGGTAGTGTGGCATAATATACCTGCATCAGTAGGCTTACCCAAATTTAGAAGGCCAATCGCCCTATCCATTTCCGATAATCCGCTTGCCCGCACAATGTATATCTAAGAAAACCGAACGACATGCATTCAAAGTGAAAACTTTCGAAGTTCTAACCACGTATAAATGATCACCAGGCTTGACCTTGAACACGTAAAATAAGACGTTCAAGGTAAACATACAGGAAATTAAGTGAATTTGGATATTGACAACCATTACATTATAGGTCTTACTTCAGACAATTGGTCGATAATATGATCACGAATACTCAACTTAAGTTAGAAGGTCTGCTTATTTCTTGATGTATAATGAGGTGAAATAGTTGAGGCATAACGAATAATCTCAATCATACATATACGGACTTCAAAAAATTAGAAACTTCTATGAACACTAACGATTACCATTACCAGATAGGCAAAGAAAAAAAGCAAGCATGAAGCGTAAAAAATTCAAAGAATAACCTTGAAGGTATGAGGCTGAATAAGTTGAAAAACTAAGACATCTCCCTCCAACAGGCCGTGTGGAGAAACCACTCCATCCACTACTCAGTCCAGTCTTATTCACCAAATAGATTGCTTCATATTCTTGTTCATGCTCATCCACCCAAACCATGGTTTCATCGTGCTTCGGCAAATGTAACTTACAAAATTTGCTTGGTGTTGAAGATATTGATAAAAAGTTAGGAAGATTATGTAGAATATTGTATATTGTATAATATAATCAGAAGATTGTAGTTTATCTTTTCCTTATTTAGTTTGGATCCTTATGATCTGTTTAAGGTTTTGTCCTCTTGTATATATTGAGCAGTTTGTGCTCATTTTCTTATTCAATGAAGTATACAGATTATTAAAAACTTCATGGTATCAGAGCCATAACTCTGAACCTTAGCAACGCTGCTGCCCACCAATTATTTTTCAACGGATCTCTCCCTATTTCTTCTTCTCTCCACTCTGTTGATTGAAGATGACAAATCCAGAGGATACTTCCAAATCCTCCACAACATCAAAATCAACAACAAATTCAAGAGGAAACATGGAGACCGTAATTCATGGTGGTTCAGAAGCATCTCCAATCTCAATCACAAGTCACAAATTAAATGGTCATAATTTCCTCAAATGGTCTCAGTATGTCATGATATGTGGTAAAGGCAAAGATGATTACCTTACGGGTGAGGTAACAATGCCGGATTCAACATATTCTAGATACAAAAAGTGGAAATCTGAAAACAATATGATTATGTCATAGTTAATTAATTCCATGAATAATGATATTGGTGAAAATTTCCTACTCTTTGGGAAACAAAAGAGATTTGGGATGCAGCGAGAGAGACGTACTCGAGTTCAGAAAACACTTCAGAATAATTCCAGAGTGAAACCATTCTCCATGTGTTAACCATATAAAATAAATACGAGATTAAAGAGAATATTAGTCCTAAATCAGAAGGATTAATAAATGTACAATACTATTGTCACGAGTACTTCCGATGAAGTTGTACCCACTCCCAACGAGGAGGCCCATCGGGTGTGACCAATATCGCTCGGTTACTAACCCAAAGCGGTATGAGTGGCCATCCGACGAGGGAATCTAGTGTCCCTCGGAAAGTCACGATGAATCAAGACCAGATATCAAGGTGGCATCGGATAAAAAGCAAACCCGGATGGATCCTCCTGATTCAGATATCCATCAAGACGCCGAGCAGGGCCCCAACGGACTCCCGAGTCCCAGAACCTTGACAAGAACGCTTCCTTACTATGCATTCTCAATACAAGTGCCCCCGAAGCAATGCCCCAGACGACCAACTCAAAGAACGGAACCACACATTGACGTAAGAACCATAGAGCAACACTTTTCGGGCACTCGGAAAGAGAAATGCCTAAGCCATGAAGGCTAAAAGCCTCTCAGAGGTCAGCTCACGGGTAAACACCCCATCGGAGAAAACACCCAGAATCACTTACTTCAGGATACATCCCTATCGGAGCAGCGTTATCGCCGATAGAACACCCAAATCTGGCCCTCTAATCATTCCTAAAGACAATAAGCCCACGGAGTCAAAGAAGGCAGCCTACCACCTATCGGAAAGAAGGCGAAAGCCCTCGGAAGAAGATAAAATAGTACAATCAGCACTTAGCACATCGAGATAGACATTATCTTATTGATTGGTGTACATTATGACACTTGTATTCATCCCAAAGTATAGCAACATGCATAACAACACATGTCAACATGCATAGAGACATCTGTCCCTAAAATTTTCTATATAAAGGGAGGTGATCTCATAATAAAAGGGGGGGCGACTGAATATAATAAAAAGAGGGAATATAATGGAAAAGAGTGGATCACAGTGAATAAAGGAAGGAATGTTCTTGTTACTTTGCCTCTTTTAAAATAGCATTTAGCTTTTGATCCACGGGTAAGGGCGTTCCAACCCAAATAAATAATTCAGTTAATTAGTTCATAATTCCAAACCTGTTAACACCATGACTTCCGCCAAGGAGATCAATTTGTCACACGGTACTTTAGTACTTCACTCGACATTGGCAACAATTAGATTTATTTTAGATATTACCGTGGACAAGCACTACTAATTCTGCCTTATACAAGAAAATTGTAGAGCAGAAAAGAACTTTTAAGCTCCTCCTCGGCCTTAATTAGGATCTAGACTAGGTTAGAGGCCGTGTCTTGGGTACAAAACCTTTGCCAAGACTTCGCGAAGCATTCTCTGAAGTCAGACGTGAGGAGAGCAGAAAAAAGGTGATGATGGGGACGTCAGAGTCAGTGGTGGATGCCTCTGCCCTTGCAGCCCGTGGCCAGCTTAATGGTGGAGTTGGTGACACTCGTCGTAAAGGTGAACGACCAATGTGTGAATACTGCAAGAAAGTTGGTCATATCAAGGATACTTGCTGGGAACTTCACGGTAAACTTGCAGATTAGAAGCCTCGACAAATGGCTAATCGCAATGGAAATGCTCATGTTGCTGCCAGTACTAAACATACTGCATCTGAAACTCAGTCGTTCATAAAGAACAAATGGAGATTCTTCAGCAACTGTTTGCTCAGGCAACAACTAACTCTCATAATGTTGTATCAGGATTAGTTGTTCAAAAAGATAATCCCACTCATTCAGCCTTTCATGCCAACACCAGACAACAACCATGGATCGTTGATTCGGGGGCCTCAGATCATATGACAGGTGATGCATCTAACTTTGACAAATATGAACCCAGTAAAAGGAACTCCTCCGTTCGTATTGCAAATGGAACTCATTCAAAAATCAAAGGGGACAGCTTCTATAAAACTCTCAAAAGGTTTTAACACTCAATTATGTCCTTAATGTTCCTTCGTTAGACTGTAAATTGCTGTCTATAAGCAAAATTACTCGAGATCTGAATTGTGAAGCTAGATTCACTCATGACTATTGTATTTTTCTGGACTTGAACTCGGGGAAGACGATTGGCAGTGCTAGCGTGTGTTCCGATCTCTACCTACTGAATCTTTCGCCCTTTGAAACTGTCCCCAAGTCAAGTATGAGTTGCAGTACAAGTCAACCTTTTAGTTCTTTCAATTATGTTTTCAATTTTACTTTCAATAAAGATAGTAATATTGTTATGGTTCACTGTCGTTTAAGACATCCAAGTTTCTTGTACTTGTCGAAACTGTTTCCTAAGCTATTCATCAATAAAGATCATTCTTTGTTTCATTGTGATATATACCAGTTTGCTAAACATATTCGACATTCTTATACGCAACTGAAATACAAACCTTCACAACCATTCACACTCATTCATAGTGATGTTTGGGGACCATCCAAAACAAAAAGTATTTCTGGGGCACGGTGGTTTGTATCATTTATTGATAATCACTCACGTATCACATGGGTCTTCTTAATGAAGGAAAAAATCGAAGTTGGAAATATTTTTCAAAAATTCCATTCGTTGATTCAAAATCATTTCATACAAATATTCAAATCCTCAAGACAGACAATGCTAAAGAATATTTCTCATCTAATCTATCCTCCTATCTTAACAAACATGACATTCTTCATATCAGTTCTTGTGTTGACACCCCTAAACAAAATGGGGTTGCTGAACGCAAAAATTGTCACCTTCTTGATGTTGCTCGCTGTCTTATGTTCTCATCCAATGTTCCAAAATTCTATTGGGGTGAAGCCATATTAACAGCAGCCTACCTCATTAATAGGATGCCCTCACGAGTTCTCCAATTCTCTAGTCCTCACAGAATCCTCCTCAAATCATTTCCTCACTCACGGCTGGTTTCTCCTAACTTACCGCTAAAAATATTCGGTTGCACAACTTTTGTCCATATCCATCATCAATACGGGAGTAAACTTGACCCTCGATCACTCAAGTGCATTTTGTTGGGTATGCACCAACACAAAAGGGATACAAATGCTACTCACCTCAAACTCGGCGTTTTTACACGTCTATGGATGTCAGTTTCTTTGAACAAAGTCCATACTATCCCAAATCTACAATTCATGGGGAGAATGTGAGTGAATCTCAGCTTTGGGATTGGGATATCTCAACTCAAACTCCTATCTCTCACTCTGAAAATCAGCCGACCCAACCAAAGCTACCTCCGTTACCTCATGTCCAACTATCACCTGAAAACACACCTGAAAACACCAACACCTCTGACCATCACAACCCTATGCCCAACACTCTTCCTACTCAATGTCGGGTCTATCAGAGGCGAAGACAAGATGGTGCGAGGCAGGAAACACAACAGCCAGATCAAGACTCTGATCCGAATTCAATTCCTCCTATTAATACAACATGTATGGATGAATTTATTATTAATGCTCCCATTACCCCTAATATTGATGACTTGGACATGCCTATTTCTGAAAGAAAAGGTGTCAGAAAGTGCACAACTCATCCAATCAACAATTATGTATCTTATGATAGTATTTCACCAGCTTACAAGGCATTTGTTTCAACATGGATACTGTCCAGATTCCTAACAACATTCATGAAGCTCTCACTATACCAAGGTGGAGAAAGGATGTTCAAGATGAGCTAAAGGCACTTGAAAAGAATGGTACTTGGGTCATCATAGACCTTCCTACAAGAAAGTGACCGGTGGGATGCAAATGGGTGTTTACGGTGAAGTACATGGCTGATGGAAGTGTGGAAAGATTGAAGGCTAGATTAGTTGCGAAGGGGTTCACTCAATCCTACGACATTGATTACCAAGTGACATTTGCTCATGTGGCAAAACTAAACTCTATAAGAATCATCCTCTCTTTGGCCGTTAATCTCGAGTGGAATCTCTACCAACTGGACATAAAGAATGCCTTCCTCAATGGCAACCTTGAAGAGGAAGTATATATGGAAATTCTACCTGGTCTTGAAGCTAGAAAAAAGGGAAACAAAGTTTATCACCTCAAGAAATCCCTATATGGTCTCAAACAATCACCACGTGCATGGTTCGATAGATTTGCGAATGTGGTTACCAAGTTTGGATATGTGCACTGTGAGGCATATCACACTTTATTTGTTTGTATATCTCCAACCAAGAAAATTGCATTACTGATAGTATATGTGGACGACATTATACTATCATGCGATGACGAAGCAGAATTGAAGTTATTGAAGGGGCGTCTTGCTCAAGAGTTTGAAGTAAAAGACTTGGGAACTCTAAAATACTTCCTAGGAATGGAAGTTGCTAGATCCAGCAAAGGGATTGTGATCTCGCAGAGAAAATATACTCTTAACTTGCTTAAAGAAACAGGTATGTTAGGGTGTAAACCGACTGACACACCTATGGATGCACACAAGAAGATTGGAGTGGGCATGGACAACACACCGGTTGATAATGGACAATATTAAAGACTCGTGGGAAGGCTAATATATCTCTCTCATACTCGTCCAGACATTGGTTTCGCTGTCAGCTTTGTAAGTCAGTTCATGCACAGCCCCACAGAGGAGCATATGAATGTTGTGTATAGAATCCTTCGGTATTTAAAAATGACTCCTAAAAATGGACTATTTTTCAGGAGATCTGAAAATAGAGAAGTCGTTATTTACTCAGATGCAGATTGTGCAGGGAATCTCATGGATAGAAGATCTACTTCAAGTTATTATTCTTTTGTTTATGGCAACCTAGTGATCTGGAGAAGCAAAAAGCAACCAGTTGTGTCAAGAAGCAGCGCAGAGGCTGAAAATAGAGCTTTGGCTCAAGGAATTTGCGAAGGAATCTGGATTAAGAGGCTACTAAGTGAACTTGGCATTAAACCTACTCCTGTCAAACTCATTTGTGACAACGAAGCAGGTATTAGCATTTCAAAGAATCCAGTTCACCATGATCGCACTAAACATGTGGAAATTGATAGACATTTCATCTATGAAAAGATATCAAACTCCACAATCCAGCTGACTTATATTCCTTCAAAACTGCAAATTGCTGATATTCTCACTAAAGCTCTACCTCGTCCTAACTTTGAAGATTTGAGCTGCAAGCTTGGTATGTATAATATATACACACCAAACTTGTGGGGGAGTGTTGAATATATTGATAAAAGTTAAGAAGATTATGTAGAATATTGTATATTTTATAATATAATCAGAAGATTGTAGTTTATATTCTCCTTATTTAGTTTGGATCCTTAGGATCTGTTTAATATTTTTTCCTCTTGTATATATTGAGCAGTTTATGCTCCTTTTCTTATTCAATGAAGTATACAGATTATTTAAAACTTCACTTGGCAAGGTCTGCAAATAATAAGAATTCTATGCAATTATCGTTCATTCACTTGGAAGGATTAAGCATTTCTAGATGAAAAGCATTTGTTCAACTCATCAACCAGAATCCACCAGAGACGTGCAATTTTAACATGAGCTTTGAAAAGTTTGGAAACTCTAGTACCAAGTTTTCTTTAAATTCTCCTACTCGCTCCATAGCCGAGGTTGAGACATTATTGCAATTAGGACTGCTAGTTGTATCTACCTTACAAAATTTCTGGACACGGCACTGTCAACAATTCACCAAATTCTGCGTAACAGTTATAATCTTTAGTTTCTGATTAACTAGAAGTCTAGAATTCGGTTACTCGGTCCCAATATATTATAACACTAGATTAAACCCCAATATACAAGAAACTGATAAAGTGACTCAAAACATTCGATGCCACAACAAAAGTCAAATCAAAAGCTTATGCAAGCAACATGACCCTTACTAAAAACATGTGATCATACTTTTATACGTTACAGAATTATGAGCCACAATTGCTAACCAAAAAAAGTGCTAGATGTGTAATTCAAGAACTTGAAGCCGGCCATGCTCGACCGCAAGATTAATGATTTGAGGCCCTCAGAAGCTTCCATGGTTCATCCACGACTGCCTTTGCCACCTCCACTTACTCTCTTTCCCGTGTGCAACACGGCTTGTCGTTGTGGCTGCTGAGGAGGACGTAATAGTAATGATCAAGAACAAGGTGAACAAAGCTCTAAAATTCACCATCTTTTTAGTACTCAGTGCCTTTTGCAAGGGATCAATTAATAGGGAAAGACCAGTAGCCTTTCTTTGCTTCGCTTTGAAGTCAAGTACAAATGACTTCACCTCAATAGTGCCATCAATTATAATACATATAAGGGGATAACTTATGTAGGTGGGTTTGGGTAATTATTACAAGCGGTGTGGTAGTTGTCAATTGCTAAGTCACCTGATCCTCCACGCCTAGAAAGTTGCAGGCGCACCAGTCTCGCCCTGACGACTTCAGTGCCCGTGCTTCGCTCTAAGACGCTTTACAAATTTTTAGTTCTCGCACTAAGATTTCTTAGTTCTTATGTTAAAATCTTATGAATAATCATAGTTGGTAGAAGACAAACAAAAGAGTGATACGGAAGAAGGAGCAATAGGAGAACAAAACTAACTCAAAAATTATATAATTACAAAAATTAGAAGTGATTTAAGGCTTATACATTTGTCTTCCCACCATAATAATTTAGAAAATATTATAGAAAATTGATAACCATGAGAAGTTATGTACTTTTCTTTCATTATAATCCATTTCTTTGTGTGAAAATTTTATATATACTTATATTTTATGTGTTTATAACATACTAATTTAGGTAATAATTCTTTTATTTTTATATAAGTTTTTTCTTCTTAGAAGCGCATTATAGTGGCGCACTAAGACTGCAACTTTTTGAAATTGCCGCACTGGCGCACCCGCACTGGCACTCGCACCCGCATCCGCCTCAGGTGACTTAGGTCAATTGTCATGATTCTTTTAGGAAAAATCCATTAACTCACGGAAGTGAAATATATATATATATATATATGTATTATTAGGAAGGAAGATACTATGGAATCTTCTTCCCCTGATTAAGGGATTCTAGCCTATCGTTACCATACTTAGATAGTTATCGTTACCATACTTAGATAGAAGAATCTTTCCTTATTTTATACTCTTGTAGTTGTATATATCGCCAATAAGTGCATAAAGTTAGTAAAAGGAGATGGCGACTCATACCTATCTCGTGTGTGCTTCATGTGGCATAATAAGTGCACCATTATTTTCGTGTTAGGTTAGTGTTTGGCGGGATCCTATCAGCCTATGTAAATTTTGTAAATGCATGGTGAAAAATTACCATAAAATTTCATACTAAGGATTTGTTAAATCTGAACTAAGTGACCAACACTTTGGCTTTCTCATTACTATCAATTGAGTTTCAATAGTTAGGGGTTATGAATTAGAATAGTTTTGGTCTACAATTTGTTCCCTTGAGGTATCAACTTACTTCTCATCCTACGTCTAATAATGTTGTTGAGAGCAAGATAACTCGACTCGCCCGCTATAGTCTCCCTTCCAAAATCGGCTAAATAAGGATGATCGCCAAACATCTTTACATTAGTCTGCGCCATGACAGACATTGCTTCCGCTAGAGCAAGCGGAGACCGCACACTACTCGAATACTTAAACGCAAACGGAAACAAAGCTGCTCGATCTGCAACGCACGTAGGCGCGGTAGGCAGTCTAACCGGAGAGTCGTACTCCATGACAAACTGATTATTGGTAACCCCATGAGGTTCGCAATCAGCCATAGTACCGGAACCCTCAAACCAAACCGCAACTTTAGCCGCAACGCTCTTAACTTGAGCAAACCAAGCCATCGAGGAATCCATGGACATAAAAGCGTTCAATTCCATCAAACAATCGTTAGCCCACGTCTCCGAAAATCGAAAATCGTTATACCTCTCAGCAAACGCCTTGTTGAGCTTAGCATCCGCTTCACACGGATACTGCAGGCCAGACGAACATAACGACAATTTCTCAAGCTCGCTACGTTCATCCTCAACAAGAAACGCGTGATGACCAAACAACACCAGCCACAACCTGCTCACCCCTTTTCGGATAAATCGGCAACAACGATCATTAATCAACGAGATCAAATCCTCGAGCAATGCTACAATACCAGGCACATTAGGCAAAAAGAACGCATCCACCGCGCCCGACCTAATAAAATCGACTAGGAACAATGCACTCAGGTAAAATAGGGCAAACCTTACCAAAAGTAGGAATCTCCGGCTGCGACGAACACAACGTGTTAAACAACGGCGATGAATAGGCTCTCGATCTGAAAAGGTAATCAAAAATCGGCGATTCGAGGTGTTTAAAGACAGCGCACTACCACCGACGCTGGATTCGAAATACGACAATGTAGGATGTACGGATGGTAGTTAGGACAAATTTGGTGAAAATGTGTGTTATCATGACAACTAAATTGAGGTTGATTTGGTGTCCATCATGAGAGAGGAAGGATGGTAGGTGTTGAGCTTTCTACGAGGAGCGTAGTTGATATGTAATCCATGAGCTGGAGGATAATGACGGCGGTGCTGCGACGAGATTGATGGTGACTCAGGTCGAGGGCAAAAAAGGAAAAAGTGTTCAAGTGAAGGAGGGGAAATAAGAAAAATGAAAAATGTGGAGAAGGAAAATTAAAAGAAAATAAAAGGAAATGAAGGAAACACAAGGAGAAATTGGAAATGGAAATGAATTAACGAGAGACAAAAGAAAATGGGGAAAGATAAAATAAATGGTTGAATGAGAAGCTAAAGCATAATGAATTTGTGTTACTAATGAAACTAAAAAGTATTTTTCTAGAAATTATTCAAATTTGATGTGTCTTATATTTTTGATAATTTTGGTCCTTTATGTATACCACTCTGCAGTTTTGGTCCTTTATATATACACTCCTCAATTTTAGTTCTTTTATGTATACATTGCGCTCAATTTTGGTCCTCCAGCCAAACTAATTTTAAACTTTGTTAAAAGACGTCACGTGCGAGTCGTGTGACACCTGAAACTGGTCCCAATATTATTTTATTTATGTTTAACTTAAAATTTAAAAAAAATGATAGGTTCGTTAACAAAAACGAGAATGGTGACCCAGTAAGATAAGACGTACGAGCCCATATTTACCACTAACATAAAAAATAAAATAAAAAGTAAATATGATTTCTTTTTCAGGTTACTATAGCTACAAATGACCAAATGCCCTAATGTATTGATTGTGTGTATCAATCTTGAAAGATAAAAATAAAAAAGTATGATAGTCATCGTGTGTGGGGCTATGCATTAATTAATCATTTAAAAAATTTAAATAAACGAAACAAGCATGTATATATTTTTGTTTTCACTATCCCAAGTTGAAACCATGAATACAAAATACATGTAACTCTTTATAATGCAAAATCTCAATCCATAATTTATGACGGGGAGAGGGAGGGACGCGGGTTGTTAACGAACCTATCATTTTTCTTAAATTTTAAGATAAACATAAATAAAAATAGTAATGGGACCGGTTTCAAGTGTCACATGACTCGCACGTGACGTCTTTTGACAAAATTTAAAATTAATTTGGGTAGAGGACCAAAGTTCAGCGTAATGTATACATAAAGGACTAAAATTGAACATGTTATATATAAAGGACTAAAACTGCAGAATGGTATACATAAAAGACCAAAATTGCCAAAAACCCGGTTCTTTAGTGTTTACTATAACAGAGTTGTTGCACCAAAAAGTAATGAACCAACTACTAATTAGTGAATTTTCCCTCATATCAGCAAGTTTACTAATTACTAAAGCGATCCTCAAAGTTATCACACTAATAATGAGTGAGATTTTTCTATTCCCTCCCTCTATTCCTTCTCTATTCCATCAATCAAATAATAACACGTGGCATTTGAAGACCCACATAATTAACCCCAAATTAGTTCCTAAAAGTCAATTATGAATTGAAGGAAAGTTATATAAGAAACATTTGTAGTAAATATAATCCTACCTATCAAATTAAAATGAAATTGACAAAAACAAAAAAATTAAAAAGAAAAACAACAGAACCATACACGCATTCATTTCAAGGAGATGCTAAGGAAATTATTTAATAAATCCTTCCTACCTAAAAAAATATAATAAAGAAACATTAATTAACTGCTATACTCAATTTTAGACCAATTATCGCCCACAGGATTCCATATTTCTACTCTGGGAACATGGCCGACCTCCCACTCCTTTCCTTTTTGTTTCAGAGCGGCAACTCTCTTCACAAATTCTTCAGACATATCTTCGAAATACACAAGTTGAAGATCGCCCAGATGTCGGAGCCCTTCCGGCACCTCCGCCATCAATTTGCAATGCCTCATGAACAACTTTTCGAGATGGGGCATACAACCCTCTCCCACTTTCACCCATCTCAAATTTTCTAACCTAAACAATTCCAATTGATTGAGTCTCTGAAATCCGTCAGCCCTAAATATCAATCCCTCGCCTTCATAAGCTGAATCCATCCTCAAAGAATTGGAGATTGGGCAAACCTTGAATGCACCCGTGAGGATTCCGATCTCCCACCCCTAATCTGCTTCCCATCAAGTACAACTCTGTCAGCCCAACAAGAGAAGGTGTCCAATGTGGTATCTTCTCTAACCGCCCACTCAGAGCGAGATATCTCAGTGATGGAAAACTGGAAATAGTAGACATTGAAGGGTGGTCTAGGTCAAGAACCTCCCCCTCAAGTGCACAAAGACTTAGTCTTTGTAAATTACACAGCTTGGAAATAGAGGAGCAAAGGTCCTTTCCATATTTTCTTTTTATATTTGTCAAGCCCAGTGTGTGCAGTTGAGTAAGCTTCCCTATTTCTACAACTATTTTAACACCACCACCAACTTCACTGGCATTCAAAAACCTAAGATCTTGCAGCGATGACATGGTCCCTATATCATTTGGACCTTGAAAACTTATAAAATTGCCATCTTCATACCTGCCCACCAATAGATATCGTAGTTTTTTGAGCTTTACGACTTCAGTAGGTAATTGTGTCACTCTGGTTTCAAAAAGATTTAATGACTCCAGATTGACAAGATTTTTGATAGATTTTGGAATGACTTTTACCAAAGTTCCGCTCAAATCCAAGTACTTTAGATGATATAGTTTGAAAACTCCATCTCGGATGGATTCTAGTGGAGCTCTCTCTAAGAACAATACTTTTAGCAGCCTACATCTTCTGCCCAATTCCTTCCCTAAGATTGCCTCACAAGACGAATCTTCGGAACTAAACCACAGTAGAGAACGAAGGTGATCATAACTGTAAGTTTCATCTGGTACGTTTTTGGATGAAGCATCAATTGCAATCCGACGAATCTTGGTAGTGCACCTGTCATCTCCTCCATTGCTTGCAATAAAATCTTCATGCCTTGATTTTGAAATAATACACTCTCTTAAAAGGTCATGGATACGAAACGAATTCGGCGTTCCATCAGAACTTGTATCCACTACTTGAACTAGACTTCGGTTCACAAGCTCATTCAGATAGCCCTCTGCCACTTCTTCCATGGTCTTTCCTTGTTTTCCTTGCACAAAACCTTCTGCACTCCATAATAGAACCAGATCATATTTATCGAGCACTTTATCTTCTGGGAAAATACTCAGATATAGGAAACACGATATCAGATAGTACGACAGATCATAGAAACTGAGAGAGATTAATTTATTCAATCTCTTTAAGTTATCCCCTTCTAATTCATCGCCAATGTTGCGGTTGAACATTTCCCATTCTTGAATATTGTTGTTCTTAGTAGCTAGAAGGCCACCAATTACAACAATAGCAAGCGGTAATCCTTCACATCTCTTTAAGAGTTTTTTAGAGATTTCCATCAAATGAAGAGGGCATGAGTTCCTTGGAAACGCCTTTTTGTAGAACATCAGTTTTGCATCTTCATCATTTAAAGATGCTAAGCTGTAAACATGGCTTCCATTATCGGAACTGGTAGCGTTTGCAATGCTGTAACGACGTGTCGTGATGATGATGCAGCCTCGACAGCTGGTCATGCTTTTTGGAAATGCATATCTCATTGCTTCCCAGGCATCTAAATTCCAAACATCGTCTAGCACAACTAAATAAGTTTTATCTCGGAGAAATCCATAGATAAATTCTCTCATTTCATCGGCATTCATATACTCCAGCTATTGAAGCATTGGTAGCTTTACTTCACCAAGGAGTGACTTTATCATCCTTGACAAGAGATCCTCAATCTTTTATGACTCTGAAACAGTTATCCAAACGTGGTGTTGAAAAGCATCCTTCAATGATTTCTCATCGTAGACTTTTTTAGCAAGGGTGGTCTTACCCATCCCTGCCATGCCTACTACCGAAATGACTTTGAGTCCACCACCAGTAGATTCGAGCCAATGAAGAAGTTGTCTCTTTGGATTTTCAATGCCCACTACATCAACATCTTCCAATAAAAGTGCATCCCCTCGACCATCGTAGCATATATCGCTTTGATCCACAATTGGATACATGTCCTTGTATGTTAGATATCTCCCAGAAGCATTTACTACTCTTGACTTGATTTCTTGAATTTGTGAAGCAATTTGGTGGCGGAACTTTAATCCTTTTGTCGACAAATATATACTTTTGATGGGCGCAAAGAATCCATTTGTACCATGATTTGCAAACTGAAGCTTATGTATGTCAAGGACATCTTCCACGTCATAAGCTATTTCACGCACTTGCCTCGTCCATTCATTGAGCTGGGGATCGATTTGTTCTTTGGAATCAGCAACTCTGAGGAATGCTCTCATGTGCCGTAGTTCATTCATAATATTCTTGACTTCTGGTCCAACTCCTCCCAGCAGGTTTACCGCGTTTTGGAGCCAGGTTGAGAAGTTGTCAAGTAGAAATGATATTGCGCTCTCTGCCATACTTATGTTTCAATTCCTGGTACTGATGGTGGAAATTAAGGTTTCTTGCTCCTTGATGTATTCTGCAACCAACATGTAAGATTTATCAGTATAAGGAATACGAAGTAATTCACATCAATGTATGAGATACTTCTTCCATATTTTTTGGAGTCTCTGAAGGGTGACACAACAAGCTATAGTCATCTGCATTATTTTCAATTGGCCATACAAATCTCAATGTGATATTTATTAGCAGATATCAAAGATTTATTTGATATGTATAGTCCATGCATGATACCCTATGCTTAGTAACCGTATCAGAAATTGATATGAATAAAATCTGTTATGTTTTTATGTTCACTTATTTGACGTATAAGGGGTTAATATAACACAAAGCAAGTAGCTCAATCATTCCACAATTTCCAAATTTTCCTTGAAAGAAAACATGAATTGCCTAAATGAAATAAGATCAATTCAAAGAAAAGACGTTTACGGACTCAATAAGTATTTCTCTTAGAAATGGAACTCCTTTCTTAAAGAGATTCAAAGTTCAAACATATATGAATATGCAAGTCGTTTCGATTAACTCCTATCTACTCGACCTATGGCTCTCCTACTTTTCCAATAAGAATAATGGAGCACAAAAAGTGGATATGATTTGAGCTTGATTTTTGTTCACAAAATCTAATATGTACATAACAGCGTGGTTGCGCGAAAAACTCAATTTCATTTAATCCTCCATTATAAAAAAACAAAAAAAAAACAAAGAAAGAAGTCAACAACCATCCGCGTCGTAAGCCAGAAAAACGAATCGGATTTTTTTTATTATTGAGTGTATTCATTCATTTTGACTACCTTTTTAAGCATATTTTTTCATAGTCATTTTAACTAGTTGGTTTTCCCTCTAATGAGCAAGTTTACTAATTACAGAAGCGAACCTCAAATTTATCACAGTGAAACAAGTGTTAAAGTTGTAAGTGGCCTTCTTCACCACTAGATACAAGCACAGTTCTTTTACTCTTTAATTTCTGTTGTCCCCCAAATCTGAACAACAACCGTACCTTTATCTTGAGCGGAAGCATACATAGTCGTCAACTGTAAGTTTCTAGTACGTTTCTGGATGAAGCATCAATTGCAATCCGACGAATATTGTTAGTCCACCTGACATCTCCTCCGTCGCTTGCAATAAAACCTTCATGCCTTGATTTTGAAATAATATACTCTCTTAAAAGGTCATGGATACGAAAAGTTAACGGGGCTCCATCAACACATGTCTCCACTACTTGAACGAGACTTCGGTTCACAAGCTCATTCAGATAGCTCTCTGCCACTTCTTCCATGGTCTTTCCTTGTTTTCCTTGCACAAATCCTTCTGCACCCCATAATAGAAGTAGATCATCTTTATCGAGCACTTTATCTTCTGGGAAAATACTCAGATATAGGAAACACGATTTCAGATAGTACGACATATCATAGAAACTGAGAGAGATTAATTTATTCAATCTCTTTAAGTTATCCCCTTCCAATTCATCACCAATGCTGCGGTTGAACATTTCCCATTCTTGAATATTGTTGTTCTTAGTAGCTAGAAGGCCACCAATCACAACAATAGCAAGCGGCAATCCTTCACATCTCTTTAAGATTTTTTCAAAGATTTCCATCAAATGAAGAGGGCATGAGTTCCTTGGAAACGCCTTTTTGTAGAACAACAGTTTTGCATCTTCATCATTTAAACATGCTAAGCTGTAAACATGGCTTCCATTATCGGAACTGGCAGCGTTTGCAATGTTGTAACGACGTGTCGTGATGATGATGCAGCCTCGATCGCTGGTCATGCTTTTTGGAAATGCATATCTCATTGCTTACCATGCATCTAAATTCCAAACATCGTCTAGCACAACTACATAAGTTTTATCTCGGAGAAATCCATAGATAAATTCTCTCATTTCATCGGCATTCATAGACTCAAGTTGTTGAGGCATTGGTAGCTTTACTTCATCAAGGAGTGACTTTATCATCCTTGACAAGAGATCCTCAATCTTATATGACTGTGAAACAGTGATCCATGCGTGGTGTTGAAAAGTATCCTTCAATGATTTATCATCATAGACCTTTTTCACGAGTGTGGTTTTACCCATCCCTGCCATGCCTACGACTGAAATGACTTTGAGTCTGCCGCTAGTAGATTTCAGCAATTGAAGAAGTTTTCTCTTTTGACTTTCAATGCCCACGACCTCAGCTTCCTCTAGTAAAAGTGCATCCCCTCGACCATCGTAGTTTGTTTCAACTTGATCTGTAACATGATACATGCCCTTGTACCTTTGGTAATTCGAGGAAGTATTCTCTAGTTTTGTCTTGATTGTTTGAATTTGTGAAGCAATTTGGTGGATAGGTATTAAACCTTTTATCAAATCGCATATGTTTTGGATCCACGCACATAATCCATAACCATGGTTTGGAAAACTGAGCTTATATTCATCAAGAACATCTTCGACATCATGAGCTATTTCACGCACTTTCCTCGTCCATACTTCGAGCTCGGGGACATCTTGTTCTTTTGAATCACCAAATCTAAGGAACGCTCGCATGTGCTCTAGTTCATCAATAATGTATCTGACTTCTGTTTCATGTCCCGCCAGCATGTTTAGCTCACTTTGGAGAAAGGGTGAGGATTTGCTGATCAGAAATGATACTGCGCTCTCGGCCATAGCTTATGATTAAATGTTCCTTGCTACTGTAATCATTATGTAAATATCAGTAAAACAATATATAAAGTAGTATCAAATGCTATGGCGAATCCACAGTAAGGAGTTTGAACAAGAATGTTGCCTGAACCAAATAAGATTCAATTCAAAGAAAAGAACTATTTCTCTTAGAAATATAAATCATCTGTTAAAGAGATTCCAAGATCAAACGTATATGAGTATGCAAGTCATCTCGATTAACTCCTACTACATGCTCTCCTACTTTTTCATTTAGAATGATTGAGCATAAAAAAGTGAAATAAGTGAACACAAAGCAAGTAGCTCAATCATTCCACAATTTCCAATTTTTCCTTGAAAGAAAACATGAATTGCCTAAATGAAATAAGATCAAGTCAAAGAAAAGACGTTTACCGACTCAATAACTATTTCTCTTAGAAATGGAACTCCTTTCTTAAAGAGATTCAAAGTTCAAACATATATGAATATGCAAGTCGTCTCGATTAACTCCTATCTACTCCCCTATGGCTCTCCTACTTTTCCAATGAGAATAATGGAGCACAGAAAGTGGATAGGATTTGAGCTTGTTTTTTGTTCACAAAATCTAATATGTCCTATATATATGTACATAACAGCGTGGTTGCGCCAAAAACTCAATTTCATTTAATCCTCCATTATAAAAAAAAACAAAAAAAAAACAAAGAAAGAAGTCAAGAACCATCCGCGTCGTAAGCCAAAAAAACGAATGGGATTTTTTTATTATTATTGAGTGTATTCATTCATTTTGACTACCTTTTTAAGCATATTTTTTCATAGTCATTTTAACTAGTTGGTTTTCCCTCTAATGAGCAAGTTTACTAATTACAGAAGCGAACGTCAAATTTATCACAGTGAAACAAGTGTTAAAGTTGTAAGTGGGCTTATTCACCACTAGAAACAAGCCCAGTTCTTTTACTCTTTAATTTCTGCTGTCCCCCAAATCTGAACAACAACCGTGCCTTTATCTTGAGCGGAAGCATAAATAGACAAAGTCTAAAATTGGTTGTTTGAGCATAAATAGCTATCATTTCTTCACCATGAGTGATAACGATAACCAAATTCCAGTTGTTACTACGCATGAAGAGATGAAATTTTGCGAAAACAGAATTGATGGTTGTTTGAGCATTCTTGACCAGTTCATAAGCAATGCCGTTTCACGCACTCTTTTGAGTTGAGCATTCATCAGATGAATTGGATTTCATCTATTGAGGAATATAAAGAAAACAATCTTAATCTGATATAGAAATGAAACAATCAGCTTTGGTTAGTATAAGCTGTGAACGTACAGTTTACTAGAATTAAATCTCTAGAACACTTACGATTACTTGATTCGGATGTCCTTCACCGTGGTAAAAGTCTATGGAGAAACATCTTTTGCGCATTGTACTTTTTTATTTCATGTGTATTTTGGTCTTATTTCGTCACGGTAATAGAACACAGTAAAACAGTACAATGAGAATATAAATAACCAAAATAATGTTAATCCAATAAAATCAACCGGACTAACTTTGTCCGAAACACCTACTATCTATTACAGATCTTACACTGATTTAAAATATGCAGATAACACTAACTATTAAGCGCATCGAATTATGGTTGTTCGATGTGCGCCTCGAATGGTGCTGGTTCGATGCTGAACTGATTCGATATGGCCTTTATGATAAACTGGATCGTATCGAATTAGGGACGTCTCGAATTATGGAGCGTATCGAATTATGGAGCGTATCGAATTATGGAGCGTATCGAATAGTGAGATTCGATGTGGTCAGGTTTGGACTCAAGTTCGATCTGCCTCTGAATGCTCAAAACCGTCATATATATAGCAACCTCGCTATGTGGGGCCCGAGAACAGTTGTAAAATATGCATCGAATCATACAGATTCGATGCGCGCATCGAATGATGAGTATTCGATGCGCTGAAGGTATCGAATTGGGCCAATTCGATACGCTTACGGGCCGGCCCAACCCCTATTGCTGGCCCAATCCTAAAATACCCCCATCACATAGTCCCCCCAGTTTGGGAGACGTTAATAGAGTGATGACGACTTCCAAACTCAAAACATATTTGGCATAATAAATTATGGGCATCGAATTGTAACAATTCGATGCGTCAGTTTGCAGGCATCGAATTTTGATGAGTTCGATGCGTGCATCGAATTACGAAAATTCGATGCGTTCAGAACAGATGCGGCCCACGGGCCTATATATAAGGGACCACATGTCTGACATTCCTTGTTTTTATCCGGAGAAGGAATTTTTGTTTGCTTCTGCCCCGCATCGAACGGAGTCTGTTCGACACGGTCCGTATCGAATCGCCGATATTCGACACGCTGCTGATTATTTATTTTTATAAAAAAAATATTAAAATTTATTATTAGGCTGATATGGCCCGTATAAAATCTCAGAGTCGCAGCAAAATTGTGCTATCTCCTGAGAATATTCACGATGCTCAGGGAAGTAGCGAGCAAAATGAGCAAAATGAGCCCTCAGGCGCGGGCCCATCTAATCTATCTTCCCCGAATCATTCTACCATAAGGCTTGGTGGTATTAGTGCTGGCACTCGGGTGCCCATCGTGAGCGATTTTGAACGCAACGAAAATGTTGATACGTGGAGAGTGGTGGTAACACCTACCGTTACTGGTGGACGGATAAAAGTCGGGACTAATCGTCAAATCCGAATAATGGAAGATATCGATTCTGAAGACGATAGAATTGCTACTAACTTGGCCAGATTTAATGCATTGAACCCTACATTCAGACAAAAGCGAAGTGCAGAGGAAGCAAGCTCCTCCCGCTCATTTGATGAGGATTGGTATACTTCTGCTAAAAGAAAATTAGCGGAGGAAGAATCCGCTCGTGACGCTCAGGACATACCTCCCCCAAGACGACCTCGACCTTCCGGGAATCCAAGACCTGCCCCTCCAGGAAGTCTTGTTAATTACGATTTTCTCAATGATGAGAATTCGGAATCATTAATGCCACACTGGGTGGATACAGACTGAGAGAGGAGCAAGCTGGAGAGATAATGCAGAGTTTATGGCCTCAGTTGGATCGACGAACCATAATAAATCGGTTGGGGTATCAGGATTTGGCGCACTTCGGGAGTTTATTCTTTGCTGCCGTCATTTTAGCGGTTTATCGTCTATGCAGGGATTATAGCGGGTTAGCCGAGGTGCAGAACCAACATAATAGTGTTGTCGATAATCTCCGCACTACTATCCGTAATGGAAATTATAGTCGCCAAAATGCGTTGAAACGCGCCAAGGAGGCTGAAACAAGAGCATCGAAAGCCACCCGCGACAAACATGATGCCGAAGTGAAAGCCAAGAAAACAGAAGAGGATGCCGAAGCTTTGCGTGCTGAGATTATTGCACTAAGAAAGGATAATGAGTCCCTGGAATGGAAGAACTGTTCTCTTGAGGCTTCAAACACTGATGCTGAAAATGCCATTTCCAATCTGCGCCGTGAAATCAATTATCTCGAATCTGAAGATTACAAATATGCAATCGTTCGAGATTTCACGCAAAGTAAGATATATAAATTTTTAGAATTACTCCGCGATTCTGTTGATATGAAATACGGAATGGAAGTTGGTGTTGGTCAAGCTGGATATCTTGGGTATCTTAGAAATGGTTTCCGGACGAATATGCTTGATGTAACACGTAACTCTAGAATGGAGATCCCAAAATGTAGCAGTGATGATGATGATGATTTACATACTCCTAAACCTGGTGATCCATTTTATGCTGTGTGGGGCGACCGTAAAAACCCGAATGTGACCGAACCAAGTTCCACAAAATCAAGCTCACCTCAACCCCATAAGGAAACAGAGAAAAGCAGTCTTAGCGCTTCTCTGGAGGATTCAGAGAGTATTAAAAAAGCTCTTCACGATGCTTTTGGTTCAAGCGATGATAATTTGGAATTACCTCCGATAACTTCTAGGTCTACAATTTTTCTTCACAGTCCTCCAAAGAGAACGAGTTTTGAAATTGCTCCCCCTGTTGCCTCTGACAAAATAAAAAAGGCGACCAGCGTATCTAAAACTTCTGGTCCTAAGGGAAATTTATCAGGGGAAACACGTTCTACCGAAGGTTATGGGGTTTTTGTGCCGGCCAGTAATGCACCTGATCCAACATTTGCTGCTCAGGATTTGATTTCTCCTAGTAGATATTAACCTCTACGATCCTACTGAAAAAACTGAAATCGACTTGCCCGATGATTGGGTTCAAACTGATGAATTGATTCTTACAGATGATCAAATTCATCGCAATTGTGCCAACTTTGCGCGTTCAGTTGGTGTGATTCTTCGTCAGGAGTCTCCCCATTCATCGAATGGGTAGTTATATTTAGGTTACATTGTTCTGTGGATATTAAGCTTTTTGTTTTGTAGAAAGCCATGCAGCTCTTCAGCCGTTGCTTCTAAATGTGAATGATTTAACCGTTTGACATTATAAGCGTTGAGTTATGTTGTCAGGTATATTGTGTCTTTCCAATTCATTCCCAAGAACGTTGTCTTATTTATAGCTTATTGTCAAGTTAATACTTTCCTGATGTTCTATAACAGTATTTGGTGTTATGATGCATATCGGGAATTTGTATTGTTTAATTGCTACGATAGATTACGAGCCTTTTGAGCTATTATTATCATTATTATTAAGGCATTCATGATATACCTGGGGAATCAGATCGCTTCAACCCTTATTTGATTGTTGTTATGTCGACGACGATCACGAGAAATTGAACCGTATCATCAAGTTCTTCCTTCATCGTGAAAGAGAGGATTATTTTGGGCCTTTTTATCCTTGCGTTATGCTCTTCCTTCTAACACATGGGTGGACCACTTCAGACCTTCTTACCCCAACATCATGTTCTTCCTTCTGACGTGCGTGGGTGGACTACTTCGGGCCTTCTTACCCCAACGTTATGTTCTTCCTTCTGACATGCGCGCGTGGACCACTTCGGACCTTCTTACCCCAACGTCATGTTCTTCCTTCTGACATGCGTGGCTGGACCACTTCGGGCCTTCTTACCTCAACGTCATGTTCTTCCTGTATCATTCAACGAATGGAAATTTGCAGTTAATAATTCTTGAAAAATCCATGCAAATTAAAGTGTAAGAAGCATATATCTGATGAAATTTCTTTAATTTATGCATAATAACGCCTGAGATGTTGCACATTCCATGGGCGTTTCTGTTGAACCCCTCTTAAAGTCTCCAAATAATAATATCCTCGTGAACTTGCTCGTGTGACTCTAAAAGGCCCTTCCCATTTTGGTTCAAGCTTTTCGATATGCTGTTTAGCTGCAATGCTTCTCAAAACCAAATCTCCCACTTCAAAATTTCTGAATTGAACTCTCTTATCATAACTTTTGGCCATTACAGCTTTATAAGCAACAGTACGCTGATAAGCATCCTCTCTTGTGGATCCTATCATATCCAGATCCATCTGTCGCAACCGGGCCGATTGCTCTGGATCATAGTCAGTGATTCTGCGCGTTGGCATACCTATTTCTGTAGGCAATACAGCTTCAGTGCCATAAACAAGGACGATTGGGGTTTCCTCTGTGGATGTCCTCAGAGTCGTTCTATATGCCCACAATATTCCTTGAAGCTCTTCTGGCCATGTTTTCCTGTGGCCCTGACTCTCCTTTCGAGATAATCCTTCATTGTCTTGTTAGTGGACTCTGTTTGGCCATTGGATTGTGGGTGATATACTGAAGTGAGATTGTGTGATATCTTTAACTCCCCAAACCACGATTTAATGTGTTTTCCAGTAAATTGCGTGCTGTTGTCACATACAATGGACCTCGGTATGCCGAAGCGGCATATGATGTACTTACAAATAAGCTCGATCATATTATTTTCCGTGATCGACGTTATAGCTTCTGCCTCAACCCATTTAGTATAATACTCAACTGCCACTATTAAATATCGTTTTTGACCTTTGGCTGGTGGAAATGGACCCACAATATCAATTCCCCACTGATCAAACGGACATGCCACGTTGATAGGTTGCAGTTGACGTGCCGGTCTGTGAATGAGACGAGCATGGTACTGGCAACTGTCGCATTTTCTCGAATAAGCTGTTGCATCTTTACGTAGAGTTGGCCAATAATATCCTTGACGCAATATTCGTTGAGCTAATGCTCGTCCCCCAGAATGATTTCCGTAACAACCTGCATGGATCTCTTCCATGACATATTCAACTTGAGTAGGAGTCAAACATCTTAACAATGGTCCTTCAAAAGATCTTTTATACAACTCTCCATTATTGATAGTAAATTTGTAAGCCTTGTAACGCATTCTGTGTTGCGCATTCGGATCTGCTGGTAAAATTCCCTGTTGAAGATAGATCATGATTTCATCCTTCCAATATGGATCCTCTCTTATCGCCATTATAAACTCCACTGGGACTTCCGTGGTAATATATTTTGATATCCTAATCGAAGGTTTATCCGCAATCGTAAGTGTGATTCGCTTCTCAGCTAATATCTCTGAAGAACTTGCAAATTTTGAAAGTGCATCAGCTTTCACATTGTCATCCCTAGGGATTTGAGTTATATCAAAAAACTTGAAATTCTTCTCTAATTCTTTAACCTTAGTGGCGTACAGCTTCATGGTTTCTTCACACGTCTCATACCTTCCCGAGAAATGATTCGCCACTAAGAGTGAATCAGTGAACACGTCTAGATGTTCAATATTGAGTCCGAGAGCCATTTTAACCCCGTAAATTATTGCTTCATACTCAGCTTCGTTATTCGTTACCATGTAATTTAAGCTGATAGCAAATTCAAATTCCCTCCGTTCTGGGGATAACAAATGTATTCCAATTCCCCCTCCGTGAGTTGTGGCAGACCCATCTGTGTGCAATATCCATGTCGATGTTGCCCTACTGGTGCTCACTTGATCTGATATAGAGAAAATACAGCATGTGGTCTCAACTACACTGTTTCCCAGAGTTTCGGCCATGAAATCTGCTAAAGCTTGCGCTTTGATTGCAACCCGTGGCTTAAACTCCAATCCAAACTCACTGAGTTCAATTGCCCATTTTACCAATCTACCCGATGTTTCTGTCTTTGCCAACACTTGCCTTAATGGTTTATCCGTTACCATAGTAATTGGGTGGGACTGAAAATACGGTTTCAATTTCCGAGCTGTAACCACAATCGCTAACGCAAATAATTCTTTCTCCAAGTAATTTCTCTCTGCCGCATGCAGTACTCTGCTCACATAATGTATTGGTAACTGTTGAACTCATTTTTGCTTGAGCAGTACTGTACTGATTTCATTTGCAGATACTGCCAGATAAAGATATAACATTTCATTCTCCTCCAGTTTTGCTAGCAACGGCGGGCTTGCTAGATATTTCTTCATTTGCCTAAAAGCCTCTTCGCATTCCGGAGTCCAGATAAAATCTTTGTTCCGTTTCATCACTTTAAAGAAATGGAGGTTCTTTTCGGCAGATGTTGATATAAATCTCCCCAAGGCCGTCAGACGGCCCACCAAACATTGTACATCCCTCACCGTCCTTGGTGAAGGTAAATCCAATACTGCTTTTATTTTATCAGGATTGGCTTCGATTCCTCTCTCATTCACCACATATCCTATAAACTTTCCAGCCGTTACTCCAAAAGTGCATTTTTTAGGGTTTAGTTTCATTCCATATGTCCTCATTATGGTGAATGCCTCATCCAGATGTTGCACATGTTCATCAGCTTTTAGGCTCTTTACAAGCATATCGTCAATATATACTTCCATCGATTTCCCAATCTGATGGTAAAACATTTTAGCCACCAACCTCTGAAATGTCGCTCCCGCATTCTTCAATCCGAAAGGCATTACCCTATAACAGTATACTCCGGTATCAGTTACAAAAGCCGTTTTACTCTGATCTTACACTACCATGAAGATTTGATGAAAACCACTTTTTGCATCCATCATACTCAATAATGCACATCCTGCTGTAGAATCCACAAGTAGATCTATCTGCGGCAAAGGAAAAGGATCTCTCGGGCAATGCTTGTTTAAATCAGTATAATCCACACACATTCTCCATGTAGCTTCTTTTTTTAACACCAACACAATATTGCTCAACCATTCTGAGAACCTTATAGCATAAATATGCCGAGCTGCTAAGAGTTCTTGCACCTCCTTTTCAGCTGCTTCATTCTTTTCCTTGCTGAAATTTCGCTTCTTCTGCCGTATCGGTTTCGCACTCTTGTCTACATTCAGATGATGTACAATGATTCTTGAGTCTATCCCGAGTAGGTCAGAATCGGACCATGCAAATATGTCTGAATTACGGCGAAGACAATCTACCAATGCAGCCTCTATCATCCAGTCCATTTCTGCTCCAATCTTGATTACTTTCTCAGAACTTTCTTTGAAAAGCTGTAAGATTTTGAATTCTCCTAAATGTTCCATTTTACATTCTTGCCATTGCTTCAGCAACTGACTTTCTATTTTATCTTGCCCCTGCTCTTTAGGCTCAATCCTATCCTGACTCAGATCTGTCTTTGTTTAGATCTTTTTCTCCGTTTGCTGTTTTTCAACCACATTCATGCGCCTTTTATCTGTCATCCTAGCTGCCCTATCTAAAAACAGTGTTTACGGTGTTCCCACAGACGGCGCCAATATTTTGGTCTTATTTCGTCACGGTAATAGAACACAGTAAAACAGTACAATGAGAATATAAATAACCAAAATAATGTTAATCCAATAAAATTAACCAGACTAACTTTGTCCGAAACACCTACTATCTATTACAGATCTTACACTGATTTAAAATATGCAGATAACACTAACTATTAAGCGCATCGAATTATGGTTGTTCGATCTGCGCCTCGAATGGTGCTGGTTCGATGCTGAACTGATTCGATATGGCTTTTATGATAAACTGGATCGTATCGAATTTGGGACGTCTCGAATTATGGAGCGTATCGAATTATGGAGCGTATCGAATAGTGAGATTCGATGTGGTCAGGTTTGGACTCAAGTTCGATCTACCTCTTAATGCTCAAAACCGTCATATATATATAGCAACCTCGTTATGTGGGGCCCGAGGACAGTTGTAAAATACGCATCGAATCATACCGATTCGATGCGCGCATCGAATGATGAGTATTCGATGCGCTGAAGGTATCGAATTGGGCCAATTCGATACGCTTACGGGCCGGCCCAACCCCTATTGCTGGCCCAGTCCTAAAATACCCCCATCAATGTGCATCTTTTTTTTTTCAATGGAGAAAAACTCAATCAGAATTTCTGGGTTAGGGCTACACACGATCTATGTGCTTGCAACAACTTCTATTTAATTGTGTTCGGCTTTGGTAGGTAGCAACATAGTTCTCTTCATACTAGTCTGAGCTGAACAATTGTGTTATGTCTGTGTAACGTGACAATTTGTTTATTTACGAGTAATTCAATGTTACCATTGTGCTTTGTTAGAGGTAATGGTTGTGGTTCATGGTTTTTATTGGCTGAATTATATTCTATTTTTGCACATCAAAACTAGTTTCATACTCTGGCTACTTGCACCCAAAATAACAAATAAGACACTTTGCACACTTAGTCCAGAGATAGTTCATGCATAGTTTCAGCTGTAAATTGGGGTTATTTCACCAATACAAGAAAACAAATCATAAAAATGAAACAAGTGTTAAAGTTGTAAGTGGCCTTCTTCACCGCTAGAAACAAGCACAGTTCTTTTACTCTTTAATTTCTGCTGTCCCCCAAATCTGAACAACAACCGTGCCTTTATCTTGAGCGGAAGCATAAATAGACAAAGTCTAAAATTGGTTGCAGTAAGTTTTAAAACGCCGTGAGCTCCACCCAAACTTAATCAAGCTTCTATTTCTCATGATAATTCTCCAAGAGAAATAGAAGCCAAAAAGTAAGAGTGAAACACCACATTGAGAAGCTTACTTCCAACATATGGTTAACAATTCTTCAAGAGAAACAGAAGAAAAAAGCACTCAACTCGAAGAAAGTTAATGAATATGTTTTAGTTAATAGAAAGGACAGGACAGGACAGGACCACAAAAGATATTCATTGTTTACCTATTAAAGTGCTATAACGTGTTTAACTCCTAAATACTTGTATCCATATATAAATAGAAGATTCCTACTGCTTAATTAACGCAATTGTTGACCATTCATGAATTTAATTAATTTGGGGTGGGTAATTTTCATGAAAATTTAGTTCGATTCTTTTTATATATCAAACTTAGACTTTAAAATAAAAAGTAATGCTGTTAAGAATATCTTATAAACTGATACGAGAAAATTATATTTTGTTGTTGAAGAGAATAACGAAATTGACAGCTGTGGAAAAGGCAAAAGAGTTCAATATTTTATACAAATCATTTAGTTCATAGAGTATCATGAAGCTATTAGATTGATACAGACAAGAAATAAAACTATTAAGAAGAAGAATTGAAGAAGAAAAAGGTACAAAACAATCTTCAGGTAAAAGTTAATAAATGTGAATAAACAGACAAGAAATAATTTCTTCTTGAATTCTTCTGCTTTTTATATGTGTGTATTTTCATACATATTGTTGTACCATACTTTGGTATTGATATTTGGCAACCTCTCACTCGACCACATGTCACACCTTGAAGTATATAAATGACAAGTTCCGTAAAAGTACTAAGTCATTGGTGTTGCTTTAGTATCTTAAAGAGATAAGGAGTGAAAGTCATTGGCCTCTCAGAACGTCGTCTTGTCACCTTCTATGGTTGTTGCCATCTCAAGTTGTCACCTTCTAGGGTTGTCACCTTCTCGGGTTGTTGCCTTCTCAGGTTGTTGCCTTCTCAGGTTGTCGCCTTCTCGGGTTGTCGCCTTCTCAGGTCATCGCCTTCTCGGGTTGTCGTCTTCTCAGGTCATCGCCTTCTCAGGATCAACACAAGTCCATCAATGATGGGCCAAGCCCATCAACAAGCCCATGAAGTACCTATAAATACCCCCTCAATTGGATGCAAAAGACACACAATTCACATTTGACTTTCTCTCTCTAAGTCAGAGTTTTCTCTCTCTAAGTCAGAGCTTTCTCTCTCTAGACTTTGAGAGCCAAATTCCGTCCGACCCGCTCGGTCCGACGACGTCTTATGTGACATGGTCCATCAAGCTCTCGTGGACGCACAATCCAGTACGGATTGGAGGCCCATCCGACTCGCTTTGGCCCAACAAGCTTCAAGCCCAACACAAGGCACACCCGTTCAGCACGGCCCAACAAGCCTCGAGCCCAACATAAGGCATACTCGTTCAGCACGGTCCAATAGCTCAACGCGCAACAATGGCTATCACGGAGAAACAATGAACTACGTTCGGCTTGATTCCCTATACGGGATACGTAGGCAGCTTGGCCCAGCCCAAGTTCAGTCCAAAATCAACAAACTCCAAGTTCACTCAGGTATATAATTTTGGTGTTTTTCAGTGCAGGTTTCTCGAACTCAAAGCTAACCCAACACCAGTACGGAGCTTGGGTTAGTCTGACGTGGAGTGCTTAGTCAGCAGACGAAATCACCCCGCATCACATATATATTTTATATTTAGGCCCTCTATAATTAGACACTAATATCATACATGCTTGTAATTCAGTATGAATCAACAACACAAGAAAATCCCACTATTGGGAGGAAAAATTCATTTCATTTACAAAGAATTTGTCCCCAATTGGTAAGGCCGGGTACGAAAATACTCATCCATAATTTCAGTGAGCAAGGCCATCCTAACAGGTGAGAACAAGGGGGACTACTTCATGGTTCCCATCAATGAAATACAAGGAGGCGATATTTTCATCTCCATGTGCTCTTCATTCTAAAGTTCTTCAATTATTTGTGCTCTTCAATTAAACAATCTTTTCGGCGACCGCTTGGCGGTCGGAGAAGCTCATCTGCAACCGCCAGGGCTTCATTCGCAGTCGGCCTGACGGTCACGAATGAGAGTAGTGAATTGTGATTGAACAAATTAAGGCCATGTCAAGTGTAGTGATACATTTCTATATATAGTACATCATTTGGATAAACTATCATAAAGTGCAAGTTTAAGTAATACGAAAGAATGATAATACTACTTATTTATCCCTCATTATGCTATTACCCTTTTTATTAGTTGGGATAAAACTTTAATTTATTTTAGCTTTAATATTATTTAAGCCTTCTCATTATGGAAAATAAAATTATTACTTTATTTCTCTTACATAAAAGTAAGGTTAATAAGATATATAGACTTTCCATCTTTACATGTTTAATCTCTAGATATTTAAGATGTAATCTTTATAATTTAAATTAATTATTATTTTATAATAATTCCGGGCCGTTCAAATTGAGATTTTATGCGCTTTCACTTTTCATTTAAATCATCTTTCTCTGAGACAAGAAAATACAGAATTATTTCATAGTGCTTTTATAAGATCTCAAAAACCTCAAGATGTTATATACTATTCTTTTTAAGAAAAAATATTAGTAGCTTAGACCAAATTCTGAAAGAAATTAAAAAAAGAATTCTACACAGGAAAGTTGTTAGTTATATTACAATCAATTGGAATATAAATAATAAAGCTGTTGTGTTAAAAGTTTTGTTCTAGGCTTCTAGCCCCTCATCTAACAGAATTGGGAGTGATCTGAAGTTATATTTTTTTTAAGTAAAAGATGGAGACATGGCGTCGACGAGCATCCGAAGATCCCAACTGGGTTGGCACCCCCGTAGCATTAGACGAACATCCAGCCCCGTATATTATTAAAAAACCAAAGTATAGCAAAATCGACATGTACCCGCAGGTCAACAAAATCGAAAATTCTCCCTATTACAATAATCATTATTAATTGAATCCATAATAAACGATGGGCAAGTGTTCCACCAATGCTCCCCGACATTTGTGGACCCATAATCTGCAAGAGAGTCCGCAGCCTTGTTCCCTTCCCTAAAAATTTGCGAAACCCAAAAATGAATGGAGTTGATGTATTTCAAACAAGTAGACCATATGCCTCTTAGTTTCCATGGAACCTTATTTGATCTTGAAGCCAGTAAATTAACAACAAAAGTCGAGTCACTCTCAAGCCAAAGATATTTCCAGTTACGCTCCATTGCTTTGAGGATTGCAAAAGTTGCAGCACATAGCTCAGCCTCGAAAGCAAAAACTGACTCAAGTCTAAATGAGAAACAACCATGTGGAAAACTTATGCCGTTTCGAAAAATCCCGCCTGCTCCTCCAACTCCTGGCGTCCCAAGAGCACATCCATCCGTGTTGCATTTGATCCAAGCTTCCAATGGGGGTGCCAACGCACAGAGATGATTTTGGGTGCTTTTCGAGGTTGCACCTCCATATCAAATAATTTAAGAATTCTAAAATCCTCGATTGATGTTGTCGAGCCCACTTTAAAGAAATCCACCTCCTTTATGCATTGCCAAATACGTCTAAGAAAATGACCAATATTCGGAACATAGTCCTCAAAGACACACTTATTTCGAGTGTTCCATAACAACCAAAAACATGAGACAATCGATGAACTCCATAATGCACGCACCTGGGTTCCAAAATGTGCTCCACTTGCTTTCATAAGCAAGGTTTTGGGGGATCCTACCAAATCGACTTTATGATGAAAGATATCCGAGATAGCCTTCCATGCTGCCACCGCAAACGGACATTGAACAAACACATGGGCGATGGTTTCCACATTTGAATTACATAATCTGCTGATCGACGCAAAGTTAAAACCTTTACGCATCAAGATGTCTTCTGTGGGCAAGTATCCCAATGTCGCACGCCAACACACAAGGGATCTTGATGGCGGGAGGAATTCTTTCCAAATGAATCGGTGCCAGGTGTCTGAGTTGGCGTTAGCAGCGCAAAGATGTCGATATGCTTCACAAACTCAAAAATTCCCATCTGAACTTAGCGCCCAAACACATGTGTCTTTTTCGTCTTCTATAAAATGATGCTCTCGAATCATATCTTTCAAGTACTGTGGAATAACCTCAGGGACATGCCATTGATTATCGTGAAAAAAGTCACCAACTGAGTCATGCATCATATCTCTAGTCCCAATGTCCATGTTAATACGATCCGCAACACAAGGATATATCCAGTTATCCCTCCAAAAATTGCAAGAGGATGATCTAGACGGTAGCCACCTTATTGTCTCCTCAATGAGATCCTTGCTATGCTTCAACGAGCACCAAATGGTTGAAGAAAGAAAACCTTTCTTAAGATGTGCAACACCTCAAAGATACGGGATTTCAGCAACTTCAAAGGGTATGTCTCCTCCGTTATAAATTTCCAGTATAGCTTCGCCAATAACGCCTTATTCAAGTTGACAAGATTTTTGAGGCCTACGCTCCCCTCCACTATCGCAAGGCAACATTTATTCCATGGATCTGAAGTTATATATTAGCTCATCTGTTGTGCCAACAACTAAATTTCCTAAGAATCCACTACTTGTTAAGAAATTCACTACTGAAAAAAAAAAACTGAAAAGAGAGTAGAACCAATCCTTTCATGTATATCAACACGTTTACTGAATAAAAAAACTAAATCACAATTATAATAAAATATCATAAATTAAATTAATGTAAGTAGATCTAACCTTGTGGGCTGTGGCGCGCGTATCAAGTGAAATACTCAACTTTTTTTTTTTTTTGATAATAAGAATTTTATAGATCAAAAGGCAAAGTTCTTAGAATATTATAGATCTAAGTGAAAAACTTAACTTTAGCTCTCAACATATAAAGACATAACGAATAGACACAATATGTTAGGTAGGTACGTAAATCAGAGATGTTTATCATCATTTCAAACAAAAAGAACGGTCCTCAACTCCTCGTACATTCAGGCTTGGGCCAATGCTCATTAAAGGTCATGTCATATCATATCATTGTTATGTAGCTCACATGCGTAGTGTAAACCAGCAATATATCTTTTCAAACAAAAAGAACGGCCCTCGACTCCTCGTACATATAGTCTTGGGCAGATAAATTGCATTTTGCACCTCAGGAATAGGTACCTTTAGCATTTTGCACCCCCACGGGTTACAATAGAAACAGTCTTGTATGTACGTACTATGAACCATGAAATTCTACTAAGTTTTGAATTAATTAGTTGCAGTAGACTTTATATTGTGGCCGTGTCGTCAAGCTTATTGACAAGCTAAAATTTATAAAACAAACCATAAAATTGAAGTGATAAAGTTGCAAGTCTTCACCATTCCAAAATAGCTTATTAAGAAATTTCTAAATAAAAGTGTAGAGAAGCCATTTCATAAACAAAGGACGACTAATGGTGATGCCAGATTAACTAGATTTCAAGAATCATCTATCTTTGATCCATTCGATCACTACCCATGAACCCATCCAACTGTAAACGCCCACATCGGCAACATGGTCGAGCTCCGACTTCTTATGTCTGTTCACAAATTTCCCGGACATGTTGGTGAACATCACACGTCGAAGATGTAACAGATGTTGGAGGCCTTCCGGCTCCTCCGCCATCAATTTGCACCCCCTCATGTTCAGCTCTTCAAGATGCGGCATACAACCCTCTTCCACTTTCACCCATCTCAAATTCTCTAACCTCACCAAATCCAATTTCTTCAGTCTCTGAAATCCTCCAGTCCTAAATATATTTGTCTGATCATCATTTTAGGCATTTACGTAAAACTAGAATTAGGAGTTCGTACGTGCTCGGGTCCCTAATATTAATAGTCGCCTTATGTACAGTTGTAGATAAAACTCATCAAAATCTAGTGAAAAATCATAGCCTCGAGCGTTCTTAGAAGTCTTCGATATATATGATGAATTGAGCATTTATGCCCAGTTCATAAGCAATGCCGTGTGGCTTTTCGATTGAGCATCATCGAATGAAGTGGATTGCATTTTCTGAGAAACAAACTATCTTATTTGAAGGAAAAAATTAGTTTGGTACTAACAAGTCCTCAACAGTTTTATTTGAATTAAAACTCTTAGCATTTTTCCTTGCAGCAAAATTCCATTGTTGTTTTCGGAATCTACTCTAAAAGGGTTGGCCACATATTGAAAAAACAGTGTGATAACGAGAGAACGCTTACAGAAAAAATTTAGCATTCTCTGCTTGAATGAGATTAATAGACAATAGAATATTGCAGAATATATTTCAGCCCATCATTTTGCTATCATACAAATCAAGCCACATCTATGTAACTCCTCTGTATTGATATATAGTCTGTAGGCACCATCAACGCCTTCATCGATATTCAGATCTTTAAGAGTCTGTAGGCACGCCAGGCTCCCTATATCTTTTGGAGACTCAAAGTTCCATAGTAAATGCCGAAGTTTTTTGAGCTTCACAACTTCAGTAGGCAATTTTGTCACTTCGGTATCCTTGAGATCTAATGTCGCGAAAACAGAACTTGCCTAGTTCTTATGTAATGTAATCATACAGTATAGGTGCTTAGTTCTTAGAATATGTAATCATACATTATAGGTGTTAGGAGCGAGTTACAGGTCACAGATAACTGCGACAAAGGAATATGTAATCATTCATTATAGGTGCTCAGATCTTAGAATAAGATGTTAGGAGCGAGTTACAGGTCCACTTCATACAGCTAATAAAAACTGGCATGGTAATGCATCGCATAACTGGTTATCAATGTTACCTTTCAGTAAAGTTATAAATCTAACATATCACTGGTTATGTTATACATTGTGTTAAGTTGCAAGGACAACATCCAAGTACATCAAACATGTCTCGCAAATGGTATCTAATTGGTTGAGTCTAAGGTTTTTTTTTTTTTTTTGATTATGCTGATTATGATGTTTTCTTCCAAATATTTGATGGATGAGCATTGGATCGGATGTCATTTTGTCATATTTCTTCTTTGTAATTCCAACAGATAAAAAGTCTTTTACAGACTAAAGTTGAGTGGCTCTATTATATTCTTGAAGCATTCAACTCTGTAGATTTAGTTCGTTACCAAGAACTATGCCATGTGAACATAGCTGCTCTGAATACCCAACCCGCGTTAGTCCAGAATGAAAGAAAGCTTGTAGAAAGGATTTACATTCTTTGCTTGATGGAGATCATCTTCAGGTGAAGTTGGAAAACTATTCTATTTCATTGGGCTAACATTGTATGGTTTGCCTTCCACTAAATTCAGATACACGTTTTTACTTGCAGTCGGTCAACGGATGATAGAACTATTCCCTTAAGTGTGATTGCGGAACAAACAAAAATCACCGTGAATGTGGATGGAGAAAAACTAAATCAGAGTTCCTTGAATGTGCTTGCAGTAACTTTTATTTCATTGTGTTTCATTTTGGTAAGTAGCTGCATACTGCTCTTCATACGAGTCTAACAACTGTGTGACGAGTAGCTAACTGTTGCCACTGTGCTTTGTTATTGCCTTGTTCTGCACCCTCAAATGCTTTCATGGTTTGACTCCTGGCGGCGTAAAATAACAATAACACACTTTGCATGCTCGTTTCACAATCAATTCAGGATAAGTTTCGGCCATAAATTCCGGCCAATTTATGGAAACAAGTTTGTAAAAGTGAAATATTCAAGTTGTAAGTAGCCATCTTCACAATTACAGGAAAGCACATTCCTAAATCTATTAGTTTATTTTTACTTGTCTCGAGCTCTGGAGAACTACATTCCCTTATGCCCCCCAATTCATAAACCTTTCTTCTCCTACATATCCTCGTTCCATCTTAGTCGAAAAATATCTTTTTCTGATTGAAAATTGATTTACAGAAAAGTTAAGAAACGAAAGAAAAAAACATTATTAATCTAAAGAAAAGTTAAGATATTGTGTTAATAACTGTTACCTATCAAAATAAAAAGAAACATAGACATGCATAATCATTCTTACCGTGAAGTTGACTATTTAACAGAATACAACGACCAGCTTGCCATCTCGTCATCACTCTCCCAACTGTAAATATTCACTTGTGGGACATGGTTGAGCTCCCAGTTCTTTCCTTTTCGTTTCTGATGGACAACGCTCTTCATAAATTCTTCACACATATTGCTGAATTCTTTGCAGGAGTTATTTGCAATATAAAATTGCAAGAGGATACCAAAGAAACGCAAATTGCATTAGGATACCACCTATTATTTAGAAAAGCAGATGTTGTTCGAGCCTATTTATTTTTCAGAAAGAGTAATGTGTCTATTTGTAATAATAGGAGGTGTCGTGCCAAAAGCTCAATTTCCTTTTCATCCGCTACAAGAATAGAACCAACTACCAATTAGTAGAGTTTTCTCTCATATTGTAAGAAGCCACATGAGAAGCAACACAGTCATATGAACGACAACAAGACTGTAAGAAGCCACATGAGAACAACACAGCCATGTGAACGCCAACAAGATAGTGGAACTGCATGCATCTTAAACTAGAAAATGTAGAACTTTAGTTTCAACTTTTAGATTAGTTTATATTGTTAGCAGATCGCACTGATACAGGTAGCTGTTACAGTTAGGAAAAAGAATCTTAAATGATTCCTATTCTATGTATAAATATTGGATCATGTAATGCAATGAACAACAAGAAACATTCTTCTCTTCTGCAACTGAAAGTTTCAATCTTTCTTACTGTTATTCCATTCTTTCATACTATTACATTGCTTTAGCACACATTGTCATTAGTTCAGTTCTATAATGAGGCTGAGTATATCATTTGAAATGGTATCAGAGCAATGACTCAGTCATTAGCTCACGTATTGATCTAAATACAGCAAACTCTTTAGTGAGTCATAAACTCACAATACAAAACTATCATCGCTGGAGCCGTGCCATGTACGTGGCTCTACTTGCAAAGAACAAGTTGGATTCATTGATGGCACCTATCCAGAACCAGCAACTACAGATGCATCTTACACAAAATGGATGCGCTGCAACTACACTGTCCTGGGATGGATTTCTGCTAGCATGTCTTATGAGCTAGGAGATCCAACTATGTTCTCTGACTCTGCATTTCAGGTATGGAAAGATATAAAGAGGAGATTCTCCAGATCTAGTAATAACCACATATATATGCTTGAACAACAGCTTGTTAACACCAAACAAGAAGGAGCTGCACTTTCTTTATATTTTTCTAAGTTAAAATCAATTTGGGATGAGATAAATCAGTACGAAGTTCCATGTGTTTGTACCAACCCTGAGTGTGGTGCTATGGCTATCTTAATAAAAAAGAATGAGTATAAGAAAGTGATGAAATTCTTGATGGGGTTAGATGACTCTTTCTCTTTAGTCAGAAACCAAATACTGCTGAGGGACCCACTTCCCTTGCTAGATGATGTTTTTGGTTTGGTGCTGCAAGAAGAGTCAAATAGAGAGTTATCAAATTTTCACCACTCACCTATTAACACAGCTGCCATGACAGTCTAAACACGGATCACTCCTCAGAACAAATCACAAGCTACTCTGATGGCTGGAAACTTTCAAAAGCAACAAAAACCATGGAACAAATTCAATGGTGGTAAGAATAGGCCACCTTGTATCAAGTGTGGAAAGACATGATGAGCTTGAGAAATACTCATCATTATCATGCTTTTACACTTGTTTAATTGATTATTCTTGATAGTTTTGTGGTATTTTTATGTTTGTTTTCATGTTTAGTAGGTTGAAATATGATTTGTCAATCAAGAACCGAAAATTCAAAAATTCACCGACACCTGTGTAGATTGAGTTATGTTTGGTTTTTTATATCACTGGAAAGCCACATATGTCTAGTTTCCAGCGCAACAAGCGTTTTGTGATTCCGACATCTGGAGAGAAAGTTATGACCAAAACGGTGAAGTTGCACAAAGCTGAAATGTACATACGCAACTCGCACGCTCGATGATCGTCGGATCAAAATGACTAATCAATGATCTATATTCAGTCTTGCAAGCTTCCAAATGGAAGACTCTAGAGTGTCATGACTTTTGTGATCAATTCATGACTTTTGTGATCAATAATTCATCAATTATATGACAACTTTGGACCATTTGATCAAAACGAGATGAACAGTCGAGATGTTGTCTTATGTTTTAGGTTCAACTATAAATAGACATCACATTTTCCATATTTCAACACACCAATCTTCTTCATTCTCTCTTCACTTAGTAGTCTTTCTATAGTAGTAGTATTCGCTAGTAGTTTGTAATTTTGGAGGAGTAATTCGGAGTTTGTACGGGGGAGTCCACCGGAGGCTTTACGGAAGTAAAAATCTGTAACGATCTCTAAACTCTCTTTACTTTTCTCTCTTTACTTTATGATGTTATATTTATCTTATAGTCTTGTTCTATATTCCATTATGTGCTAAATTTACCATGCTGGGATAGTGACGTAGCCTAATTACGTAGCCTAATTACGATGATCTAACCTTTAATTAAAACATATTGTTACGATGTCAAAATAGTTGGTGTATTTATTTGTGAATATAATGCTTCTAAAATTCGGGCCAACTTTTGGATGAACTAAGGATCGAATTGAAACCGAGAGGAGATTTTCGTGAAATAGCTTTGAAGTAAATACCATTAATTCTCAATATAATAGAAATATATCTATCGTTTTCACGTGGTTGATAAAATCACCACCGAACATACATGTGCACATCTTCGTAACTAGACTCATTTTCTAGTTGTAAAGCTGTAGAATTTAAGTATAACTTGAGAAAGAGTACATAAAGCATAAATGGTGATAACCAACAACAATTTTGAACGTGAAACTCGTAATAATATGCTTAATTAAAAGTTAGATCAGACTAATGAAGGTGAAATCATGATTCCCAGCTCTTCTCTCATTGTATACTCTTATTTATTGAAATACCCTTGTTATTCTATTGTCTCAACGCCCTACTTTGTTAAAAGTTTTTACTGTAGTTAGTAAATTGTTAATCTTTTCGCTTGAACAATCTGAAATTAGATTTCTCAAATAAAACTAGAGTTAATCAATTTTGGGAATTAATTATTTATTCCTCGTGGGATCGACAACCCTATCTATCAATTCTCAAATTAATTATTTTGTTACGATTTCGTGTACTTGCGAATTTAACCACAACAAGTTTTTGGCGCCGTTGCCGGGGAATAAAATTAATTAATATCAATACCAGTTAACCCTAATGTTAATTTGAGATTATGTCTTATATGTGTTAATATTTTAATGTAGTAAAAAAAATCACCTAGAAAAAAAAAACGGTTGGTTGCTCGCTAGCTTTTTATTTTTTGTGACGGTAAATAATTATTTTTTACCGTGGCAAATTTTTTTTACTATTGTTGTTTTTTTTTTGTTTACTTTCAAAATTGAGGAGTAAGAACTCAACACTTTTACCTTTTGATCCTGAAATTGAAAAAACTTTACAAAGATTGCGTAGGATAGAAAAGGATAAAAGCAAAATGAGTGGACTAATAGAAAATGAATCAAAAGCCTTGTGGGACTACACTGTCCCAACAATCTTAGGTGCCAACACAAGCATCCAAAGCCGTCAATTGCTGCAAATAAATTTGAAATTAAACCAGCAATTATACAGATGATCGAAACATCGGTTCAATTTTGTGGACTCCCGAGTGAAGATCCTAATGCACATATAGCTAATGTTTTAGAAATATGTGATACTTTTAAACACAATGGAGTTTCAGAAGATGCTATCAAGTTGAGACTATTCCCATTCTCATTACGGGACAAGGCGAAGAACTGGCTCAATTCACTTCCTCAAGGTAGTATCACTTCCTGGGAAGAATTAGCACAAAAATTTCTAGCTAAGTTCTTTCCCCCCAGCTAAAACAGCAAAAATGAGGAATGAAATCACTCAGTTTGTGCAACACGACATGGAGAATCTGTACGAAGCATGAGAAAGGTACAAGGAAATGCTTAGGAAGTGTCCTCACCATGGACTTCCCTAATGGTTGCAAGTTCAAACATTCTACAATGGGTTGAGTGGAAACACTAGAACCTTAGTAGATGCGGCTGCAGGAGGAGCTTTAATGGAGAAAACCACAGACGATGCCTATCAACTATTGGAGGAAATGGCGTCGAACAATTACCAGTGGCCTTCTGAACGACAGAAAAGAATGGTTGGTGTGCACGAAATAGATGCTATCACAACATTAACAGCACAAGTCGCTACTCTTACCAAGAAACTAGGAACAATGAGGGTAAATGCAATTCAGTCCACATCAGCAACATGTGATTTTTGTGGAAACTCACATTCAACTCCAACTGCCATTTGGTAAGCAATTTTGAAAATTCTACTCACAATGAATAAGCAAATTTTGTGTCAAATTCCAACAAGCCGCAGAATAATTCATATTCCAACACCTATAAACCTGGATGGAGGAACCACCCTAACCTCTCTTGGAGAAACAACCAGAACCATATCAGGCCTCCTCCTGTATTTCCACTGCACCAAGAAAAGAAACCTTCCCTGGAGGACATTGTCACTCAGTTAGCCACTACCACAAATCAATTAGCCTCAAGAACTGACCAATTCATCAATGAAACCAAGCAACAGTTCCAAAACCAAGGTGCATCCATCAGAAAATTAGAAGTACAATTGGGTTAACTTGCCACCACTCTAGCTGAAAGAGCACAAGGATAATTGCCGAGCAACACAGAAACCAACCCTTGAGAACATGTGCAGGCAATTACACTCAAAAGTGGAAAAGTGTTACCAGAACCTGTTGCCTCACAAGCAGAGAAGTTTCATACACATGAATAGGGACGTGAATCTTAGCTAAAGCACACTTCCGCCGACGCACGACCACCGAATGTGCAAGAAATTCCATTTCCAGAAAGATTGAAGAAAACTAAAATGGATAAGCAATTTTCTAAATTTCTTGATATCTTTAAAAAATTGCACATTAACATTCCTTTTGCAGATGCTCTTGAACATATGCCCAGCTATGTCAAATTCATGAAAGAAATTTTATCAAATAAGAGAAAGCTGGAAGAACATGAAACTGTATGCCTAACCGAGGAGTGCAGTGCCATTCTATAGAAGAAATTGCCACCAAAGCTCAAAGATCCAAGGAGTTCTACAATTCCTTGTGTAGTTGGGAATTCACATTTTGAGAAAGCATTGTGTGACTTAGGTGCAAGCATTAACCTGATGCCTCTGTCTGTGTATAGGAAGTTGGAACTTGGAGAAGCCAAACCAACCACCGTGCCCCTTCAACTAGCAGACAGATCAATCAAGTATCCTAGAGGTATTGTTGAATATGTATAGGTTAAAGTTGATAAGTTTATCTTCCCTGCAAATTTCATTGTCCTGGACATGGAAGAAGATCATGATATTCCAATCATTCTTGGTCGCCCATTCCTTGCAACTGGGAGAACTCTAAATGATGTGCAAAAAGGAGAACTGACCATGAGAGTGCAAAATTAACAAATCACCTTCAATGTCTTCAAAGCTATCAAATACCCATCATAAGCTGATAGTTGTTTCAAAATTGACATTCTCGATAAGCTGGTTGAACAAGTATTCGACAAGAGCCACTTTGAGGATTCAGTCGAGGTATGTCTAATAAAAAAAGAGATCAATTTTGATAATGATGATATTGAAAGATGCATTGTATCCTTTGATGCAATACCAATAGATTACAAAGGAAAGGTCGAAGAGCTAGAGAAAGGTACGATTATCACAATCGCATCTATTATCAAGCCACCAACTCTAGATCTTAAACCAATTCCTTCTCATTTAAAGTATGCATTTTTGGGAAATAATTCAAGTCTACCTATTATCATCTCATCATCATTGACTAATGTTGAAACAGATAAGTTGTTGCGAGTTCTAAGAGATCATAAAACTGCCTTAGGGTGGTCCATTGCCGATATCAAAGGCATCAGTCCTTCGACTTGTATGCACAAAATACTAATGGAGGAGAACTACAAGCCAATTGTCGAACATCAACGCCGTCTGAATCCCAATATGAAGGAAGTGGTAAAGGCTGAAGTATTAAAGCTTCTAGATGCTGGAATTATTTACCCAATTTCGGATAGCTCATGGGTGAGTCCAATACATGGTGTGCCCAAGAAAGGAGGAATGACTGTAGTGAAGAATGAACACAATGAAGATATTCCCACAAGAATAAACACTGGATGAAGGGTGTGCATTGACTATCGAAAACTAAATAAGGTAACCCGTAAAGATCTTTTTCCTTTACCATTCATTGATCAAATGTTGGATCGACTTGCAGGTCACCCTTATTACTGTTTTCTTGATGGTTTTTCTGGATATATTCAAATACCCATTGTACCTGAGGATCAAGAGAAAACAACTTTCACTTGCCCATATGGTACATTTGCATTTAGAAGAATGCCTTTTGGTCTTTGTAATGCCCCTGCTACTTTTCAAAGGTGCATGATGTCTATTTTTTTCTGACATGGTGGAAAGATTCATTGAGGTTTTCATGGACGATTTTTCTGTCTTTGGTATGTCATTTGATGAATGTTTGACTAACTTGTCTTTAGTCTTGAAGAGATGTGAAGAAACAAACTTGATCTTGAACTGTGAAAAGTGTCACTTCATGGTACAAGAAGGAATTGTCCTAGGACACCATATATCTGCCAAAGGCATTCAAGTTGATCGAGCCAAGATTGAGGTAATCAAAAAACATCCACCTCCTACATCAGTAAAAGGTATTTGTAGTTTTCATGGACATGTAGGATTTTACAGGCGTTTCATTAAAGATTTTTCTCAAGTCACAAAACCTTTGTGCAACTTGTTGGCAAAGGAATCCACTTTCACATTTGATGAAGAATGTCACAAAGCCTTCAACTTGCTGAAAAAGAAGCTAACAGAAGCACCAGTAATTTCCACCCACGATTGGAATCTTCCATTCGAACTGATGTGTTATGCAACTGATTATGCTATTGGAGTAGTGATGGGCCAAAGAAAGAACAAAGTCTTACATGTGATCTACTATGCCAGTCAAACTCTAAGTGACACTCAAAGAAATTATGCAACAACAGAGAAGGAGTTATTAGCAATTGTTTTTGCATTTGATAAATTTCGTTCATATTTGATTGGTTCTCAAGTTATTGTGTACACATATCATTCAGCAATCAAGTACTTGCTTTCAAAGAAAGATGCAAAACCAAGGTTGATTCGATGGATCCTACTTCTTTAAGAATTTGACGTGGAAATCCGTGACAAAAAGGGCTCAGAAAATGTTGTTGCAGATCATCTATCACGATTGAAAATTGTTGTTGTTAAATTCGCAAGTGCACGAAATCGTAACAAGTAATAAAATGGTAGATAGGGTTGTCGATCCCACGAGGAATAACTAATTAGTTACCAAAATTGATTAACTCTAGTTTTATTTGAGAAATCGGATTTCAGATTGTTCAAGCGAAAAGATTAACCATTTACTAACTATAGTAAAAACTTTTAACCAAGTAGGGCATTGAGACAATAGAATAACAAGGGTATTTCAATAAATAAGAGTAGACAATGAGAGAAGAGCGGGGAATCATTATTTCACCTTCATTAGTCTGATCTAACTTTTAATTAAGCATATTATTACGAGTTTCACGTTCAAAATTGTTGTTGGTTATCACCATTTATGCTTTATGTACTATTTCTCAAGTTATACATAAATTCTACAGCTTTACAACTAAAAAATGAGTCTAGTTACGAAGATGTGCACACGTATGTTCGGTGGTAATTTTATCAACCACGTGAAAACGATAGATATATTTCTATTCTATTGAGAATTCACGATATTTACTTCAAAGCTATTTCACGAAAATCTCCTCTCGGTTTCAATTCGATCCTTAGTTCATCCAAAAGTTGGCCAGAATTTTAGAAGCATTATATTCACAAATAAATACACCAACTATTTTGACATCGTAACAATACGTTTTAATTAAAGGTTAGATCATCGTAATTAGGCTACGTCACTATCTCAGCAAAGCAAATTTAGCACATAATGGAATATAGAACAAGACTATAAGATAAATATAACATCATAAAGTAAAGAGAGAAAAGTAAAGAGAGTTTAGAGATCGTTACAGATTTTTACTTTCGTAAAGCCTCCGGTGGACTCCCCCGTACAAACTCCGAATTACTCCTCCAAAATTACAAACTACTAGCGAATACTACTACTATAGAAAGACTACTTATTGAGGAGAGAATGAAGAATATTGGTGTGTTTAAATATGGGAAATGTGAGGTCTATTTATAGTTGAACCAAAAACATAAGACGACATCTCGACCGTTCCTCTTGTTTTGATCCAATGGCCCAAAATTGTCATATAATTGATGAATTATTGATCACAAAAGTCATGATACTCTAGAGTCTTCCATTTGGAAGCTTGCAAGACTGAATATAGACCATTGATTAGCCATTTTGATCCGACGATCATCTAGCGCGAGAGTTGCGTATGTACATTTCAGCTTTGCGCAACTTCACCGTTTTGGTCATAAATTTCTCTCCAAATGTCGGAATCACAAACCGCTTGTTGCCTTGGAAACTAGACATCCGTGGCTTTCCAGTGATATTAAGAACCAAACATAACTCCATCTACACAGGTGTCGGTGAATTTTTGAAGTTTCGGTTCTTGATTGACAAATCAAATTTCAACCTACTAAACATGAAAACAAACATAAAAATACCACAAAACTAACAAAAATAATCAATTAAACGAGTATAAAAGCATGATAATTATGAGTATTTCCCATGCTCATCATACCCCCAAACTTGTTCATTTGCTTGTCCTCGAGCAAAATGCGAAAAGCAAGCAATGCAACGTTCTAGACTAAAAAAAAAATCTAAAACAAAGACAGAATAAAAAATTATTTCACATTATCATTTAAATCATGGATCAATTATGAGAGTTTCTTTACTGTTTGATGAGAATGCAAAGAATCAGAACAATGACGCACTCGTTCACAACCTGGCGGTTAATCAAGTTTTCACAAACAAATCTCCACGTGCAACGTGTGTGAACAATAAATGCAATGATTATTGAGTTTACTTTGATAAGTTCATCAAAACTAGTTCACCAAAGTTAATCATCGTAACTCCATATGTATAACATTTACACCATCTCTCCGCTAATCTGAATAAGATTTACTAAAGATCAATAGGACTTTTTCAGCTTATAACATTAGGCTCGGGTATGGGCTCACTGAAGGACAAGTAAAAGCAGTGCTAGAGACGTAAGATATTACATTCAGAAATCTCTTGCACTTTGGTTTTTTTCTCCTTTTTTTTTCACAACATTTTATATCCCTCTTTTTTTTTCCTTCATATTTCCCCCAAACTTATTCATTTTGATATGTACCAGAGGGGTGATCTTCATATTTCTCTTTTTTTTTTCTTTTCTTTTTTTTTCTTTTTCCACATTTCCTTCCATTTCAAATTCCTGAATGCAATTCAGTCTCTAGAAACGTATGATAACTGTTGGTGGCTACATGGGGTAGGTAAATGGGCTCATAAAAAAAAACTTTAATGAAAGGCTCAAAGGGGTTCTGGCGATTATTTTGTTTGTGAAGGGTATGGCTTGAAAGGTTCAAACGTGTTAAAGAAAAGATGGCCTAAATCATTTATGTAGTGAATCATCATCAACGATTTTGCTTCAAGAGGTGATCAATTATTTATAAAGCTTGTGTGTATCTCCCTTAGTTTACTTATCTCAATAACCGTTCTCCAAGTATGCTCAACCACCAATGCAAATTAATGTGTGAAAAGTGTATATGAAGATAGGCATGCTCAAACATAGATTAAACGACACGTTGTTCACATAGTATATCATGCTCATCATCATCACAAAAATCACCATAAGTATTGAATTTTCTCATCATTGATCCATAATCTGAACAATTATGTGAAGTAAAGATGCATTTTTTTATATAAATATAAAAATAAAGACAATTAAATTCATCACAATGAAAAACATCCCCCAAACTTAGATGAGACATTGCCCCTAATGTCTAAAACCAAAGAAACAAATATAAATAATAAAAACAATGGGACCTGATAGGAAAATAGTAGTTGTGATTGTGGCTCACATCTTCCTCTGGTTTCAGAAACGGCAGAAACGCCTTCTATGAGTCGAGGATTGGCTTCCCATCCAGTTTTCTTAAAAATTGGCAAACAAGGTCTTTTAACGTCAGATTCCCAAGACGCCACTAGCTGCTTCCATGTTAACTGTAAAGAACATAAAAGAAAAAAAATAGCATATATAAAATACAACTGAAAATAACAATAAAAAGAAAGAACTAATATGGGTTGCCTCCCAAACAGCGCTTGATTTATAGTCATCGGCTTGACTTCTGGTAATGACTCAAGTGGGATTATGTAGAGTCATGGATGTTTTTTATCTCTCAAACTCGCCTCCAATGTAGTGCTTCAGTCTTTGCCCGTTAACCTTGAATGCTTCATTGTCATTGTTTTGAATTTCAACAGCTCCATATGGAAAGACTTTCGTGATTGTAAATGGGCCAGACCATCTTGATTTCAACTTTCCAGGAAAAAGTCGAAGACGTGAGTTATAAAGAAGTACTTGTTGACCAGGCTTAAAATCACGTTGTAAAATGCGTTTGTCATGCCAACGCTTTGTTCTCTCTTTGTAGATTTTAGCATTTTCATAAGCTTCATTTCTGAACTCTTCCAAAGCATTGAGTTGTAGCATTCTCTTTTCTCCAGCCAGTTTCATATCCATGTTTAGGCTTTTCACAGCCCGATAAGCTTTGTGTTCAAATTCGACCGGCAAGTGACAAGCTTTTCCAAAAACCAAACGGTATGGTGACATACCAATTGGAGTTTTGTAAGCAGTGCGATAAGCCCAAAGTGCATCATCAAGCTTTCTGGACCAATCTTTTCTTGAAGAATTCACTGTTTCTCCAATATTTGCGTTATTTCCTTATTTGAGATTTCCACTTGGCCACTGGTTTGCGGATGATAAGCAGTTGCAACTTTGTGGCATACTCCATATTTGGCCAATAAAGATTCAAAGTAGCGGTTAAGCAAGTGTTTACCTCCATCACTGATGATTGCCCTGGGTGTGCCATATCGGGTGAATATGTATTTTCGAAGAAAATTGATCACCACCTTGGCATCGTTAGTTGGTAAAGCAGTGGCTTCCACCCACTTTGAGACATAGTCAACTGCTACCAAAATGTATTTGTTGTTGTATGACGAAGGAAATGGTCCCATGAAGTCAATGCCCCAAACATCAAATAATTCAACTTCAAGAATATTATTGCATTGCACCATTTGATTTTCTGGAATATTATGCAAAACAGATGAGATCCCGACCATTAAGAAATCAACATCCAGATTTTATAAGAGACTATGCATTCCGCGAAAAAGTGTCATGAGTTTTCCTCCTCCCTCTCACAAAATAAACAAACAAACAGACTTGTGGACGACAATATACTTCTATGCATCATGTTAATTCTTGTTGGAATTCTGTCAATAACTAGTACCCAACGAACATCAATGATTTTGGAGGGGCGTAGGCCGCCCATACTTCTTTAAAATACTCAACATGATCATAAACATAAGATGACCAATTCAAATCATAAGTAGATTTTACAGAATACTTACCTGACGGCTCTACCTTCCATCTCCATTCATCGTCTTTGTCCTGAAATAAATTAACTTTTCTAAGTTGGTGTTTAAGATCGGCGAGTAATTGGTTTTCTCTTCCAAAAAGTGCCCTTCTCCACCTCCACTTCCAGACCCATTTATCCCCTATCCACTCTCCCATTTGAGAAATTGTTGCTTGTTTATCACTTGAAAGAAGAAAATGCCTTCTATATTTGGAAATCAGACTCTCACATCATATCCATACATTATTTCAGAAGCTGACTCGATTACCATGCCCAACAACTAATTTAACACCTTCTTGAAACCAATTTCTGTAATCTACTAATAGGCTACAGTATGAAGCATCTTTCTACCAATTAGATTTTGATTTACCATCATCTGGTCAGATACTCTCTGCCCCATTTCAGGGTTCCATATTTTGACTCAATGATTCGACTCCATAAAATATTTCTATCTGTCATCAATCTCCATTCCCACTTTCCAACTAATGCTTTATTCATCCATTCAATGTTAAGAATGCCAAGGCCTCCTTCTTCTTTCTAACTACACACTCGATCCCGTTTCCCCATTGCCGCTTTTTTTGAATTTGTGTTACCCGCCCATAAAAATATTCTCTAGATATTCACAATTTTTCTCACCACCTTCTTTGGAGCTAAAGAAAATGAAAGATATTACAGCAGAATTCTCACAAGGATTGATTTTAAAAGTGCCACGCTTCCATTATAAAAGATATTATTGTTAAATAAACACAACCTTTTATTAAGTTTTCAATGATGATCTTCCAACTTTCAGCTCTTTCTAAAATTGATTCCCACCTCAATTCCCAAGTATTTAAATGGTAATGAGCCAATCTGACAATTATGCAATTCAACAAAACTGCTCATAATTCAATCGTCAATATGGATACCCCTTTATAGAGCTCTTCTGCAAATTAATTTTTCGGCCAGATAATAGTGTAACGACAAATTCTTGGATTATTTGAAAATAAGAGACAAGAAATGATTACAAAATAATTTTTGAGTAAATTTGAAGTACAATTGTGGTTCAATCTCTATCTAATCCTCTGATTCAATTCTACAAGAACAATATTGAAATTTGTGATGGAAATCTTCAATTTGATCTTCACTGAGATGATTTGAACTTGGAGAAACGTTAATTCGAGGGTCCTTGGACTTGATCTCGGATTAAATGGTGATTTGATTTGAGGATTTGATGAGTACTGATTTGATTTGAGGATTTGATGAACACTGATTTGATTTGAGGACTGATGAAGGATGATATGATCTTCGTCCTTAGTTATTTGGATTTTTGAGTTTTTGATCTTTCCAGTACGGATTTTGATCTTCAAAAATGGTATTCCGAGGATCTTGTGACTTGATCTCGGATCAAACGGATTTTTGGTTTGAATGTTGTTGAAGAACGGTATGAATTTGGTTTGGATTTGTTGAATTTGTTGAAGATTTGATCTTCTTGGCAGAGACACGATCTTCAAAAACGGTTTTGGATGAATTTGAGGTTTGATAGCGGATTGAAATGAGTTTTTAACGAAGAATACCTTAAAGATTGTTGAAGGATACCTTTGAAGATTGCTAAGCTTGTTGGAGAGGATTTGTTGAACTTCCTTGCTCTCAATTCTTGAAGCTTTTAATTGTGTTTTTTTGTTCTTCAAGAGCACCTCTATTTATAGTTGTAGAACTGGGCCTCCTTGTTTGTGATTGATCGGTTTTATTTTCAAGATAAACATGGATTTAATTTAGTTTGCTTATCAAGAAATATCTAGAACACATCATATTTCCACGTGTAATAATGTTATTCACTGAAATATATCATCTTTCCCACATGGCCTTGTTTGATTGGTTGCATCACATCATCAATCAATTTTTTTTTTCACGTGGCTTTATTTGATTGGCTGCAATTCTCCATATTTTCCATGTGGCTTTATTTGATTGGCCAATCAAATAGATATTAAAAAAAATCAATTAATTAACCTAATAATAATTGGAATTTAATTTAGTAAAATTCCAAATTAAAAATAGAAACAATTAATTTAATTTCTAATAATTAATTTGACACTTGTCAATATTTAATTAGAGTAACCAAAATTTATTTGTCTACAAATGCCCCCTTGCGACTTGTCACGAATAGTATTATAAAAATGCGTCTTTGAAGTGAATATGTCGCAACGTATATATTTTCATGTCATCAATGAGATTGATGGAAAATATGTACTGCACTTTAATAACCAAAACTTTTGTGGACCTTCATGTCAATATTCTTGGGGGTTGTAATGAAATTTAAACATTCATCTCACATTTTCTTATGCATCCACGTGCTTGCTTCCTTTTTCTTTTTTTTTTAATTGGTGGTCCATGTAAACCAAGTGCACTGGATAACTCCACTTTTCCTTCTCCAATTGGAATTGCAGAAAACCGGCTGCTCCTTGTCAAACACAAAACCATGTAAAAAAAAATTTCCCATTGAGGATTCAGACTAAAATCAATATAGAAGAAATTTAACAAATCCAAAAATTTCAAGATTCGTATTCCAAAAATTGATTCCATCTCACGGGATTGATTTAAGAAATTGATTTCTTCACGTGCAGAAATTTAACAAATCCGAAAATTTCAAGATTCCTATTCCAAAAATTGATTCCATCTCACGGGATTGATTCGAACTCAACAGCTACTCTATAATTGCATTTGGATTTGATCTGGGACTTTTTTTTATAAAGAGCCAAACCTCACAGTTCCATTCTCTGTCTTTTTTTTCTTCTTCTTCAAAAATTTTGTTTCATCGATGAAGACAAGTCGAAATTTGGTGGAAATTCGACGAGCAAGGTTGGACAATTTTTTTTTTGCAGCGCCTGTTTTTTTACTCTCCTCTTCCTCTCTTTCTTTTTCTCTTTCTTCTCCTTTCTTTTTTTTTCTTTTGCAGCGCTTGTTCCTCTTTTTCTTTTTCTCTTTCTTCTTTTTTTTTGTTTTTTTTTTAGCGCCTGTTTTTTTTTTCTTTTTTTTTTTAACTTTCATGTACCTCTCTTTCTTTTTCTCTTTCTTCTCCTTTCTTTTTTTTGTTTGTTTCGTAGATAATCTCAAATTTGTTTTTTTTTTACAGGTTGCAGCGGGTTTGGAATTGGAAAAAAAGGAACTCACACTACAATTGCAAAAAGAGACACAAATTTCTCGTATTATTATTTCTCACCTCTTTTTTTTTTAATTCTTTTGTTTTTGCTTCTTTGTGTTGACAGTCCACCCAGAATGGTGAAATTCGGCCATGCCTATACTTCAAAGGGAGTTGAGACCCTAACATTCACTGGCGATGAAAAATAATCGACCCAACGGGACACAATATTGGAGGTCGGCACCGCTCTTGCCGGAATTTACACAAGCCGATGGCCAACTTTGATTAACACCCTTAAACCCAAAGACTAGACCGAAGAGTTTCCCAAGTCCTCCAATCGATCTATGCCGTCGTTCGTGCTCTGGTCTCCTCACCACCGAGTATCAAACAATGATCTTCCTTTCGATACCTTGGGGCGACGCATTGCCAAAGGAGATGCCATGTGGGACGATGCCTTTCTTCACTTTTTTGGCGAAATTCATTACTTCCCAGGATATTGGGAGTGGACATAAGATGTCCTTGTTTGGTGCAAGCCTACACTTACTTCCACCAACACGTACAAGCCAGTCTATGCATCCTTATTAACATACGAGTGCAATTTGGAAATCATAAAAGCCTTGTGCGAAGCGTGGTCACCGTCTACAAACACCCTTGTCAGTTCGCTTGCAGAGCTCTCAGTTCCCCTATGGGACTTGGAACACCTTGTCAGCCTGCCCATATTTGGATCCTTATATGACGAAGTCATACCGAGCGAGAGAGAACTTTTCGGCAAAGAAAAAGAAAACCATCACTTGTCGCGGTCATGCAAAGCTTTGTTTCATGCGTTTCACTTAATCCGAGCACATGTTGGTGATGACAATCCTCGAGTGCCAATCAAAGAGTGGGTCAACTTTTGGTCGAAGAAAGAAGTCAAATACAAATGTCCCCCATCACGGAAGGAGAGAAAAAGCGTGCGCCGACCTCAAGCAACACACAACCCTTCTGGAAAACTCGAACCATACAGTCGGTGGTCAACGCAAGAAGAGATCATGTTTTCACAACTCGGTATCAAAGGTTGTTAGAAGGAAGAGACATTTTTAGCCGCGCACTTAGCTTGTTGGTTGTGCATCTTTGTTCTCCCTGTAAAGGACGTTGGCTTTATCCGTCCAAGTACATTCAAGATGGCGAGTCTTATAGCCAGCGGTCAAAGAGTATGCCTTGCCATTCCAGTGCTAGCGTCGATTTACAAAGGGTTGAATTCAATATCAAGGTCTACTCAACCGTCTCAAGGGTGCCTTCCTTTTCTAATCCATTTTGTCTACATGTGGGTGGCGCTGTACTTCAAGACTCAATTTTCTATCCACCAAGAGTCGCAAAAACCTAGAATGACAGTATTTTCTGGAGATAATGGAGCAACGCTTTTTGATCCAAAAGAAGCACGTAAGAGAATTCACAAAGGAGACTACACGACTTGGGCATGCAATCTTCTTCCGAACGTCGATAACGTCACACTTGTAGATTGCAGTACTCTTAGCCAAGCAGAGCATAACTATTTAATCAACCTTCGATTGTGCTATCTTACTCTGAGGCAAGGAGAGACCTTTGATGTTGAGCCGACAATTTGGATATTATCATGATGTCCCTGGCGTACTAAAAAATGACTACCGCGAAGGTTCTTTGGATGAAGGACTTTGTTTTTGGAGGTTAAGTCTTGCACAAAGGACATATTCAAAGGTTTGGATTCCCAATGCTCTTCTTAACGCAAGAAGCCACTTTTCGGATAGTTATAAGTCATGGATAACCAAAATCCATATGAGCTACCTTGAAGACAATATCGACTCTTTACTTTTGCCTAAAAATGCTTGATACTCGGTGGAGATGACAAGGTCGCACAAAGTCATGACAACCAAATTGCTCCTCTAGAGAAGAGCTCGCGAGACTCGCCACATATTGCGGTAGAGGAATCAGCCAAAAGAAAAAGTATTGTCAAAGAGAGCGGCAGCAGCGAAAACGGCGATCGCAACTAGAAGAGGGTTAAGAAAAGCTTAAGTATCTTGCAACCTAGAGAAGTCAATTCTCCTCACTGCCTTTCGAGCACCCCATCCGCGACATTGGACTTGGCTGTACAAGTATTGGTCAACTTTGCTCTTTATGTTCCTAACATTCAACATATTCCTTGTAGGTGGGTAAAGAGAGGATTTCCGCTTTGAAGGGTGATGAGCAACATCCTCAAACAAGTGAAGGGTCTACTTCATGTGCTAGTACTAAACCTTCAAAAGATGACCAAGTGCATTTGAAGCCAAGAGACTCAAGGAATGGTAAGGAGAGTTCTCCACATGTTGTCGTCTCTATTTTTAAGTGTTAAAGTCTATTAGAAATTCATGACAAGAGGTATCTCAACTCTCTATGGGCCGATGTTAGTGGGAGGATTGTTCGCGCACCAATTAACCAAATTTCTTCTTTTAAAGATGAATTCCGCATTGTTTTTGAAAGAAAGAAGTTGGTTGGGAAGGAAAAAGTTGCGCCCTTAGAGGCCTTAATGAGCAAAGTTTTTGATCAAGCCGCTGCTTATGATGTGCGAAACTCCACAATATTGGAAAACTCATCACTTCTTCAACAAATTTCGGAAATGGAGGGTCACATATCCGATGCCAAAGCTGACAAGGAAAAGGGATCCTCACAAGTTAGGTCCACAAAAGATGAACTTCAAAGTGTTAAAAGAAGATTGAAAGACTTAAAGTCGGAGAAAGCAAGCTTGACGTCATCCTTAAAGATCCAACAAGAGTTTCTTCGAGGTGTCGACAGTAAGATCTCTAATTTGGAAGAGAAGATATCCGTCCTTAAAAGCACTCCTTCACTTGTTGACGCGGAGATGGACGAATTGAATGTTATGAGGTTGAACGTGGAGACTGCACAACTGGAGTTTGGGGATGTGAGGCCTTTTGTTTGAGAGACATTTCTCTTTTTTTCTCTTCATCTTTGTTTTAGTGATATACTTTATTATGTTTTTCTTTGGATTTGTAGCATCATCAAACTTCGAGATGAGTGAAAGATTTTCCTTTATTTACCTCATTTTGAGTTATTCATTTGCATTTGGCATCATGTTTCTTTTTCATGAATACTGTAACCTAATCGCAACAAAACCAACTTAAGCAAATTTCATGACTGAACTTAGAAAACTTCTAAGTTGCCTATGTACCTTGATAAAAAAGGATCAAGTCATAACGTAGTTCAAACAAATCAAGATTAATTTAAGGGGGTGTCGTACACAGTTTATACTCATGCGGGCCAGGAGTATTCATTCTTTAACCACTTTGAACAAAGTGGGGTATTTAAAATTTAACCACATAAAATACCTTTAGTGGGGTAAGTTATCATTTTAACCACATAATTTACCATTGATGGTTGCCATCCACAATTTATACTCATGCGGGCCAGGAGTATGCTCAATCACTTAAGGGTAATATTGTTTCAAGAATTTTCCATTGATAGGACCAATTCTTAATCCATCTTCGGCAACCAACTTATATGCGCCATTTGTGTATACTTTTGTGATGACATAAGGACCATACCACTTTGAAGTGAACTTGTTTCTGGTTCGATGAGTGATAATGATGGGCCTTCTCACTGCAAGAAACAAATCACCAACTTGAAAGGAGCGTCGGCGGACCTTTTTGTTAAAAGACTTGGAGATACGTGTTTGATAGCACTCAAGTTCTTGTTGCGCTTCTAGTCTTTTCTCATCAAGGGCATCTAGGTCTTGCAAGCGCAAATGAGCATTATCTTCTTCGGTGAGTCCTTCTTACGAAGCTATCCTTAAAGGCGGGATTTGTTGCTCAAGAGGGAGAACTGCTTCTACTCCATAGACCAATGCATACGGGGTTGCTTGAGTTGGCGTTCTGTGTGTAGTTCTATATGCCCGTAGAGCTTCTCCAATTCTTTCATGCCAATATTTCTTTGACTTCGCCACCACTTTCTTTAGCAAGTTGCAGAGAGTTTTGTTGAACGCTTCGGCGAGGCCATTAGAAGCAGCATAATACATGGAATAGTTTCTTTGCTTGAATCCAAACTTTTCACACAACTTGTCTATCAAACTATTGCAAAACGGCTTTCCATTATCAGTAACAGTGCATCGGGGAACTCCGTGGCGGTAAATTATATTGGTACGAATGAAGTTGACAACAATCTCCTTTTTGACTTCTTTGAGAGCCACATCTTTGGATCATTTTGAGAAGTAGTCGGTTGCAGCCAAGATGTACAAGTGCCCGCCAGAAGACTTTTTCATAGGACCGACAATGTCCAAACCCCACGAATCAAAAGGCCAAGAGGCTACAATTGGATGTAAAGGTTCAGGCGGCTGATGGATGAAGTTTGCGTAGAATTGGCAAGCTTGACATCTTCATGCGTACTTGATGCAATCTAAAACCATGGCAGGCCAGTAGTACCCCATTCTTTTGATGCGAAAATGTAACTTTGGACCAGACTGATGAGCTCCACAAATTCCGGAATGTGCTTCTTCCTTTCCTAGGTAGCGCAAGAAAACACCATCGAACGAGCGCCTATAGAGTGTGTCTTTATAGAAGATGAAGCGAGCTGCACGACGCCTAATGTCGATCTTTTGATGTACATGATCGGGCAATTTTCTGTGTTTCAAGTAGTCCACGAATGATTGTCGCCAATCTTCCATTTCAATTTCGTATACCTCCACAACATGACTTTCATTATTATTACCTTGCTCACCGTTATCTTCTAGAATAGACGGGAGTACCCATTGGTGGCATATGGGTACGAACGTTTTCTCTTCTGATGTAACCAACATAGAAGCAAGTTTAGCTAGCGCATCGGCTTGCCCATTATCTTTCCTTGGCACATGCTCTGTTGTAACGTGACCAAGATTTTTGATCAATCTTCTGGCATACTCAACATATGGTAGGAGCTCTGGCTTCTTAACCTCAAATTCGCCATACAATTGATTGACGACCAACTTGGAATCGCCATACACTTTTAGGGGAGGTTGCCTCCGCTCAATTGCCATTTCTAACCCCAGGTATCAAAGCTTGATATTTCGCAACATTGTTTGAGCAATTTTGAGTTAATGTGAAGGAATATGGCAAGACCTCTCCATTAGGTGTGAGAAAGATAACGTCGGCGATAGCTCTATTTCTATGTGCGGCACCATCAAAGTACATTTCCCATGGAGGAGTAACTTCAACCACGAGCGCATCTTCATCGGCAAGTCGTCCATTAACTCCCACTCGGCAGGAATAAGGTGGTCAGCTAGAAAATCCGCCAATACTTCTCCTTTCACAACCTTTTGAGGGATATATGCAATCTCAAACTGTTGCAGCTGGAGGTACCATCTTGCAAGTCGATCAGACAACACCAGCCTCGTCATGACATACTTCAAAGGGTTTGCTCTGGATACAAGACGAATAGTATGAGCTTGAAAGTAATGCTTCAATTTTTGAATTGAGAACACAAGGGCTAGGCAAAGCTTTTTAATAGGAGTGTAGTTCAACTCATTCGGCGTTATTGTTTGGCTCAAGTAATAAAGTGCATTTACCTTCCCTTTGTCATTTTCTTGGGCGAGTAATGCCCCCACTGATCTTTCTTGGGCAATAATATATAGGATCACGGGACGTCCCGGCACAAGAGCGGCTAAAACGAGAGGTTTCATCAGATATGACTTGATTCGTTCAAAAGCATTGCGACAAGATTCATCCCACCTAAATGGAACGTCTTTCTTCATCAAATGACTGAAAGGTTGGCAACGACCGGCTAAATTCGAGATGAACCTTCGGAGATAAACTTTTGAGTTCATGAATATTTCGTGGCTCCGGCATCTTAACTATTGCATCAATCTTGGCTTGCTCGATTTCAATGCCTCGCCGACGAACAATGAAATCAAGGAACTTTCCCGATGTTACGCCAAATGCACACTTTATAGGGTTCATTCTTAATTGATACTTCCGCAGTCGCTCAAAGACTTTTCGTAAGTCAGCTATGTGATCTTTCCTTTCCCTCGACTTTACGACAAGATCATCCACATAACACTCAACATTCTTGTGCAACATGTCGTCGAAGATATTTTGCATTAGCCTTTGATAGGTAGCACCTGCGTTCTTCAATCCAAACGGTATAACCTTCTAGCAATATATGCCCTTCGGAGTACGGAAAGCAGTCAATTCTTCATCCCTTGGAGCCATACAAATTTGGTTGTATCCGGAAGATCCGTCCATGAAAGACAAGGCTTCGTGTCCCATGGTAGCATCAATCATTAGTTCAGCAATCGGTAGAGGCAAGTCATCCTTAGGCCATGCTTCGTTCAAGTCTCTAAAGTCGACGCAAACCATGATTTGTCCATTCTTCTTTCTTACAGGCACGATGCTAGAAATCCAAGTTGGGTATTTGACTTCTCTAATGAACCCGGCTTCAATGAGCTTGTTAACTTCGGCTTCGAGCAATGGGACTAAGTCAGGTCAAAACCTTCTTTGGGCTTGCTTGACGGGACGAACATCTTTCTTTACCGATAAGTTATGTACCGCCACCTTTGGGTCCAAGCCTGGCATTTATTTGTATGACCAAGCAAACACATCCTTGAACTCGTGCAACAACATAACGTAACTTCGTTCTTCATCAGCTCCGAGCAATGCACTTATGTAAATCGGTCTTGGGTCATCGATGCTGCCCAAGTTTACCTCTTTTAACTCATCAACAGTGGCCTTGACACACATCGATCACACGAACTAACAAAAACATGAGCATCTTTAAACAAAGTTGGCCAATAAAGTCCACACTGAAGAACCTTCGCTGCAGTTCTTGTTCCACCATGATGTCCTCCATATTCTGAAGAATGACAGTGTTGTAATACCTCAGCAATTTCTTCTTCTGGAACACATCATCTTAAAAGTTGATCACGACAATGCTTGTAGAGGTATGGATCATCCCACAAAAAATGTTTGACATCGGAAAAAAATTTCTTCTTCTGCTGGTAAGTTAATTTAGATGGAATAATATTGCATGCAAGGTAATTAACAATATCAGCGTACCATGGAGCATTGGTTGATTGCATAGCGTATAGCCTCTCGTCAGGGAATTCTTCATTGATTGGTTGAAGTCCATGTGCTTCTTTAACTTTCAATCGTGATAGATGATCTGCAACAACATTTTCTGAGCCCTTTTGTCATAGATTTCCACGTTAAATTCTTGAAGAAGCAGGATCCATCGAATCAACCTTGGTTTTGCATCTTTCTTTGAAAGCAAGTACTTGATTGCTGAATGATATATGTACACAATAACTTCAGAACCAATCAAATATGAACGAAATTTATTAAATGCAAAAACAATTGCTAATAACTCCTTCTCTGTTGTTGCATAATTCATTTGAGTGTCACTTAGAGTTCGACTGGCATAGTAGATCACATGTAAGACTTTGTTCTTTCTTTGGCCCATCACTACTCCAATAGAATAATCACTTGCATCGCACATCAGTTCGAATGGAAGATTCCAATCAGGGGTGGAAATTACTGGTGCTTCTGTTAGCTTCTTTTTCAGCAAGTTGAAGGATTTGCGACATTCTTCATCAAATGTGAAAGTGGATTCCTTTGCCAACAAGTTGCACAAAGGTTTTGTGACTTGAAAAAAATATTTGATGAAACGCCTGTAAAATCCTGCATGTCCAAGAAAACTACGAATACCTTTTACTGATGTAGGAGGTGGAAGTTTTTAGATTACCTCAACCTTAGCTCGGTCAACTTGAATGCCTCTGGCAGATATATGGTGTCCTAGGGCAATTCCTTCGTGTACCATGAAGTGACACTTTTCCCAGTTCCAGATCAAGTTTGTTTCTTCACATCTCTTCAAGACTAAAGACAAGTTAGTCAAACAGTCATCAAATGACATACCAAAGACAGAAAAATTGTCCATGAAAACCTCAATGAATATTTCCACCATGTCAGAAAAAATAGACACCATGCACCTTTGAAAAGTAGCAGGGGCATTACAAAGACCAAAAGGCATTCTTCTAAATGCAAATGTACCATATGGGCAAGTGAAAGTTGTTTTCTCTTGATCCTCAGGTACAATGGGTATTTGATTATATCCAGAATTACCATCAAGAAAACAGTAATAAGGGTGACCTGCAAGTCGATCCAACATTTGATCAATGAAGGGTAAAGGAAAATGATCTTTGCGGGTTACCTTGTTTAGTTTTCGATAGTCAATGCACACCCTCCATTCAGTGTTTGTCTTTGTGGGAATGTCTTCATTGTGTTCATTCTTCACTACAATCATTCCTCCTTTCTTGGGCACAACATGTACGGGACTCACCAATGAGCTATCCGAAATTGGGTAAATAATTCCAGCATCTAGAAGCTTTCATACTTCAGCCTTTACCACTTCCTTCATATTGGGATTCAAACGGCGTTGATGTTCGAAAGTTAGCTTGTAGTTCTCCTCCATTAGTATTTTTTGCATACAAGTCGAAGGACTGATGCCTTTGATATCGGCAATGGACCACCCTAAGGCAGTTTTATGATCTCTTAGAACTCGCAACAACTTATTTGTTTCAACATTAGTCAATGATGATGAGAGGATAACAGGTAGAGTTAAATTATTTTCCAAAAATGCATACTTTAAATGAGAAGGAATTGGTTTAAGATATAGAGTTGGTGGCTTGATAATAGATGGGATTGTAATATTCGTACCTTTCTCTAACTCTTCGACCTTTCCTTTGTAATCTATTGGCATTGCATCAAAGGCTACAATGCACCTTTCAATATCATCATTATCAAAATTGATCTCTTTTTTTATTAGACATACCTCGACTGAATCCTCCAAGTGGCTCTTGTCGAATACTTGTTCAACCAGCTTATTGAGAATGTCAATTTTGAAACAACTATCAGCTTCTGATGGGTATTTGATAGCTTTGAAGACATTGAAGGTGATTTTTTCATTTTGACCTCTCATGGTAAGTTCTCATTTTTCACATCAATTAGATTTCTCCCAGTTGCAAGGAATGGGCAACCAAGAATGATTCGAATATTATGATCTTCTTCCATGTACAGGACGATGAAATCTGCAGGGAAGATAAACTTATCAACTTTAACCAATACATCTTCAACCATACCTCTGGGATACTTGATTGATCTGTCTGCTAGTTGAAGGGACACGGTGGTTGGTTTGGCTTCTCCAAGTTCCAACTTCTTGTACACAGACAGAGGCATCAGATTAATGCTTGCACCTAAGTCACACAATACTTTATCAAACTATGAATTCCCAATTACACAAGGAATTGCAAAACTCCCTGGATCTTTGAGATTTGGTGGCAATTTCTTCTATAGAATGGCACTGCACTCCTCGGTTAGGTATACAGTTTCATGATCTTCCAGCTTTCTCTTATTTGATAAAATTTCTTTCATGAATTTGACATAGCTGGGTATCTGTTCAAGAGCATCTGCAAAATGAATGTTAATGTGCAATTTTTTAAATATATCAAGAAATTTAGAAAATTGCTTATCCACTTTTGTTTTCTTCAATCTTTGTGGAAATGGAATTTCTTGCACATTTGGTGGTCGTGCATCGGCGAAAGTGTGTTTTAGCTCAGATTCACGTCCCTGTTCATGTGTATGAAACTTCTCTGCTTGTGAGGCAACAGGTTCTGGTAACACTTTTCCACTTTTGAGTGTAATTGCCTGCACATGTTCTCGAGGGTTGGTTTCTGTGTTGCTCGGCAATTCTCCTTGTGCTCTTTCAGCTAGAGTGGTGGCAAGTTGACCCATTTGTACTTCTAATTTTCTGATGGATGCACTTTGGTTTTGGAACTGTTGCTTGGTTTCATTGATGAATTGGTCAGTTCTTGAGGCTAATTGGTTTGTGGTAGTGGCTAACTGAGTGACAATGTCCTCCAGGGAAGGTTTCTTTTCTTGGTGCAGTGGAAATCCAGGAGGAGGCCTGATATGGTTCTGGTTGTTGCTCCAAGAGAGGTTAGGGTGGTTCCTCCATCCAGGGTTATAGGTGTTGGAATATGGATTATTCTGCGGCCTGTTAAAATTTGACACAAAATTTGCTTCTTCATTTTGAGCAGAATTTTCAGAATTGCTTACCAAATGGCAGTTGGCAGTGAAATGTGAGTTTCCACAAAAATCACATGTTGCTGATGTGGACTGAATGGCATTTACCCTCATTATTCCCAGTTGTTTGGTGAGAGTAGCGACTTGTGCTGTTAATGTTGTGATAGCATCTATCTCGTGCACACCAACCGGTCTTTTGTGTTGTTCAGAAGGCCACTAGTAATTGTTTGACGTCATTTTCTCCAATAGTTGATAGGCATCCTCTGTGATTTATGCCATTAAAGCTCCTCCTGCAGCCGCATCTACTAAGGTTCTAGTGTTTCCACTCAACTCATTGTAGAATGTTTGAACTTGCAACCATTTGGGAAGTCCATGGTGAGGACACTTCCTAAGCATTTCCTTGTACCTTTCCCATGCTTCGTACAGATTCTCCATGCCGTGTTGCACAAACTGAGTGATTTCATTCCTCCTTTTTGCTGTTTTAGCTGGGGGAAAGAACTTAGCTAGAATTTTTGTGCTAATTCTTCCCAGGAAGTGATACTACCTTGAGGAAGTGATTGAGCCAGTTCTTCGCCTTGTCCCGTAATGAGAATGGGAATAGTCTCAACATGATAGCATCTTCTGAAACTCCATTGTGTTTAAAAATATCACATATTTCTAAAAAAATAGCTATATGTGCATTAGGATCTTCACTCGGGAGTCCACAAGTTTGGATCATCTGAATAATTGCTGGTTTAATTTCAAAATTATTTGCAGCAATTGACGGCTTTTGGATGCTTGTGTTGGCACCTAAGATTGTTGGAACAGCGTAGTCCCGCAAGGCTTTTGATTTATTTTCTATAAGTCCACTCATTTTGCTTTTACTCTTTTCTATCTTACGCAGTATTTGTAAAGTTTTTCAATTTCAGAATCAAAAGGTAAAAGTGTTGAGTTCTTACTCCTTGTAACTCTTTTTGATTTTTTATTTTTCTCAATTTTGAAAGTAAACAAAAAAAAAACAACAATAGTAAAAAAAATTGCCACAGTAAAAAATAATTATTTACCGTCACAAAAAATAAAAAGCTAGCGAGCAACCAACCGTTTTTTTTCCTAGGTGAATTTTTTTTTACTACAGTAAAATATTAACACATATAAGACATAATCTAAATTAACATTATGGTTTACTGGTGTCGATATTAATTAATTTTATTCCCCGGCAACTGCGCCAAAAACTTGTTGTGGTTAAATTCGCAAGTACACGAAATCGTAACAAGTAATAAAGTGATAGATAGAGTTGTCGATCCCACGAGGAATAAATAATTAATTCCCAAAATTTATTAACTCTAGTTTTATTTGAGAAATCTAATTTCAGATTGTTCAAGCGAAAAGATTAACAATTTACTAACTACAGTAAAAACTTTTAACAAAGTAGGGCGTTGAGACAATAGAATAACAAGGGTATTTCAATAAATAAGAGTAGACAATGAGAGAAGAGCTGGGAATCATGATTTCACCTTCATTAGTCTGATCTAACTTTTAATTAAGCATATTATTACGAGTTTCACGTTCAAAATTGTTGTTGGTTATCATCATTTATGCTTTATGTACTCTTTCTCAAGTTATACATAAATTCTACAGCTTTACAACTAGAAAATGAGTCTAGTTACGAAGATGTGCACATGGATGTTCGGTGGTGATTTTATCAACCACGTGAAAATGTTAGATATATTTCTATTCTATTGAGAATTCACGGTATTTACTTCAGAGCTATTTCACGAAAATCTCCTCCCGGTTTCAATTCGATCCTTAGTTAATCCAAAAGTTGGCCATAATTTTAGAAGCATTATATTCACAAATTAATACACCAACTATTTTGACATCGTAGCAATACGTTTTAATTAAAGGTTAGATCATCGTAATTAGGCTACGTCACTATCTCAGGCAAAGTAAATTTAGCACATAATGGAATATAGAACAAGACTATAAGATAAATATAACATCATAAAGTAAATAGAGAAAAGTATACGTTATGCAAACAACCAATGCTCCATGGTACGCTGATATTGTTAATTACGTTGCATGCAATATTATTCCATCTAAATTAACTTACCAGCAGAATAAGAAATTATTTTCCGAAGTCAAGCATTTTTTGTGGGCTGATCCATACCTCTACAAGCAGTGCCGTGATCAACTTTTAAGAAGATGTGTTCCAGAAGAAGAAATTACTGAGGTATTACAACACTGTCATTCTTCATAATATGGAGGACATTTCGGTGGAACAAGAACTGCATCGAAGGTACTTCAGTGTGGACTTTATTGGCCAACTTTGTTTAAAGATGCTCATGTTTTTGTTAGTTCCTGTGATCGATGTCGAAGTACTGGAAATATTTCAAGACGTAATGAAATGCCTTTAAATAACATTCTTGAAGTTGAATTATTTGATGTTTGGGGCATTGACTTCATGGGACCATTTCCTTCGTCATACAACAACAAATATATTGTGGTAGCAGTTGACTATGTCTCAAAGTGGGTGGAAGCCATTGCTTTACCAACTAACGATGCCAAGGTGGTGATCAATTTTCTACAAAAATACATATTTACCCGATATGGCACACCAGGGCAATCATCAGTGAAAGAGGTAAACACTTTCTTAACCGCTACTTTGAATCTTTATTGGCTAAATATGGAGTACACCACAAAGTTGCAACTGCTTATTATTCGCAAACCAGTGGCCAAGTGGAAATCTCAAACAGGGAAATAAAGCGAATATTGGAGAAAACCGTGAATTCTTCAAGAAAAGATTGGTCCAAAAAGCTTGATGATGCACTTTGGGCTTATCGCACTGCTTACCAAACTCCAATTGGTATGTCACCATATCGTTTGGTTTTTGAAAAAGCTTGTCACTTGCCGGTCGAATTTGAACACAAAGCTTATCGGGCTGTGAAAAGGCTGAACATGGATATGAAACTGGCTGGAGAAAAGAGAATGCTAAAACTCAATGCTTTGGAAGAATTCAAAAATGAAGCTTATGAAAATGCCAAAATCTACAAAGAGAGAACAAAGCGATGGCATGACAAACGCATTATACAACGTGATTTTCAGCCTGGTCAACAAGTACTTTTGTATAATTCACGTCTTCGACTTTTTCCTGGAAAGTTGAAATCATGGCCCATTTACAATCACGAAAGTCTTTCCACATGGAGCTGTTGAAATTCAAAACAATGACAAGGAAGCATTCAAAGTTAATGGGCAAAGACTGAAGCACTACATTGGAGGCGAGTTTGAGAGACAGAAAATCAAGCGCTGTTTGGGAGGCAACCCATATTAGTTCTTTCTTTTTATTGTTATTTTTCAGTTGTATTATGTATATGCTATTTTTTTTCTTTTATGTTCTTTACAGTTAACATGGAAGCAGCTAGTGGCGTCTTGGGAATTTGACGTTAAAAGACCCTGTTTGCCATTTTTTAAGAAAATTGGATGGGAAGCCATTCCTCGACTCATAGAAAGCGTTTATGCCGTTTCTGGACGTAAAACTAGAGGAAGATGTGAGCCACAATAACAATTACTATTTTTCCTATCATGTCCCATCGTTTTTATTATTGTTTATATTTGTTTCTTTGGCTTTAGACATTAGGGGCAATGTCTCATCTAAGTTTGAGGGACGTTTTTGATTGTGATGGCTTCTATTGTCTTTATTTTTATATTTGTATAAAAAAAGTGCATTTTTACTTCACATAATTGTTTAGATTATGGATCAATGATGAGAAAATTCGATACTTATGGTGGTTTTTGTGATGATGATGAGCATAATATACTATGTGAACAACGTGTCGTTTAATCTATGTTTGAGCATGCCTATCTTCATATACACATTTCACAAATTGATTTGCATTGTTGGTTGAGCATAATTGGTGAACGGTTATTGAGATAAGTAAACTAAGGGAGATACACCCGAGCTTTATAAATAATTGATCACCTCTTGAAGCAAAATCATTGATGATGATTCACTACATAAATGATTTAGGCCATTTTTTCTTTAACACGTTTGAGCCTTTCAAGCCATACCCTTCACAAGTAAAATAATCGCCAGAACCCCTTTGAGCCTTTTATTAAAGTTTTTTTTATATGAGCCCATTTACCTACCTCATGTAGCCACAAACAGTTATCATACATTTTTAGAGACTGAATTGCATTCAGGAACTTGAAATGGAAGGAAATTTGTGAAAAAAAAGAGGAGGGATATAAAATGTTGAGAAGAAAGAAAAAGGAGAAAAAACCAAAGTGCAAGAGATTTCTGAATGTAATATCTTACGTCTCTAGCTCTGCTTTTACTTGTCCTTCAGTGAGCCCATACTCGAGCTTAATGTTACAAGCTGAGAAAGTCCTATTGATCTTTAGTGAATCTTATTCAGATTAGCGGAGAGATGGTGTGAAATGTTATACATATGGAGTTAGGATGATTAACTTTGGTGAACTAGTTTTGATGAACTTATCCAAGTAAACTCAATAATCATTGCATTTATTGTTCACACACGTTGCACATGGAGATTTGTTTGTGAAAACTTGATTAACCGCCAGGTTGTGAACGAATGCGTCATTGTTCTGATTCTTTCCATTCTAATCAAATAGTAAAGAAACTCTCATAATTGATCCATGATTTAAATGATAATGTGAAATAATTTTTTTATTCTGTCTTTGTTTTAGTTTTTTTTTTAGTCTAGAACATTGCATTGTTTGCTTTACGCATTTTGCTCGAGGACAAGCAAATGAACAAGTTTGGGGGTGTGATGAGCTTGGGAAATACTCATCATTATCATGCTTTTACACTTGTTTAATTGATTATTCTTGATAGTTTTGTGGTATTTTTATGTTTGTTTTCATGTTTAGTAGGTTGAAATATGATTTGTCAATCAAGAACCGAAAATTTAAAAATTCACCGACACCTGTGTAGATTGAGTTATGTTTGGTTATTTATATCACTGGAAGGCCACATATGTTTAGTTTCCAACGCAACAAGCGGTTTGTGATTCCGACATCTGGAGAGAACTTTATGACCAAAACGGTGAAGTTGCGCAAAGCTGAAATGTACATACGCAACTTGCGCGCTCGATGATCGTCGGATCAAAATGACTAATCAATGGTCTATATCCAGTCTTGCAAGCTTCCAAATGGAAGACTCTAGAGCTTCATGACTTTTTTGATCAATTCATGACTTTTGTGATCAATAATTCATCAATTATATGACAACTTTGGACCATTGGATCAAAACGAGATGAACGGTCAAGATGTCGTCTTATGTTTTAGGTTCAACTATAAATAGACGTCACATTTTCCATATTTCAATACACCAATCTTCTTCATTCTCTCTTCACTTAGTTGTCTTTCTATAGTAGTAGTATTCGCTAGTAGTTTGTAATTTTGGATGAGTAATTCGGAGTTTGTACGGGGGAGTCCACCGGAGGCTTTACGGAAGTAAAAATCTGTAACGATCTATAAACTCTCTTTACTTTTCTCTCTTTACTTTATGATGTTATATTTATCTTATAACCTTGTTCTATATTCCATTATGTGCTAAATTTACCTTGTTGGGATAGTGACGTAGCCTAATTACGATGATCTAACCTTTAATTAAAACGTATTGTTACGATGTCAAAATAGTTGGTATATTTATTTGTGAATATAATGCTTCTAAAATTCTGGCCAACTTTTGGATGAACAAAGGATCGAATTGAAACCAAGAGGCGATTTTCGTGAAATAGCTTTGAAGTAAATACCGTGAATTCTCAATAGAATATAAATATATCTATCGTTTTCACGTGGTTGATAAAATCACCACCGAACTTACATGTGCACATCTTCGTAACTAGACTCATTTTCTAGTTGTAAAGCTGTAGAATTTATGTATAACTTGAGAAAGAGTAAATAAAGTATAAATGGTGATAACCAACAACAATTTTGAACGTGAAACTCGTAATAATATGCTTAATTAAAAGTTAGACCAGACTAATGACGGTGAAATCATGATTCCCAGCTCTTCTCTCATTGTCTACTCTTATTTATTGAAATGCCATTGTTATTCTATTGTCTCAACGCCCTACTTTGTTAAAAGTTTTTACTGTAGTTAGTAAATTGTTAATCTTTTCGCTTGAACAATCTGAAATTAGATTTCTCAAATAAAACTAGATTTAATCAATTTTGGTAATTAATTATTTATTCCTCGTGGGATCGACAACCCTATCTATCACCTTATTACTTGTTACGATTTCGTGCACTTGCGAATTTAACCACAACAACAGGCCACAAGTATTCTAAGTTCAAACCTGCTGCTACTAAGGGTGCCAGACAATTTACCGGTAATGTGAATCAAGTTGGTTCAAGTGGAGGGCATGGTTCTGTTCCTATATCACATGAACAATTTCATCATTTGTGTAGTCTTTTTTAAGGTAACACAAGCTTGGTTAATCAGGTTAACACTCAACCACCAAACAATTTGGTAACAGAACACTCATGTAAAAGAGTAAAAAGAAAACAACAGAACCATGCACGCATTCATTTGAAGGAGAAGCTGTAAATTATTTAATAAATCCTTCCTACCTAAAAAATATAATAAAGAAACATTAATAAACTGCTTTACTCAATAATTTTAAAGCATTCGCCACCCACTCGGCCATTTGATTCTGTATGTCCACTGTGGGAACATGACTGAGCTCCCATTCCTTTTCTTTTCGTTTCAGGTCGACAATTCTGTTCCCAAATTCTTCAGACATATTTATAAATTCCACAAATTGAAGATTGCGCAGATGTCGAAGGCCTTCTGGAACCTCCGCCATCAATTTGCAATACCTCATGAACAGCTTTTCGAGATGGGGCATACAACCCTCTTCCACTTTCACCCATCTCAACTTTTCTAAACTTCCCAATTCCAATAGCTTAAGTCTCTGAAATCCGTCAGCCCTAAATAGCAATCCCTCGCCTTCATAAGCTGAATTCATCCCAAGGTATTGTAGATTGGGCAAAGCTTGAATGCGCTCGAGAGGGTCCTGACCCCCCACCCCTAATCTGCTCCCTGCCAAGTGTAACCTGGTCAGCCCAACAAGAGAAGATGCCCAATGTGGTATCTTCTCTAAACGCCCATGCAGAACGAGATATCTGAGAGATGGAAAACTGGAAATAGTAGGGTGGTCTAGGTCAAGCACCTCCCCCTGAAGTGCACAAAGAATTAAATGTTGTAAATCACACAGCTTGGAAATAGAGGAGCAAAGGTCCTTTCCATCTTTCCTTTTTATATTTGTCAAACCCAATACACGTAGTTGACTAAGCTTCCCTATTTCTTCAACTATTTTAACACCACCAACTTCACTCGCATCCAAAAACATAATCTCTTGCAAGGACGCCATGCTCCCTATATCTTTTGGACCTTGAAAACCTATATAATTGTCATCTTCATCCCTGCCCACCGATAGATATCGTAGTTTTTTGAGCTTTACGACTTCATTAGGCAATTGTGTCACTCTAGTATCCCAAAGATTTAATTCCTCCAGATTGACAAGATTCTTGATGGATTTTGGAATGACTTTTACCTGTGTTAGACTCAAATTCAAGTACTTTAGATGATATAGTTTGAAAACTCCATCTGGGATGGATTCTAGTGGAGCTCTCTCTAAGAACAACACTTTTAGCAGCCTGCATGTTCTGCCCAATACCTTCTGTAAGATTGCTTCACTAGATGAATCTTTGGAACCAACCCATATTACAGAACGAAGGTGATCAAAATTGTAAGTTTCTACCATATTGGTGGATGAAGCATCAAGTGCAACTCGACGAATCTTGTTAGTCCACCTGATATCTCCTCCATTTCTTGCAATAAAACCTTCATACGTTGATTTTGAAATAATATACTCTCTTAAAAGGTCATGGATACGAATAGATTTCGGCGTTCCTTCAAGATCTATCGTCACTACTTGAACTAGACTTCGGTTCACAAGCTCGTTCAGATAGCCCTCTGCCACTCCTTCTACGGTCTTTCCTTGTTTTTCTTGCACAAATCCTTCTGCTATCCACAATCCAATTAGTAGCTCTCTTTGAAGCTCTTTGTCTTCTGGGAAAATACTCAGATACATGAAACATGACTTTAGATAGTGTGGCAGGTCATAAAAACTTAGAGAGATTAGTTTATTCAATCTTTTTAAGTTATCTCCTTCTAATTCATCACCAATGTTGCGTTTGAACATTTCCCATTCTTGAATATTGTTGTTCTTAGTAGCTAGAAGGCCACCAATTACAACAATAGCAAGTGGCAATCCTTCACATCTCTTTAAGATTATTAAAGAGATTTCCATTAAATGAAGAGGGCATGAGTTCCTCGGAAAAGCCTTTTTGTAGAACAACAGTTTTGCATCTTCATCATTTAAAGGTGCTAAACTGTAAACATAGCTTCTATTATCGGATCTGGCAGCGTTTGCAATGCTGATAAAGCGTGTTGTGATGATGATGTAGCCTCGATCTTTGGTCATGGTTTTTGGAAATGCATATCTCATTGCTTCCCATGCATCTATCCTCCAAGCATCATCTAGCACAACTACATAACTTTTGCTTTGGAGAAATTTATAGATAAATTCTCTCATTTCATCGGCATTCATAGACTCTAGTTGTTGAGGCATTGGTTGCTTTACTTCATCAAGGAGTGACTTTATCATCCTTGACAAGAGATCCTCAATCTTATATGACTCTGAAACAGTAATCCAAACGTGGTGTTGAAAAGCATCCTTCAATGATTTATCATCGTAGACTTTTTTAGCGAGGGTGGTCTTACCCATCCCTGGCATGCCGACAACTGAAATGACTTTGAGTCCACACTCACTAGATTTGAGCCATTGAAGAAGTTGTTTCTTTGGATTTTCAATGCCCACGATATCCGCATCTTCCAATAAAAGCGCATCTCCTCGACCATCATAGCATGTCTCGCCTTGATCCATAACGGTATACATATCCTTGTATGTTAGATATCCTTGTATGTTAGATACTCTTGACTTGATTTCTTGAATTGTGAAGCAATTTGGTGGCGGAACTTTAATCCTTTTATCGAAAAATATATTCTTTTGATGGGCGCAAAGAATCCATTTGTACCGTGATTTGTAAACTTAAGCTTATATATGTCAAGGACATCTTCCACGTCATAAGCTATGTCACGCACTTGCCTTGTCCATTCATTTAGCTGAGGATCGACTTGTTCTTTGGAATCAGCAACTCTGAGGAATGCTCTCATGTGTCGTAGTTCATCCATAATATTCTTGACTTCTGGTCCGAGTCCTCCCAGCAAGTTTACCTCGTTTTGGAGCCAGGTTGAGAAGTTGTCAAGTAGAAATGATATTGCGCTCTCTGCCATACTTACTGTTTCAATTCCTGGTACTGATGGTGGAAATTAAGGTTTCTTGCTCCTTGATGTATTCTGCAATCAACATGTAAGATTTATCAGTATAAGGAATACACAGTAATTCACATCAATGTATGAGATACTTCTTTTCATATTTTTTTCCACTGAGGAGGCAATAATGCATTGCTTTTGGAGTTTCTTCAGGGTTACACAATGTCAAGCTATAGTCATCTGCGCTATTTTCAATTGGCAATACAAATCTCTATGTGATATTTATTAGCAGATATCAAAGATTTATTTGATATGTATAGTCCATGCATGATACCCTATACTTAGTAATCGTATCAGAAGTTGATATGAATAAAATCTGTTCTATTTTTATGTTCACTTATTTGATGTATAACACAATGCAAGTAGCTCAATAATTCCACAATTTCCAAATTTTCCTTGAAAGAAAACATGAAATGCCTAAATGAAATAAGATTCAATTCAAAGAAACGACGTGTACTGGCCCGATAACTAATTCTCTTAGAAATAGAACTCATTTGTTAAAAAGATTCAAAGTTCAAACATATATGAATATGCAAGTCGTCTCTATTTAACTCATATTTCTCTCCTACTTTTCCAGTGAGAATAATGGAGCATAGAAAGTGGATACGATTTGAGCCTATTTCTTGTTCACAAAATCTAATATGTCCTATATTTCGTATTTACCATACGTACATAACTGAGTGGTTGTGCCAAAAACAAAGAAAAAGTCAAGAACCATCCGCTAACTAGTGAGTTTCCTCTCTAATGAACAAGTTTACTAATTACAGAAGCGAACCTCAAAGTTATCACAGTGATAATAATCATACATATATATGCAAGAAACAAATATAACAATTGAAATACGAACATGAAGCTGATTAATGTGATCACTTACCTTTAAGTTGCTCTGTATTGCGTAAAATGTTTGTGTGTACATAGTTCGGTTGATACCTCTTGGTTTTATAATCAGTTAGTGAATAAGGCTCTTCGTGTAAAAGTGGAGCTATTTTTTTATCATTAATAAAACAAATGCTCCTATTGTTTACTTCGACCCATTCTTTAATTTGTCAACTTCCAAAAATGATTTATTAATCAAAGTAATCACCATCGAAGCCTAGAATCATTCAAGGTATAATACTAATAATGCTGATTAAGCAAAGCTTCATCTTTTATTTCAAGTGACAATATACAAATTGATTAAAGACTTGGTGTCCGTTGAGCAACCAGTAAAAAGGAATTTCGATCTCAAATGTAATTAATTATTCATTTTTTTTCTCTTACTAATATTGCAACTAAGGAGACATTGGAGAAGTCTTATACAAACTGTTTTAATTACTTGCACGTTACTGCTGCAATGTATTATTTGATTCTGATCGATAAACAGAAAAGATCGAGTCAATTAGCTGAAGGTATTATTTGATTCTTCCAGAGTTGCTGTTGGCTTCATTTTTCTATCGAGTTAGTCCAAGTGACGAATTTTTTATCGTTATAATTTGTACGAAATAGATGTATATATGTATGTATGTAATCTTCGATGAGGCGTAATTAGTAAAGATGAAAGTGTAGAAAATTGTTCCGTGAGTCTCTTCATTAATTACCAAAGGTATATATACAATTACAATGACTTGCAAGGCAAGGATCCTATCTAAGGAAGGATAGCTAAAGATATACATCAATCATATACTAATATACTAATACACCCCCGCAGTCGAAATGGGAGGTTCACGAACATTGAGACTGTCTCTAAAATCATCAAAAAGAACGCGAGGAAGGCCCTTTGTAAAAATATCAGCAATTTGATGGCGAGAGGGGACGTGAAGAACCCGAACTTCACCGCGAGCAACTTTCTGACGAACAAAATGAATGTCTATCTCAATATGCTTGGTGCGTTGGTGTTGCACCGGATTAGTCGATAGATAGATGGCGCTAACATTGTCGCAATGAACGATGGTAGCCTTAGATAGAGGAAAGTGAAGCTCAAGCAAGAGGTTGCGTAACCAACAAGACTCGGAAACAACGTTGGCAACCCCTCTATATTCGGCCTCGGCGCTTGAGCGTGAGAGGGTAGCTTGGCGTTTAGCAGACCAAGCAATAAGATTGTCACCAAGATACACACAATAACCCGAAGTCGACCGACGAGTGTCCGGGCAACCACCCCAATCGGCATCTGTGAAAGAAACTAAGGACCGCACGTTCGACTTGTAGAGATGGAGGCCGAAGTCGACCGTGCCTTGAACGTACCTAATGATTCTTTTCATGGCAGCCATGTGTTCAGTCATAAGAGCATGCATATGAAGGTAAACTTGATGAACGGCGTAAGATATGTCCAGACGAGTGAAGGTGAGATACTGTAAGGCCCCAGCAAGACTCCTAAACAAGGTGTGGTCCAGAAAAGGAGTACCCGAAGAGGCGCCAAGCTTGCCTTGGTGTCAACCGGAGTCGCGGCTGATTTGCAAGAGGACATGCCAGCACGCTCAATAATGTCCAAAGCATATGTCCTTTGAGAAAGAAAAAGGCTATCCTTGGTTCATGAGACAGCAATGCCCAAGAAATAACTAAGTGGACCTAAATCAGTCATAGCAAACTCCGTAGAAAGACGAGAAATAAGAGAACAATGAAGAGAATTCGAGGAAGCAGTGAGCACAATATCATCAACATACAGCAATAGGAAGGCAAGATCCGAGCCATGATGATAAATAAACAAAGAGTGATCCGACCTACTGTGAGTGAACCCGATGGTGCGTGCAAAGTCAGCGAACCGCTGATACCACGGGCGGGGCCCTTGCTTCAGTCCATAAAGTGACTTCTTCAACAAGCAAACGTGATCGGGGAACGTCGGATCCCTAAAGCCCAACGGCTGATGCATATACACGGTTTCCTCCAAATTGTCGTGAAGAAACGCATTCTTGACATCCAGCTGATGTATGCTCCAAGAAATAGAGAGAGCAATACTGAGAACAACCCGTATAGTCGCTGGCTTGACCACTAGGTTGAACGTATCAAGGCAATCAATGCCCACCTGTTGAGACCTGCCATCACCAACAAGACGAGCTTTTGGCGCTCAAAAGAACCGTCAAATTTAGTTTTATGACGAAAAATCCACATAGAGCGTATTACATTCACATTAGGGGGTCGGGGTACAAGTTCCCAAGTCCTATTTTTAATAAGAGCATTAAATTCATCTAGCATGGCAAGTTTCCAATTAGGATCAGATAAAGCGAGCTTAGGATTTCTAGGAATAGGGGATGGAGGGGTAGTGGAAGAGAGATTGAAGTGACGTTTTGGAGTAGTGATGCCATGAATGCTACATGTGTTCATGGTCCGTGAGGGAGGGGCCGCGGGTATCGGAACGGTGGGAACCTGAGGAGGAGACGGTGGCGGAGGACTTGGTGAGGGAGTAGGAGAGGGAGGAGGAGTATGGGGTTGTGGCGGAGCCGAGAGCAGAGATGGTGGGTCCGCATGATGAGGCGGCGGGGGGGGGGGGGGGGAGGGGGGGGCGGCCTTTGTTGGAGAAGAGTAGGGTTGAGATTAGGGTTGAAGTGAGGAGGGGTAGAGTCATCCAAGAAGAGATAGGAGGACGTTTGAGGGGAGAAGTGTTTGGCAAAAGGAAATTGACTTTCATCAAAGACAACGTGCCGGGAGAGAACGATTTTATTTTTTTGTAAGTCATAACACTTGTAACCCCGATGATTGGAAGGGTATCCTAAGAAGATACAAGGGGACGAGCGGGCTTGGAGCTTGTTAATAGTGTTGGAGGGAGAAAGAGGATAGCATAAGCACCCAAAAACCCGTAGATGAGAGTAAGAGGGGTCCCGATGATAGAGGAGTTGAGTGGGAGATTTGTTTTTAAGAAGTTTAGATGGCGTTATGTTAATGAGGTAGGTGGCCATATGTAAGGCGTGGTGCCAAAAGGTAGGAGGGAGAGACGCATGATGGAGGAGGGTTCGAACCATATTATTGATAGAACGATTTTTTCTTTCGGCTTTGTCGTTTTGAGAAGAGGTGTGAGGACAAGAAAAGCGAAATTGCATGCCAAATTTATTACAAAAGGAGTGAAATTGAGCATTATCAAATTCGCGACCATTATCACATTGAAAACTTTTAATTCTTGTGGAAAATTGTGTATTAATGAGTGCACTAAAGTTAGAGAAAATAGTATACACATCGAATTTTTTACCAATAGGAAACGTCCACAAAAAATTAGTAAAGTTATTGCGTCTAAAAATTGGTAGTCGGCAGAGAGTATAAGTCACCATCACTATTGCATCTAAAAATTGGTTTGCCCGTCGTGAGATCCTTCACAGAAAAACCAAAAGGGTCAAATTCAATGGAAACATTATTATCACGCGTGAGGCGACGAACGGAGATAAGATTTTTAATTAATTTAGGAGCATAGAGGACATTGTAGAGCATAAGAGGAGGGAGAGGGGAGGGAAGCACACTATTACCATAACCTTTAATCGGAATTTCGTGTCCATTGCCAACAGTTATATGACGATTAATGCTCGAATTCAAAAAAGGTGAGAGTGTACCATACGACGCCGTCATGTGAGAGGAGGCGCCCGAGTCCATATACCATTGATCATCGGGTTGAGCAAGGGTTATGGTATGCATGGCTGCATCAATGTCCGTGGGGACGGAACCCTGAGGAGCATGGGTCACGTAAGCTTGCTGAGGCCAGGGCCCAAAAATACCTGGTTGACGCGACGCTGGAGGTGGACGTGGAGTCCCAGACGCGGTCGGGTAAGGGCAGGGCGGTGCGGCCCATTGAGGCGGAGTACTGGGCCAGTAGGGGTACGCGGCCCATGGTGGCGGGGCGCTCGGACGCGGTGTAGGGTTTCCGCGACCTCGCCCGCGATATCCGCGCCCACACTGACCGCGTTGACCGCACTGAGCGCGCTGACCGCGCTGCTGACTGCGCTGGGGACCGGAAGCAGCTCCTTCGTCGGACGGAGCACTGTGGACAAGGGCGGACCCCGCAGCGGTGGCAGCGGCCATGGTTTGCTTGGATTTCTGTGTTTCCTCTAGGATGAAACGAGAACGAGCCTCGTAGAAGGGAGGGAGGGGGTTGGACTGTTGGATGAAAGTCGCAACCCCATCATAGTTCTCGTTAACCCCTGTTATGAGTTGCAAAACAAGACGTTGGTTGGAGACAGGAGCGCCAACGTTGGCGAGTTGATCAGCAAGCATCTTAAGCTCTTGACAATAAGCAGAGATGTTCAGAAAATCGTCCATATGAACCCGAGTGAACTGATTTTCCAAGTAAACAGCGCGTGAGTTCTCGTTGTCTTGGAAAACTTGCGCTTAGCGACCCCAAGCAATGGCAGCGGTGGAGTTTTTCATGAAGATCGTGTGCATGAGATCAGTGGATATGGTCCCTTATATCCATTGAAGCACGATAGCATCCAACCGTGACCAAAGCTCCTCGTCACGAGCAGGAGGTGGGGCGGCGGTAGATTTCTCCGACGAAGTAGACGGGAGAGCGGAAGCCTTAGGATCCGCACCATCGGTTTCTGTCGCTTTCTTGGGCGAGGAGTCGGAAACCTGAGAGGTGGGGGGTGGAGCCTTGGAGGTGGTAGACGGAAAAATATGGTCGAGGACTTGATAGGCCCGACAATGGATCGTGAACAATTCCGCCCAAGTTGTGTAGTGTCCCGTTTCCATCTCCAACGTAATGGGGATGAAGTTACGTACGTTCGAGACAACAAATGCGAGGTGGAATTTTTGATCCGTCATTATGGGAGATGGCGTGAGGCCGTGGTGGGGTGAGGCCGGGTGGGAGAGAAAGATCGAGAGAGAGAGAGAGAGAGAGAGAGAGAGAGAGAGAGAGAGAGAGAGAGAGAGAGAGAGAGAGAGAGAGAGAGAGGGTGAGGGTGAGGGCTCTGATACCATATTAGAATTTAAATCCCCCCTATATTTCCCTATAAAAGGCCTTATTAGAGGGAGAGGGGCAGTGTATAGATAAAAAGAAGCCAAGATCATTCCCCAAGCGATGTGGGATAGAGAGTTCAAGACGCCCCCTCACGTGTAGGCCGGAATGAGCATCGGATCCTAACACGTGGGTTAGATAGTGGGCAAGACCCACATCAACTTGGGTAGGCTCTGATACCATGTAGGAAATTGTTCCGTGAGTCTCTTTATTAATTACCAAAGGTATATATACAATTACAATGACTTGCAAGGCAAGAATCCTATCTAAGGAAGGATAGCTAAAGATATACATCAATCATATACTAATATACTAATCGAAAGATCGAGTTAGCGGCATTGTGTTGTCTTTAGCTTTAATTTTCACAATGATGAGAATTGAGATACATAATAATTCGTAATACGTATAAATCATGGAGTTCATGTTAATTGCCTTTACTGTTAATATCTTGATGCGTTTGAGCCTGCAAGATTTTCTTACATATTGATTCTTATCTTCTATACGAGAAATGTATAATTGGATTCCATGGATGAAACTTAAATATTCTTAAATTTAAACATTTCCTATATATAATCAAACATCTTTTTGTGAGTACTAATCTTTTTAATTTTGAGAATATTGCCTAACTTTTCCATAATGGAACGGTTTGTTTGAGCATTCATGATCAGTTCATAAGCAATGCCGTTTCACTTTTTGAGGATTATGAAAAAAACAACCTTTATCTCATAGAAAGGAAATTAACAATCAGCTTTGGTACTTAACAAGTCCTGCACATATAGTTTACTAGAATTAAACCGAGCAATGTGGTATCTTCTCTATGCGATGTTTTGGATGTATGGAAGGGAACGGAGAAATGTGAGATGTAGATCTTAAACTCTCTGAAGTGACGTTTACGACGTAGCCAAAAACTACGTAAAAGTAGGTGTTTGGTTGTGAAGCATCTGTCTTTGGGCATTTGACGCGTCCGAAGCATAGGGCTAGTCATGGTTTGCTCTGTGGCCGGTTTCGGCATGGAAAAAATTGAGTGAAATTGCGAGAACATAAACGTGCTTCTCTGAATTTTTCGTTGTGGTTCAATGAATTTGTATCTGATGCTTTAATATCTCTGTTTTAAGCTGGGGATGCTCTTATATATACAGCTCTACCACAACTTTATAGCAGATTTCGAAACAATGATCAATCTTCTGAAGCTTTCACATTTTGCTGTTGTAGTCTCTCGGCAGTACCTGGAGAAAGAAGCTGCCATATCGTGATAGAGAAGATTCGTGGCATTGAGGAGCCAATTCTGTATATTAAAATGCAGATTGCTACTTTAAAGCTTGAGCAGGGAGATATCAAAAGGAATACAAAAGACCTTTAGGGGAGGGGAAGAGCACACTTGACAGTATGACTGTCTTTGATCCATCGGTATATGCCAGCTACTACTGGTTTTCTTCCCAATGCTATAAATCCCGTCAGGACTTTGCCGAGTTCTACAAAAGCGCTCTTCTTTACCTGGCTTACACATCGGTCGAGTCATTATCGGAATCATTTAAGTTGGTAAGACGTCTCTCTCTACGTGGTTGCTGAACATAGTTTTGTTGGAAGCTTGATACTTGAGGATAGGCTAAAATTATAACAAAGCCTTACCCCATCTTGTAGGAAAATGCTATCCCTTGAAGGCATTAGTTTTCACTTTTCAGTCTTTATGATAATGAAGAAATAGAAATTCTTACAGACTTAAGTCACTAGGAACCAACTGATGAAGATACTAGAGATCAGTCGAGAAATAAACGTACATATCCTATCAAGTTTGCTTCACTAAAGGGATTTTTCCTTCAATTTCCAATTTCTCAGCTGGACTAGAAAATGAGTAGTCCTCCTTTCATGCGAGAGTCAATGACCAAATTGCTTGGTTTTACTATTTTTTGAGGATCAAATTTCTCCAGGTGCATAAAGTATTAGAGAGTTTCCCTTTTTGTGTTGTGATCAGTTACTATTTGCTCTGAATTCTGATCTTGCTGTCTCATAATTTGGACTTCCATATCAGTTTTTTGATGTATGTCTCGACTAGAAAAAACTGTTTCATGTAACTTTACTGGTTAGAAATAAACTTCCAGACCTATTTGCTTGTACTTAGTGGTAAGTTTTAGTAACTTCTGTTTGTTGGTAAAAATCAACATCGCCTGTGAACCACCCATCTCATAGTTAACGACATTAATGGAGCTGCGAATCCTCTATTTTTTATCTTCTTTTTCCTTGTTCTTTTATGACTTTCATGCTGTCAAAGAAGCATAATACCATTTTTCATTGCTACTTATGACGTCATTTGCTACAAATTGGTGAAACATTCTACAAATTTCGCCAGTTGCACCTAAAATAACAAATAAAACACTTTGCACCCTCAGTCCACAGTTAGTTCATGCATAGTTTCAGCTATAAATTTGGGTCATCTGCACAATAAATGTGCCTTGAATCGTACACTTTTCTTCTCTGACGGTCACAAAATTTTAATCTTGAGCGAAAACGCATGTATAGAGAAGTGTAAAATTGCTTGCAGTAAGTTCTAAAATGTCACAGCAAGCTGTATCTAAACTTGCGAGTGAAAAGAAACACACATTGAGAAGTTGGATAACACTGAATTGAAGGAAAGTTATATAAGAAAATTTTGTAGTAAATATAATCCTACCTATCAAATTAAAAATGAAATTGACAAAAACAAAAAAATTAAAAAGAAAAACAACACAACCATACACGCGTTCATTTCAAGGAGAAGCTAAGAAAATTATTCAATAAATCCTACCTATTCAATAAAATTTTAACCCATTTACCGTCCACTTTATTCCATATGTTCACTGTGGGAACATGGCCGAGCTCCCATTCCTCTCCTTTTCGTTTTTGATCGGCAACTCTGTTCCCAAATTCTTCAGACATATTTACAAATTGCACAATTTGAAGATCCCTTAGATGTCGGAGGCCTTCAGGCACCTCTGCCATCAATTTACAGTCTTCCATGAACAGCTTTTGCAGATGGGGAATACAACCCTCTTCCACTTTCACCCATCTCAACTTTTCTAAACTCGCCAATTCCAAATGCTTGAGTCTCTGAAATCCTTGGGTTCTGAATCTCAATCTCTCGCCTTCATAAGCTGAATGCATCATCAGGTATTGGAGATTGGGCAAACCTAGAATGTGCTCCAGAGGGTCCCGATCTCTCACCCTTATTCTGCTTCCTTTCAAGAACAACTTCGTCAGCCCAACAAGAGAGGGTGCCCAATGTGGTATCTTCTCTAAGCACCCGCGCAGATAGAGAATTTGAAGACTGGAAATAGGCCTCATGGGGTGTTCTAGGTCAATCACCTTTTCCTTGTCAATTGAGAAAAGATCTAGTTCTCGTAAATTATACAGTTTGGAAATAGAGGAGCAAAGGTCCTTTCCATCTTTTCTTTTTATATTTGTCAAGCCCAGTGTGCGCAGTTGAGTAAGCTTCCCTATTTCTTTAACTATTTTAACACCACCAACTTCACTGGCATTCAAATACCTATGATGTTCCAGGGATGACATGCTCCCTATATCATTTGGACCTTGAAAACCTATATAATTGTCATCTTCATACCTGCCCACCGATAGATATCGTAGTTTTTTGAGCTTTACGACTTTAGTAGGCAATTGTGTCACTCTGGTTTTCCAAAGATCTAAGGTTTCTAGAGTGACAAGATTTTTAATAGATTTTGGAATGAGTTTAACCTGTGTTCCTTGCAAACTCAAATATTTGAGATGATATAGCTTGAAAACTTGGTCTGGGATAGATTCCAATTGAGCTCCTACTAAGTACAACACTTTTAGTAGCTTGCATCTTCTGCCCAATACCTTCTGTAATATTACCTCACAAGATAAATCTTTGGAACCAACCCATATTAGAGTACGAAGATGTTCAAAATCGTAAGATTCTAACATATTGATGAATGAAGCATCAAGTGAAATCCGACGAATCTTGTCAGTCCACCTGCAATCTCCTCCAACGCTTGCAATAAAACCTTCATGCCTTGATTTGAAATAATATACTCACTTAAAATGTCATGGATACGGAAAGATTTCGGCATTCCAACAGAATCTGTCTCCGCTACTTGAAGTAGACTTCGGTTCACAAGCTCATTCAGATAGCCAGCTGCCACTTCTTCCATTGTCTTTCCGTGTTTTTCTTGCACAAATCCTTCTGCATTCCACAATCGAATCAGTAACCGTCGTGGAAGTGTTGCGTCTTCTAGGAAAATACTCAGATACACGAAACACGACTTGAGATAATATAGCAGGTCATAGAAACTAAGAGATATTAGTTTTTTCAATCTCTTTAAGTTATCTCCTTCTAATTCATCACCAATGCTGCGGTTGAACATTTCCCATTCTTGAATATGGTTGTTCTTAGTAGCTAGAAGGCCACCAATTACAACAATTGCAAGCGGCAAACCGTCACATCTCTTTAAGATTATTTTAGAGATTTCCATCAAATGAAGAGGGCATGAGTTCCTAGGAAACGCTTTTTTGTAGAACAACATTTTTGCATCTTAATCATTTCAAGGTGCTAGATTGTAAACATGGCTTCCAGTATCGGAACTGGCAGAGTTCGCAATGTTATGAAAGCGTGTGGTGATGATGATGCAACCTTGACTTTTGGTCGTGCATCTTGGAAATGCCTATTTGATTGCTTCCCATGCATCTATTCTCCAGACATCATCTAGCACAACTAGATAAGTTTTATCTTGGAGAATATTATAGATAAATTCTCTCATTTTGTCGGTATTCATAGACTCCAGTCGTTGTGGCATTGGTTGCTTTACCTCATCAAGGAGTGACTTTATCATCCTTGGCAAGAGATCCTCAATCTTATATGACTCTGAAACAGTGATCCATACGCGGTGTTGAAAAGTATCCTTCAATGATTTTTCATCATAGACCTTTTTCACGAGGGTGGTTTTACCCATCCCTGCCATGCCTACTACTGAAATGACTTTGAGTCTGCCGCTAGTAGATTTCAGCAATTGAAGAAGTTCTCTCTTTCGACTTTCAATGCCCACGACCTCAGCTTCCTCTAGTAAAAGTGCATCCCCTCGGCCATCGTAGTATGTTTCAACTTGATCTGTAACATGATACATGCCCTTGTACCTTTGGTAATTCGAGGAAGTATTCTCTAGTCTTGTCTTGATTGTTTGAATTTGTGAAGCAATTTGGTGGAGAGGTATTAAACCTTTTATCAAATCGCATATGTTTTGGATCCACGCACATAATCCATAACCATGATTTGGAAAACTGAGCTTATATTCATCAAGAACATCTTCGACATCATGAGCTATTTCACGCACTTGCCTCGTCCATACTTCGAGCTCGGGGACATCTTGTTCTTTTGAATCAGCAAATCTAAGGAAGGGTCGCATGTGCTCTAGTTCATCAATAATGTATCTGACTTCTGTTTCATGTCCCGCCAGCATGTTTAGCTCATTTCGGACAAAGGGTGAGGATTTGCTGATTAGAAATGATACTGCGCTCTCTGCCATACCTTATGATTAAATGTTCCTTGCTACTGTAATCATTATGTAAATATCACTAAAACAATATATAAAATAGTATCAAATGCTATGGCAAATCCACAGTAAGGAGTTTGAACAAGAATGGTGCCTGAACCAAATAAGATTCAATTCAAAGAAAATAACTATTTCTCTCAGAAATAGAAATCATTTGTTAAAGATTTTCCAAGATCAAACGTATATAAATATGCAAGTCAAACTCGATTAACTGTTATTACACGCTCTCCTACTTTTTCAATAGAATGATTGAGCACAAAAAAGTGGATTCGAATTGAGCCTATGTTTTGTTCGCAAAATCTAATGTCCCATATATTTCGTATAACCATAAGTACATAACAGAGTTGTTGCGCCAATAAAAGAAAGCCGGCAAGAACCATCCGCTAACTAGTGAGTTTCCCCTCTAATAAGCAAGTTTACTAATTACAGAAGCGCTCCACAAAGTTATCACAGTGGACAAGGTTAGATATCTATAACTGTTACCAATCAAAATAAAAATAGAAAGATATCTTAGATCATAAATAAAATTCATAACAAGAATTTTCAGGCGTCTTATTACGAGTGGAGTATTTATCTAAACCTTTGTTTGTAATGGTTCCATTATTTTCGTCGGGTGTTCTTTGTGAGGGTTGAGTACCCCTTGTACTCACTTTTTTGAAATTCTTTTTACCGAGCAAAAAAAAAAAGATCATAAACAAAATTCACGTAAATAGATATCTAACCTTGTTTACTGCGGAGTATGTTTCAAGCGAAAAATCAACGTTACTTCTTTAAATAGGAAGACACAGAGAATGGAAATATGTCAAGCAACCCATAATTAATAAACAACAATGTAAGAATCATACATATGCAAGAAACAAATATAACAGATTAAATACAAAATGAAGCAGATTAATGTGTGATCACTTACCTTTAAGTTACTCCGTATTGCGTAAAATGTTTGTGTGTACATAATTTGGTTAATACCTCTTGGTTTTATAAGCAGTTAGTGAATAATGCTCTTCGTGTTAAAGAGGAGTTATTTTTTATCATTAATAATACAAATGCTCCAGTTGATTACTTAGATTCATTCTTTAATTAGTCAGTTCAAAAATGATTTATTAATCAAAGTAAATCACCATCGAAGCCTAGAATCAAACCTGCTATCACTACAAGAATCCGGGGTCATTCGTGACCGCCGGCGGTCACGAGCATCCGTGACCGCCCGGCGGTCGCGGATGCGAGCGGTCACGGTAAACAACGCCGTGACCGCCCAGCGGTCACGGACATAATTCTCATGACCGCCCAGCGGTCACGGGAAGCCATAGGCGGGAAACTTCCCGCCTATGGCCCGCCTAGTGGCGTCCGCAACCGCTGGGCGGTCGCGAATGCCACTCATCCGCGACCGCCCAGCGGTCGCGGATGGGAGGGGGGTTTTCCTCTCTCATTTCTTATCTCCTCCTCTCTCATTCCTTACCTTTGTAAGTCATCTCATCTCTCTCTCTTAAATATTTATCTTTCTAGTTTTTTAATTATGTTTTATATTTAATGTTTTAGTAATAGTTTTAATTGTTTAATTATAAGTTTATTTTTATTAATGTCAAACTTAGAAATAATGCCTTTAGGAAATCTTTATAATTTAGGAATAGTGCCTTTAGGTGTTCTTTATAACTTAGTACAAATGATCTTTAGGGAACTTTATAACTTAGAAATGATGCCTTTAGAGAATCTTTATATATTAGAACAAATAATTTTTAGGGGTTCTTTATAACTTAGTACAAATGATCTTTAGGGAACTTTATAACTTAGAAATGACGCCTTTAGAGAATCTTTATTTAATATTAAATTGTTAGTTTAAGTAATTTAATGTATTATTATCCGTCGCGGTAATTTAATGTTAAACTATTAGTTTAAATGCATGTCAAATTATTGGTTAATGTTTTTTTGTAGAAATAACGCCTTTAGGGAACTTTATAACTTAGAAATAATGCCTTTACAAAATCTGTATATATTAGAACAAATAATCTTTAAGGGTTCTTTATAAATTAGTACAAATGATCTTTAAGGAACTTTATAACTTAGAAATGATGCCTTTAGAGAATCTTTATTTAATATTAAATTGTTAGTTTAGGTAATTTAATGTATTATTATTCGTCGCGGTAATTTAATGTTAAACTATTAGTTTAAATGCATGTCAAATTATTGGTTAATGTTTTTTTTGTAGAAATAACGCCTTTAGGGAACTTTCTAACTTAGAAATAATGCCTTTACAAAATCTTTATATATTAGAACAAATAATCTTTAGGGGTTCTTTATAACTTAGTACAAATGAACTTTAAGGAATCTTTATAACTTAGTAACGACTGAATTTTAGAGAATCTCTTTGAATCATCTAACTTAGATAATTTCTCGTAGTTTTCTAGCATATATTCGATATGGCAGCCAGTCGTCGTCGTCGGGGTGGCAGTGGTCAACAATGTTCAAGTGTTTCTGATGTTCCTGATGATCCGGATGTTCCTGATGTTCCCGATGTTCCCCCTACTGCTAGTGGGCGAGGTAGTCTTGGACCTCGTATAGTTATCACACATGGCGGTCGTAGTCGCGATGCCGCAACCCCCAACGCGTCTACATCGTTGACGCCTTTACTACAGCGCCGACTTTCTTTTGATGTCGCTGCCGTGCCCGATGCCACACCGACTGCATCTGGATCTAGGGCTACAGCACCATCTTCCGCTGGTTCCACCGGAGCTGGCCCGAGCGAGAGGCCGAGTGATAGTCTAGCATCGGGAGTATTCAAAGTCACGCAACAGCGCCTACCTAGAGGCACCTCCAAAGGTGCACAACAACCCAATGACAAGACTCAAAGGCAGATCATCAAATTGTGTCCTCGTGGCCTGTTTATGAACCCCGCTAGCAACGAGGTTGCGACTACGATCACGGAGTTGATCAGACAGTTCATGAAGGAGTACTGGCCTACCTACTTGACGATGCCCGAAACTGTGCGAGGCAAAATGTTTGTTAAATTTACGGTGAGGAATTATTTCACAACTATATCATATTATTTAATTTAATATATTCATAAATCAAATTTTATTAATTGGCAGAAAATATATGGTATTCGTGAGAGAGAAAAACACGCAGTACAACGGGCCTACGAAACGAAGGCGAAGTCGTGTTATAAGAATTTGATTTACAACACGAAGAGATAATACTTTGAGAGGGTTGTGGATCCGAAATGGGCCGGAAAAGACAAAACATGGATGCACGACGGGTTAGAGGCGGCGGCGATTAAGCATTGGGCCACTGAGGATCATCAAGAGGTGTCTCATAAGTCTAAGAAAAACAGGAGAGGAGGCGAGGAGCCAAATGAGGGGGTGAAGGCACCTCCCACTTTTTTTGGTGGATCCCGCGACCTAGAGGAGCTGGTATAAATTATGAAAATTAACAATATGGGTGTAATTAAGTAATCTTAATATATGCGTAAGCCAATTTTGACGTACTCTTTCTTGAAATGTGTAGGCTGAGGAGGACCCAACACGAAAAGACCCTATTCGATATGATGAGGCCTACAGACGTGGTCACACGCAGCGGGTGAAGGGGACGGGCGGTAACACAGGAGTTCCAGCTCGACGGACTTGGGTAGATGCTGCGGCGAAAGCGCAATATGTAAGTTATTTCAACCGCATACTCCTTTTTATCTTCCTCAACTAGCTTTAAATTATTTATTCCAATATAAGTACTGATTCTTTCAAATGTTAATGCAGAAAAAGTACATGGAACTATTGAGGAAAAGATATCCCCGCCCAGCTAAGCTCCCGGTGTTCGATCCCGACTGTTGGACCGAGGCATTTGGTCCTGTGAAGAAGGGGAAGGCGAAAGGCTTGCCGAGGGATGCATGCCCGGAGGCGTTCAACATTAAATACAGGAAACAAGAAGATTATTCACAGGCCTGCATCGACGAATTACAAACACAGAATGACCGCACTATCTATCGCAGTGATCAAAGGATGACTGATATGAAAGCCACTATGGAGCTATGGAGATGCTTGCTTAATGAGAAGGTGGACGTGGACCTTCCACCGATATCAGATTCTATATTCATGGGGCATGCACGTAGGAACGGAGCTGTGATTCCACCGGTTCGTATGCCGCGTCGTAGAGAAATGGATAAACAAGTGAATAAACAAGTTAACATATCATACCAATAATATTCATACGTGTTTTTTTTTTTTACGGAACAATTATAGTGTCGCGTTGTTTGTTTAGTTGATAATAATCCTAATAATAGTTAAGAGAATAAAATTACAAGGTTTCATACAAATTGAAACAACATAAGATGATTAAGTGTGCGTACAATGTAGAATAGGTTCAACGTTAAAAACTTTCTCAATCTCATTCAATCTACTATTCAATAACTAAATTAATAGTTTTATGATCGTTTGTTATTTCAATTGACATGTTATAATGAGTTTTGTTGCTAAAAATCAAAAACACATGAAAATCGTTCCATAAAAAAAAATATGAATATTTTTAGGGACCGCCGGGCGGTCCCTAATACCACCTTTAGGGACCGCCGGGCGGTCCCTAAAAGTGGCTTTAGGGACAACCGGGCGGTCCCTAATAATATTCATACGTGTTTTTGTTTTATTTTACGGAACAATTGTAATTTAAAATATTTAGTTTTTATTATTGAAATTTTAAATTACAAATTTGTTTTTATTTTTTACGTTTTTCATGGATTTCAATTAGAAATACTATATATTTTAAATTACAATTGTTTTGTGTTTTTTTTTTAGTTTTTCTGGAATTTCAATAATAAAAACAGTATATTTTAAATTACAAATTTGTTTTTAATTTTTACGTTTTTTTTGGATTTTAATTTTAAAAACTATATATTTTAAATTACAATTTTTTTGTGTTTTTTTTTTCTGGGATTTCAATAATAAAAACAATATATTAATTACAAATGTTTTGTGTTTGTTTATTTTTTTTTTTGGGATTTCAATAAAAAAAGCAATATATTTTAAAACAAATTTGTTTTTAATTTTTTTTTTTTGGGATTTCAATTGTAAGAACAATATATTTTAAAACAAATTTGTTTTTAATTTTTTTTTGGGATTTCAATTGTAAGAGCTATATTTTAAATCACAACTTTTTTGTGTTTTTTTATTTTGTTTTGGGATTTTAATAATAAAAACTATATATGTTAAATTACAATTTCGTTTTTGTTTTTTACGTTGTTTTTTTGGATTTCAATTATAAAAACTATATATTTTAAATTACAATTTTTTTGTGATTTCAATAATAAAAACTATATATTTTAAATTATATATTTTTTTTTTTTGGATTTCAACCATAAAAATTATATATTTTAAATTACAATTTTTTTATTTTTTTATTTTTGGGATTTCAGTTATAAAAATTATATATTTTAAATTATAAATTTATTTATTTTTTATTTTTTTGCTCAAATTAGTCAAAATCGCCCAAATTAGTCAAAATTCCCAAAATTCTGGTCAAAATCGCCGAAATTGGTCAAAATCCCCAAAATTCGCCGGAAAATTTGGCTGGAGGACCAAAATTGGACGAAAAACCGCGATAAAGGACTAAATCTAGACAGTGGCACGATAAAGGACTATTTTTGTAATGAGGCCACGATAAAGGACCATTTTTGAAAAAAAACCCTCATTCTTACCGTGAAGTTGACTATTTAACAGAATACAAGGACCAGCTTGCCATCTCGTCATCACTCTCCCAACTGTAAATATTCACTTGTGGGACATGGCTGAGCTCCCAATTATTTCCTTTTTGTTTCTGATGGACAACGCTCTTCACAAATTCTTCACACATATTGCTGAATTCTTTGCAGGAGTTATTTGCAATATAAAATTGCAAGAGGATACCAAAGAAACGCAAATTGCATTAGGATACCACCTATTATTTAGAAAAGTAGATGTTGTTAGGGCCTATTCATTTTTCAGAAAGAGTAATGTGTCTATTTGTAATAATAGGAGGTGTCGTGCCAAAAGCTCAATTTCCTTTTCATCCGGTACGAGAATAGAACCAAATACCAATTAGTAGAGTTTTCTCTCATATCAGCAATGTTTAGAAGTTTATTGATCACATAACATATCCGCAAAAAATAATCTGCAAGAAATTCCAGAAATTCTACAAGATAAGTAATACTTATCAGGACAAATCTTCAAGAGGCATAGAAGCAAAAAACACTGAATTCAAGGAAAGTTATATAAGAAAATGTTGTAGTAAATATAATCCTACCTATCAAATTAAAATGAAATTGACAAAAAAAAAAAGAAAAAAAAAACAGAACCATACACGCATTCATTTCAAGGAGAAGCTACGAAAATTATTTAATAAATCCTTCCTACCTAAAAATATAATAAAGAAACATTAATAAACTGCTTTACTCAATAGATTTAAACCATTCACCACCCACTTTATTCCATAAGTTTACTTCGGGAACATGACCGAGCTCCCATTCCTCTCCTTTTCGTTTCAGATCGGCAACTTTGTTCCCAAATTCTTCAGACATAGCTTGGAATTCCACAAGTTGAAGATTGAGCAGATGTTGGAGGCCTTCCGGCACCTCCATCATCAATTTGCAGTCCCGCATGAAAAGCTCTTCGAGATGAGGCATACAACCCTCTTCCACTTTCACCCATCTCAAATTTTCTAACCTCATCAAGCTCAATACCTTCAGTCTCTGGAATCCTTTGGTCCTAAATATCAATCCCTCGCTTTCATAAGCTGAATCCATCCTCAGGTATTGGAGATTAGGCAAACCTTGAATGCGCTCGAGAGGGTCCTGATCTCCCACACCTAATATGCTTCTTATCAAGTACAACTCGGTGAGCCCAACAAGAGAAGGTACCCAATGTGGTATCTTCTCTAACCGCCCACACAGATAAAAAAGTCGCAGAGACGGGAAACTGGAAGTAGTAGACATTGAAGGGTGGTCTAGGTCAATCACCTCATCATTGTCAACTGACAAAAGATATAGTTTCTGTAAATTATACAGCTTGGATATAGAGGAGCAAAGGTCCTTTCCATATTTTCTTTTTATATTTGTCAAGCACAATGCACGTAGTTGAGTAAGCTTCCCTATTTCTTCAACTATTTTAACACCACCACCAACTTCACTGACATGCAAACACAAGAGAGTCTGCAAGAATGACATGCCCCCTATATCACTTGGACCCTGAAAGCCTATAATATTGCCCTCTTCATACCTGCCCACCCCTAGATGTCGAAGTTTTTTTAGCTTTACGACTTCAAGCAATTGTGTCACTCTGGTTTCCCAAAGGTTTAATGACTCCAGATTGACAAGATTTTTGATAGATTTTGGAATGAGTTTTACCTGTGTTTCTTGCAAATTCAAATACTTGAGATGATATAGCTTGAAAACTCCATCTGGGATAGATTCCAGTGGAGCTCTCTCTAAGTGCAACACTTTTAGCAGCCTACATCTTCTGCCCAATACCTTCCCTAAGATTGCCTCACAAGATGAATCTTCGGAACCAAACCACAATAGAGAACGAAGGTGATCATAACTGTAAGTTTCATCTGTTACGTTTTTTTATGAAGCATCAATTGCAATCCGACAAATCTTGTCAGTGCACCTGCCATCTCTTCCGTCGCTTGCAATTAAACCTTCGTGCCTTGATTTTGAAATAATATACTCTCTTAAAATGTCATGGATACGAATAGATTCTAGCGTTCCATCAGGATTTTTCTTCACTACTTGAACTAGACTTCGGTTCACAAGCTCATTCAGATAGCCCTCTGCCACTTCTTCCACGGTCTTTCCTTGTTTTTCTTGCACAAATCCTTCTGCACTCCATAATAAACCAGATTATGTTTATTGAGCACTTTATCTTCTGGGAAAATACTCAGATATAGAAAACATGATTTCAGATAGTACGACATATCATAGAAACTGAGAGAGATTAATTTATTCAATCTCTATAAGTTATCCCCTTCTAATTCATCACCAATGCTGCGGTTGAACATTTCCCATTCTTGAATATTGTTGTTCTTAGTAGCTAAAAGGCCACCAATTACAACAATAGCAAGCGGCAATCCTTCACATCTCTTTAAGATTTTTTCAGAAATTTCCATCAAATGAAGAGGGCATGAGTTCCTTGGAAACGCCTTTTTGTAGAACAATAGTTTTGCATCTTCATCATTTAAAGGTGCTAAACTGTAAACATGGCTTCTAGTATCGGAACTGGCAGCATTTGCAATGCTATTAAAGCGTGCGGTGATGATGATGCAGCCTTGCCACTTGTCCGTTCTTCTTGGAAATGCATGTTTGATAGCTTCCCAGGCATGTATTCTCCAAATATCATCTGGCACAACTACAAAAGTTCTGTCTTGGAGAAAACTATTTATAAGTTCTCTCATTTCATCGGCATTCATGGACCCCAACTGTTGAGGCATTGGTTTCTTTACTTCCTGAAATAGTTTCTTTATCATCTCCGCCAAGAGATCCTCAACCTTATAGGACTCTGAAACAGTAACCCATACATGGTGATCAAAACTATCCTTCAATGATTTGTCATTGTAAACTTTCTTAGCGAGAGTGGTCTTACCCATCCCTGCCATGCCTACTATGGAAATGACTTTGATTCCACACTCACTAGATTTAAGCCACTGAAGAAGTTGTCTCTTTGGATGTTCAATGCCCACGACATCCGCATCTTCCAATAGAAGTACATCCCCTCGACCATCGTAGCATGTCTCGCCTTGATCTATAACGGGATACATGTCCCTGTATTTTAGATAACTCATGGAAGCATTTTCGACTCTTGACTTGATTATTTGAAGTTGTAAAGCAATTTGACAGCGGGATTTTAATCCTTTTATCGAGCCATATATTTTTCTTGTGCGAGCACTAAATCCACTGGCACCGTGATATGCAAACTGGAGCTTATGTTGGTCAAGAACATCCTCGACATCATAAGCTATTTCACGCACTTGCGCCATCAATTCATTGAGCCGGAGATCATCTTGTTCTTTAGAATCAACAACTCTGATGAATGCTCTCATGTTCTGTAGTTCATCAAATATGAGACGGGTTTCTGGTCCTAATCCTCCCAACAGGTTTTGCTCGTATCGTAACCAGGTTGACAAGTTGTCGAGGAGAAAAGATACTGCACTGTCTGCCATACTTGCTGTTTCAATCCTTGATGGAGGAAAAATGGTTCAGTGTAAGTATGAGTATGATGTTATACAAAGTGTCAATTGTTATGATCATTTCACATCATCTCTATTTAATTTTTATTAGTGGACCCTCTTCTGTGAAATGCAGTCAATGAATTATACCCTATACTTATTAATTTTAACTGATCTACATGTAAAAAATTGATATCAAAGCTCAAGTTTATTTTTATTTTTACTTATTTGGTGATAAGGGGTTAACATTGTTTGAATTGGAAATTTGTATGGATGTTCACTTAAGGAATTTTTGTTTTAGAGAAAAAGCAAAAGTACATACTTGAATATTTTACGTAATGCTTTCAAAAAATCTCAAATAAATTTTAACCCATAGCTTCTGAAAAAAAAAAAAAATCAACGCATAGCAGTCGTAAGTTATTATACAATAGATTGAAAATATAATGTCACACGGTGGCTATAAAATTTTACTCGAGTTATTTGCATAGAACAAAGTTTCTTTTCTTTTCTAGGAAAGTATCGAAACATTCCTATTTTTTTCTTTACCGCAACGAAACTCATGTATATTTAACAATAATATTTTTTATGAATGTTTTGAAACATATTGAAAAGATCTTGAAATATTGCAACAAAATTCTAATATGATAATTTGATCCATGGTAATTTGCAAATAGAAATTAACACAATAGTGAAAGGATTTGGAAATATTGCAAAAAGTTTTTAATATTTAGAAGATGAAAACATGCTCCCGAAACGATAATTTGATCCATGTAGTTATTTGCAAATAAAAATTACACAGGGGATCGGATCCAACCAAATTAAATTAACACAATTGTGAAAGGAAATTCAATTTTAGCTCATGAGTTGTGATGACTAACTAGTCGAATATTAGCAAGTTTACTAATTAAAAAGGCTGTATGTATCACAATTATAATAAAAGATCATAAATGAAATTGATGAAAGTAGATCTAACCTTATGGGCTGGGCGTATCAAGTGAGCAAAATCAGTAGAACTCTTTGTTGCACCAACGATACATAAAGTCCCTTCCACTTGGTCAATAATTCCCTCAACAGGTTGCACCTGAAAATAGAATGTACAATGCGCAAAAGATGTTTTTCCCTAGGCTGTTACCACGGTGAAGGAGATCCGAATCAAGAAATAAGTGTTCTAGAGCTTTACTTTCTTGTAAACTGTACGTTCACAAATTGTAAGTAGCAAAGCTGATTGTTTCCTTTCTAACAGATAGAGGTTTTTTTTATTGTATTCATCAAAAAAATTCAATCCACTTCATATGATGATGCTCAATTCAAAATATGAAACGGCATTGCTTATGAGCTGGTCATGAATTCTCAAACAACCATTGCAATATGGAAAAGTTAGATAACATTCTCAAAATAAAAAAGATTAGTCTCATAGCTGAAAAGGTAAATCAAAAAGAGCTATTTGATTACATTTTATATTAGCTTAATTTTTTCCGATAGAAAATGCTACTCTAAAGTCTAGTCCCCAAATAGTGAAGAATATTGATTATTCTCTGCCCAAGCTAGAAGAAAAAACCAAATCAACATCAACTCTTGATTCTTCCTTGTATAAATAAATTTATATCGAGAAAAGCCGGCAGCAAAATATGAAAAGAAGTTGTAGTCATGTTAGAAAGTGATCTCAAGCTTTTCAGAGACGCAATTCTCTGTTCCAGCAGAGCAACAACAGTATCTTTTTTTCTTCTGGAAGTTGTATTTATAAGAGAGTAATTGTGAAGTGATAACAATTTCATTAATCACTAAGGTATAAATACATAATTACAATATCTAAGTTAGGTAGATAAATCAGTAATTCTAGGAAAGGATATAATCTAAAGATATACAAGGATTTACAAAGATATAATCTATTTATGTCTGTTACGCCCCTGCAAAATTGACGTTCCATCGGCAACGGAAAGTTTGGAACGCATGAGTTGGAAACGAGGGACTTTATGTACCTTAGCATTTTGCACCCCAATGGACTCAGTACAAAGACTTTATATTGTGGTCATGTGGAGTTGTTTATTAACACTAAATATCTTTCTGATTTTAAGCGCCTTTCAACCATAAACATTTCTTTCAAATGTTGAAGATTTGTACATCCCAAACACTTTGTTCTACAGAGAATTGCATCATTGAAAAACCTCTTTCCATATTTTGGTAGCCGTCAACTTTTGTCGATTCTCGTTCCATGTCGTCATTTTATCCTGTTCACGAAGTTTAATAGATCTTGTCATGACAGCTTTTAACCAACAAATAGTTGAACAATATAAAAATTTAAATCTTACTCATTAATAAAACCTTTTATATCTTTTGGATCCACGCACTGAATCCATTTGTAACATGATTTGGAAATATGAGCTTATATTCATCAAGAACATCTTCGACTTCATAAGCTATTTCACGCACTTGCCTCGTCCATACTTCGAGGTGGGGAACATCCTGTTCTTTGGAGTCAACAACTCTGAGGAACGCTCTCATGTACTCTAGTTCGTCAATAATGGTCATGACTTCTGTTCCAAGTCCTCCCAGCAGGTTTAGCTCACTTCTGAGCAAGGTTGAGAAGTTGTGGACTAGAAATGATACTGCACTCTCTGCCATACCTGCTGTTTAAAGTGAAATCAACATGTAAATATTTGTATAACAATATAAAAAAGTGTCAAATGATATGGTCAGAGCCAATTTAACAGAGTTCTTGTGCCAAAAACTCAATTTCCTTTCAATCCTCTACTATGAAAAAAGAGCATGCAACTAGTAACAAGTCAAATTCTCCTTTCATGTAAATAGATATCTAATATGCAGGATGCAAAGCTAATATATCAAACACGAAAATTAAGCGGATTAATGAGTAATCACTTTTCTTTAAGTTATGTACTCTCTGTATTTGTCTAAAATGTTGGTATTGAAAGCTGTTCGTGTTAAGAGGATCTGTTTTTGTTAGCCAACTACCAAAAAATGATGTATTGATCAAAGTAATCACCATCGAAGCTATAATACGAATGCTGCCTAAGCCGTGTGTCATCTTTAATTATATTTCAAGTGACAGTATACAAATTGATTAAAGATTTGGTGTCATTTTAACAACCTGTCATATAGAGATTTAGAAGTCACTTATTGTTATTGATAAAGAGAAATCTACGATCGAGTTAATTAGCTGAAGATATTATTCACCTCGTCTAGAGTTGCTATCAATTATCATACCATGATCCAACTACTCAATATTTGTAAATTAAGATTTGGTAACAAGGTCTCATCAAATATAGTAGCAGTTGTAGCTTGTCGTGCTCTTAGACGTAGTCGCTGTAATGAGACAAGTGAGGCATATGCCATTCTTTATGCAATTCATTGCTTTTTGTGTTTGTAATTTTCTACCATTGTATTGCTTTTTCTGCCATTATTTTGTGTTTTTGTGTTTGTAATTTCATGCCATTCTATTGTGTTTCATTGTGGTAAGTAGCTACATACTTCTCTTTATACTTGTCTGAGCTTAAACAATTGTGTCACGAGTCCTTGAATGTTGCCACTGTGCTTTGTTATTGCCTTATTCTGCACCTTAAAATACTTTCATGGTTTGAGCGTACCAGAAGTCCAGAACACACTTTGCATTCTCACTTCACAATTAATTCAGGACAAATTTCAGCCATAAATGGGGATCATGCCATCTTCACAACCTTAAATTCAGGCCAATTTAAGGAAACAAGTTTGTAAAAGTGAAAGATTGAAGTTGTAAGTAGCCATCTTCACAATTACAGGAAAGCACAGTTCTTAATCTATTAGTTTATTTTTACTTGTCTCGAGCTCTGGAGAACTACCTTGCCTTACGCTCCGGAATTCATAAACCTTTCGTCTCCAACATATTCTCGTTCCATCTTAGTCGAAAAATATCTTTTTTCTGATTGAAAACGGATGTACAGAGAAGTTAAGAAACGAAAGAAAAAACATTATTAATTTAAAGAAAAGTTAAGATATTGTGTTAATAACTACTGTTACCTATCATAATGAAAAAAAACATAGGCATGCATAATCATTCTTACCGTGAAGTTGACTATTTAACAGAATTCAACGACCAGCTTCCAATCTCGTCATCACTCTCCCAACCGAAAATATTCACTTGTGGGACATGGCTGAGCTCCCAGTTCTTTCCTTTTCGTTTCTGATCAACAACGCTCTTCACAAATTCTTCACACATGTTGCTGAATTCCACAGATTGAAGCTGGAGAAGATGACGTAGGCCTTCTGGCACCTCCACCATCAATTTACAGTCCCAGAATCCCAACTCTTCAATGTGCGGCATACATCCCTCCTTAACTTTCACCAATCTCAAGTTTTCTAACCTCAGCAGTCTCATTCGCTGGAGTCTCTGGAATCCTGCGCTCTGAAGTATCAGTTCCTCTCCTTCATAAGCTAAATCCATCTCCAAGGATCGGAGATTGGGCAAACCTTGAATACGCTCTAATGGATCCTCATCCCTTAATCTGCTCCATGTCAAGTTTAACGAGGCCAATCCAACAAGAGAAGGTGTCCAATGCAGAATCTTCTCTAAGCACCCTTGCAGAAGGAGACTTCGCAGAAATGGGAAACTGGAAGTAGGCATAGGATGTTCTAGGTTAATCACCTCATCTTCACTTGAACAAAGATATAGATATTGTAACTTACTCAACTTGGAAATGGAGGAGCATAGCTAATTTCCATCTTTTTGTTTTACCTTTGTCAAGCTCAATGTCCGTAGCTCGGTAAGTTTCCCTATTTCTGTAACTATCTTAACGCCATCAATTTCATTGGCAATCAAATATACAAGAGTTTGTAGGGACGACAAGAGCCCTATATCTTTTGGACCCTGAAAGCCTCGTATTGGGTCCAAAAGCAAGTGATTGCTTTTAACATAACTCAACCCACTATTAGGTGACGAAGTTTCTTGAGCTTCACAATTTTCTTAGGTAATTGTGTCACCTCGCTATTCATGAGATCTAAAGTCTCCAGATTGACAAGACTCGTGATGGATTTTGGAACACGTCTTATAATGGTTGTGCTCAAGCTCAAAAATTTGAGATGAAATAGTTTGAAAACTTCAGCTGGGATAGTTCTTAGTGGAGCTAGTCTTAAGTTCAGCACTTTCAGCAGCTCACACCTACCCAATACCTTACGCATGCTTGAGATTACTTCATAAGATTGCTCTCCAGGACCAAACCGCATAATGGAACGAAGATGATCAAAACTGTAAGATTCTTGTATGTTGATAATGAAGCATCAAGTGCAACCCGTCGAATCTTCTGAGACCGCCTTAATTCTCCACCATTGCTTGCAGTAAGAATTTCATGCCTTGATTTTGAAATAATATACTCTCGTAAAAGGTCATGAATACGAATAGTTGTTGGCGTCCCATCAGGAATTGTCTCCACTACTTTAGCTAGACTCCGGTTCACAAGCTCATTCACATAGCTCTCTGCAACTTCTTCTACTGTTTTTCCTTGTTTTTCTTGCACAAATCCTTCTGCAATCCATAGTCGAGTCAGTCGTGATATGTGGAGCAATTCATCTTCTGGGAAAATGCTCAGATAAAGATAACATGATTTCAGATAGTATGGCAGGTCATAAAAACTGAGAGATATTAATTTCTTCAATCTTATTAATTGGTCTCCTAGTTCCTCAGAACCTTATATTCATGAATATTGTCTTTATTAGCTAGAAGGCCACCAATCACAACAATGGCAAGAGGCAATCCTTCGCATCTCTTTAAGATGCTCTCAGAGATCTCCTGCAAATAAGAAGGGCATGGGTTCCTGGGAAATGCCTTCTTGTTGAACAACAGTTTTGAATCTTCAGCACTTAAAGGTTCTAAAATGTAGACATGGCTTTTAGTATCGGAACTGGCAGCATTCCCAATGCTGTTAAAGTGCGTTGTGATGATGATGCAGCCTCTACCGTTGGTCACGCTTCTTGGAAATGCATATCTGATAGCTTCCCATGCATCTATTCTCCAAATATCATCTAGCACAACTACATAAGTTTTATCTTGGAGAAATTGATAGATAAATTCTCTCATTTCATCAACATTTTTAGACTCTAAACATTGAGACCTTGGTAGCTTTACTTCATCAACGAGTAACTTTATCATCCTTTCCAGGAGATCCTCTATCTTATATGACTCTGAAACAGTTATCTATACGTGGTGATTAAAATTATCCTTTAATGATTTATCACCGTACACCTTTTTAACGAGGGTGGTCTTACCAATTCCTGGCATGCCTACTACTATATGATGGTTGGTCCACCATCAGTTGATTCAAGCCAATGGATAAGTTGTTTCTTTGGATTTTCAATGCCCACGACATCCGCTTCTGCCAATAAAAGTGCATTCCCTCGACCATCGTAGAATATCTCACCTTGATCCATGATGGGAGCCATGTCCATGTATCTTTGATAACTCGCGGAAGCATTAGATCCCCTCATATTTCCCTCTAAAAGGCCTTATTAGAGGGAGAGGGGCAGGGTATAGATAAATAGAAGCCAAGATCATTCCCCAAGCGATGTGGGATAGAGAGTTCAAGACGCCCCCTCACGTGTAGGCCGGAATGAGCATCGGATCCTAACACGTGGGTTAGATAGTGGGCAAGACCCACATCAACTTGGGTAGGCTCTGATACCAAATTAACAAACTGAAATCGAAAGATTACTGAAATCGAAAGATTGTTCATGATGACGGATTTACAGAGAGAGAGAAAGGGAGGCGGAAACCCTAAAACAGATTTCTAGAATGATCTGTGTTAAGTGAATAAAATAAAATAGAAAATGGGTATTTATATTTACATATACCCGAATATAAAATTAATTATTTAAAATGCTATTTATTGTTTAATATATTCTGAGATACTCTTGACTTGATTGTTTGAATTTGTGAAGCAATTTGGTGGCTAGATTTTAATCCTTTCATCGAACTATATATGTCTCTGATCCGCTTGCTGAATCCATTTGTACAGTGATTTACATGTTGGATATTATTTTACTTGCGTTTACTAAGTCATAAGTGTCCTAGTCTTTAGGAAGTCATTTCATTAGTTACTTTGCATTTTATGAACGTGGGTCTATTCAGTTGTACGTGTTGCTTAAGTTTCTGCATTTTCTGTTATGTATCAGCTTATTTATAAGCTGTTGGTGATTAATAAAAGAACACACTTGATTTGCATTATCTTTCAACTTCTGCATATTACTTGTTTGATAAAATACCTGTGAGAAAGTTCAATTCTTATCATTACAAACTGGAGCTTATATTTGTCAAGAACATCTTCGACGTCATAAGCTATTTCACACACTTGTCTCATCCACTCTTTGAGTTGGGGATCATTTTGTTCTTTTGAATCAACAACTCTGAGGAATGCTCTCATGTGCCGTAATTCATCTAGGATAGACTCGACTTCGGGTCCTAGTCCTCCGAACAGGTTTCGCTCGTATTGGAGCCAGGCTGAGAAGTTGTTGAGCAGGAATGATAATGCACTCTTTGCCATGTTTGCTGCCTTTTTTTATTTAATTTATATAAATATCAGTATAACGAGTACAAAGTGTCAAATGCAATGATCACTCCACATCATTCACAGTAAGTGAGTTAGAGGAAGAGTAATGATTATCCACACGAAACCACTTCCACGACAATATATACGCAAATGGCACAACAAATTTAACATAGAAAAGTCATTAGTTATGATACAGTTAATTAAAAGTGACAAAAATGGCATTTTTTGTAACTACCAATTAATATGTAGTACAACACATATGAGTCAGGTTAAGGGGAATATTTCGACAAAAAAAGTCCGAAAATGCACCGGTGTTGCAAATCGAACAGACACCTTTAAGTTCAAGGACCAAAGTGCTTATAAAATTAATTGAGGGGGCAAAGCACAAAAGTGACAATAGGTTGGGGGACTTGATGTTTTTATCCCTGTATAAGATAATGTATGCGTGTTAATTGAAATTCTTTAATTTTGCAGGAATTATTTGCAATCTAATATTGCAAGAGGATACCAAGTAAATGTAAATTCCATTAGGATACAGCATAAAAAAGGAGATGTGTCTATTTGTAATAATAGGAGAATAGACCCAACTACCTGTTAGTAGAGTTTTCCCTCATATCAGCAAGTTTAAAAGTTTACTAATAATAAAAGGTATCTGCAAAGGTATTGTGGTGATAATAAAGATCACAAATGAAAAGTCATGTACATATATAGATCTAACCTCGTTAACTCTACCTTTTAAAATTAGAAGACACAAGAATGCAAAGACTGTCAAGTAACAGATAATACAAAAGTAAAACATGTACATAATTAATTCTTTTTACAAACAAAACGAAAGGTACTCGTAGATATATGCCTGCGATATAGGTCATATACAAGCGATAAATGAGTAAACACTTACCACGAGTCATTCAAGCTCTATAAAACCAATGCTGATTAAGCCAGTCTTCATCTTTTATTTCAAGTGACAGTATACAAATTGATTAAAGACTTGGTGTCATTTTAACAACTTGTAATACAGAATTTGTTACTAATTATTGTTTTCTTTATTCTCTTATCGTGTTCACAACTAAGTGACATTAGAAGGAGTCTTTGCACAATATAATTTGTCATAATAAAGAAGTTAAAGATTGAGTTATTTAGCTGAAGATATTATTCAACTCTTCTAGAGTTGCTATCAATTATATATCATTACCATGGAGTTAGTGTTTATGTGGCTCCATAATGTTGTTGAGTGTGGAGCTCAACTCAGCTTCCTCGACGAACGTTCGAAGCTCACTCACATGTGATCTCAACTTCTTTTCCCATTCTTGCAACCTTGATTTTTCCTAAGAGTCGACCAATCGGACAGAATCATGAAGACTCATGGAGAGATGAATTTTTGCCAAAACAGAAGCTCTTGTTGGCTGCAAGAGAACTGCTGAGCTTTCACCGGCTAGTCCATCCAACACTTATTATAGCTTCTCCCATACAGGGAAGTTTATAGCAACTCACGCTGCCACGCATCACAACATCAATGGAGCTGCGTATATCTTCACATGATGATGTAAAAATCTGTTGTATCATGTTTCTCGTCCCTAATCAACCACCTATGTTTTCAATTTCCTTGCTCTGTAATAAATTTCAGGTTATCGAAGCAGCATGATAAAAACATTTCATTGGCAAGTTACGAAGTCGATCATTTGCTTCAATCTGCTTAATGCTTTTATTTATTGAGAACATATCACTGAAGCATGTTCAGGACTTGTAGTTACTTTTTGTAAGCCTTCTCAGAGGACAGGTCCGGCTAGCACTTGTATGGTGGTTGCTTCAGTGGTTTTAGGCGATGAGGCAAATGTCTCATTTCACTCTCCCACTACAAGAAAATTCACCATTTCCGACGGCCTCCGACCGAATCGGCCGTCGGAAATGGTGAAAACTTTTTCCGACGGCACTTGGCCGTCGGAAAAAGTCATTTCCGACGGCTTAAGCCCGTCGGAAAGTTTCCGACGGGTTAAGCCGTCGGAAAAGACTTTTTTCCGACGGCCAAGCGCCGTCGGAAAACGTCTTTTCCGACGGTTTAACCCGTCGGAAAAGACAGAAAATTAATAAAAAAAAAAATAAAAAAAAAAATACTACACGCGGTGGCCCGCCGTCTTTTCCGTCGGCACATGGCCGACGGAAAAGACGGCGGCTGTCTTTTCCGTCGGCACATGGCCGACGGAAAAGACGGCGGGCCACCGGTCAACTATCATTAAAAAAAAAAAAAATTCAAAAAAATTATTTTTAATTCAAAAAAAAACATTTTTAATTCAAAAAAAAAATCTATAAATAGGGGCATGAGAATCACTATTCAACATCACAATCACTCTTCACATCTCAATCACTCTTCAAATATATATATATTTTTTTTTTCGAAAAATCGTCATTTTTATAAATGGCCGATAAAAATAATCGCAACAAGTTTCTCGATAAAGGAAAAGAGAAACAGAAAAAAGTCCCAACATATATTTCCAATGTAGGGTTACCGAAAACCCTGGGGATTCTCAATTTTGCTAGTCGTTTTAAATCTCGGCGTGGTGGTAACGTTGAAACAACTAGTCCCGACGAAGTTACCCAACACGTTGAGGAACCTCCGCCACAAACTCAGCATACTCCGGTTGCTTCCCAACAACGCCCAACTACAACTCGGCCCCAGGCCCCTACTCCGGCGGATGCACAACCACAACGCCCAACTACAACTCGGCCCCAGGCCCCTACTCCGGCGGATGCACAACCACAACGCCCCACTTCCACTCGGAATCGAGTCCCTCCTCCTCGTCTAAGGGACCCAGATCCAGTCTTGCCACCTGAAATTACTCCTCCGCGATTAATCATTCCGCATGGCTTGACAGGCGAAGTACCACAAGCCAACAACGAAGGAACTTTGTCGGGATTGCAACCCTCGCCATCATCTGTTCATTCTGAATCCGCTTCTACTAGCCTTAGGCCGCCTAGGGGACGGGGGAAGGGTCGAGCTGCTTCAAACACCGACCAAGAGAGGCGCAAAATTGGGGTGAACGACAATTTCATCTTTGATCCAGATTTATGTGACGAGGTTACGGGAACAATAACGCGATCAATTGGCTATACGATAAAGTCCTTGGTGACCGAACCAGCGATATGTTACTCTCAATTATCCGAAGCACAAAAACAAATATTTACAACCTACTTCAGGGTATCTTCTTCTAACTTATTTTAACACATTTCGCATTATTTATGTATATTATTATTTTGTCCTTATTCTTATATGTTATTATATTTCGAAGAGTGTATACAAATGGGAGGATGAAGAAACGCCTAAAATCACAAAGGCATTCCATCGGGTGGCACAATCCTCATGGAAGGATGCCATATACGAGTGCAAGAATTTGTGGCGGAACCGAGATAAAGACCCCGAATGGTACCAAAAGACTTGGCTACCTCGAGGCTTCGAGTCGACGTACTGTGATCATTGGGAGAAGGAAAGGACGATTGAACTCGCAAAAAAAGCAAAGGAGAATCGAGAATCCAATAAGACAAATAGCGTCGACGGTACGGGTTCCTTAGCTACGTACCATGGTGGATCTGTGAGTACACACGAGAGGAGCTATGCAACGGTACGATACGTTACGATTTCCTTATTTGCAAAATATATTTTGTGATATTGAGTTACTCTTTACCATTAATAATGTTTAAAAAAATGTTATTATAGTATGGCACTTCGCATGTGATACGCTTCGACCAACAATACGTGATGGACCACGCAGTAGCGGATCCGGATGGACGAATAATCTATTGGGACCCCCCACAGTCAGAAGGGTATTATGTAAGTTATTTTCAACATGTATATGATTGCTTTGTGCCTATATCTTTTTCATTTATTTACTTTGAACATTGTAGGAACGTTATTTTGAAGAGCTCGAGGAAAATTATGGTCCCCAAGATGAATGGCCGCTTCATTTTAACGCAGATATCGGGGCCATTGCAGATAATAATGGCACACATGGGAGGATTCGAGGCAAAAATAGGCACAGTACCCTCGCAGATTATGGTAAGTCGCAGGGCGCAAATCCGAACCCTGCTGAGGCGATAAGAACTGCTAAAGCGGTCAATGTGGCTACTGCTGGGTTGCAAGCAACCGTAGCGGGGTTGCAAAAAGAAATTCACGATGTGCGGTCGGACGTGGCGAGGGGCCTGGAGGAGCAGAGGCAGGATCGAATTCGTGAGCGAGAGGAGAGGGAGCGGGAGCGAACTCGTGACCGAGAAGAGTGGGAGCGTCGTTATCAATGGAACAACAACCCAAACAACTATAATTCAAGTCATTTTCCTCCAAATCAGTTTCATGGAACGCAAAGTCAGTCGTATGATTATTGGCAACAAAACCAGACACAAGGAAACCAGGGTACAAACACGTCGTGGCATCAAGGAAACCAAGGTACAAACACGTCGTGGCAGCAAGGAAACCAGCATACAAACACGTCGTGGCAGCAAGGAAACCAACGTACAAACACATCGTGGCAGCAAGGAAATCAGGGTACAAACACGTCTTGGGAGCAAGGAAACCAGGGTACAAACACGTCGTGGGAACCAACATACCAGGGTACAAACACGTCGTGGGAGCAAGGAAACCAGGGTACAAACACGTCGTGGGAGCAAGGAAATCAGGGTACTAACACGTCGTGGGAGCAAGGAAATCAGGGTACTAACACGTCGTGGCAGCCCAATTCGTGGCACAATAACGCCATGAGTCAACCACGTACGTGGAACCAACATAAAGCCAACACGAACAATTCATGGGAGCAAGCCACAATGCCCAACAATAGTGTTCGGAGTGATTTGGACTACCTGGTGCGGTCTAATAATGATACCCAATTCTCACGTCCGAATGATGCTCAACGTGCCTACGTTAGGGATCGTCCAAGCTCGTCAGTGTATATTGTATCGCCACATGTTACACAAGACGACTCTACTTTAGCTGATTTAGCAAATCTGCCTCTCCCTGATACTGACTACTCAACATGTGGATGGTTTGATCCTTAAGTGTTGTATCTTTGATCCTTAAGTGTTGTATGTTTGATCCTTAAGTGTTGTATGTTTAAATTACAAGTTTGTAAGAGGTTTTTTTAATTACCAGTTATGTTGTTTGTAATAAATTTACGTATGTTAAGTAATTGATGTGATTTATCTCTTACTAGACTTAACCAATATTAAAACATGATGAATGTTAAATATTTGTTTAAAAACTTAAAAAGTTACAACAAATACAATATTGAACTCGAGTACATTGGTATCAATTGTTATCGTCCATGTCGTCTTGAACCAACTCGTACACATCATCTGCCAATTGTCCTTCAACGTTAAAGTTGTTCAAATCTGCGCACAAGTTAAGTCCGGGTGACTCATCATCTTGAAAGAGTTCTTCGGCTTCTTCTTCCTCTTGCATTGACGACATGTCGACTATGTTCCTTGCACGAATAGGGCAAACTGCCCACCATCCTTTCCTCCGTGACACATGTTGTGCTGGATATGGAGTGTAGTACACTTGGAGAGCCTGATTTGCAAATATGAATGGTTCATTGGTTGTGAGAGAACGCGTAGGATTGATATCAACCATTCCGTACACTGGGTGTATTGCCGTACCACGACGAGTAATATCGTACCACACACATCTAAAAAATACAATTGATTGGACCATATCGTTGCCGCCACACCAGATAACCTCAATGATGTCCTCTAGCGTCCCGTAAAAATTTGTGCCCTCGACCCCATCGCCGCTGCCCTTCACATAAACCCCACTACAATTTGTTTCTTTGCCCTCATTGAACGAGTCCGTACGGAATCTAAACCCGTTCACTTTGTAACCTGCGTACATTTTTATTAGTGTGCTCGCCCCTAAGGCGAGGGCGTACAAACGTTGATCTACTTCGTACTTTCCAGAGCAAACAGTTTCTTTAAACCATGGCACGAACTCAGCTCTCTTCTTTCTTTGAATTTGTTGTTGAGTAAGTCCGCCACAAAACAAGTCCTCAAACAACCTATCATATGTGCGTAACATAGTTCTCATCAACGTATTAAATAGATAATCGAGATATGTAAAAGTATTAATTGTTATATACATACGTGAACCAGCCGTCAACTTCTGGACAATTCATCAGCGTGTAAAGCTCAACTAGCATTAGCTCCTCGGAAGTTAGATGCCGTTGTTTTTTATCTGGATTTAGACCTTTCCCTCTTCGATGGAAAATAGAAAGATGCCCTGTGAAATCACCACATAATTCGGCCTCATTTCGACTCAGCCTGTTGTATCTCGTTTCAACACTTTTTTCGAAATAGCGCGAACATAAGTGGGTGCTCTCGGACAATATATAAGATGTTGCAATTGAACCTTCAACGCGAGCTTTGTTCAACACAGATTTCTTCAACCCAAGCATTCGCCTATAAACCAACAAGTAATTCAATAATAGTTTAACATAAGTATATGACAAATAATTTTGGAAATATAAACGGTTTACCTCTCAAACGGGTACATCCAACGATATTGAACCGGTCCACCAACTTTGGCTTCGTAGGGAAGATGTATCGCCAAATGTTCCATAGAATCAAAAAAACCAGGGGGAAATATCTTCTCTAATTTGCAAATTGTTACCACGATAGATTCCTCCAATGATGCCATGTCCGAGGCTTTAATCTCTGTGGCGCACAATGCTCGAAAGAAGATACTAATCTCTACGAGGGCCCCCCATATCGGATCAGGCAGCAAATCACGAAATGCAATAGGTATTAACCTTTGCATAAAAACGTGACAATCGTGACTCTTCATCCCAATCAACCTCAATTGTTGTCTTTGCACACAACGTTTAATATTTGAAGCATACCCATCCGGAAATCGCAAACCAACCAGCCACTTACACACTAGTTTCTTTTGTGCTCTATCAAGACAATACTTGGCCTTTGGCTTTACCGTTCTACCATCAGCGAGATCGGTGACAAAAAGCTCTGCCCGAGTGGTCAACTCCGCTAAATCTCTCCTAGCTTTTAAGTTGTCTTTTGTCTTACCCGGTTCGTCCATCACTGTGTTCTTGATGTTGTCGAAGAAATTCTTCTCGCAGTGCATGACATCCAGATTGTGGCGGATCAGGTTCGTACTCCAATAGGGTAATTCCCAAAAGATGCTCTTGTACGACCAATTGTGCTCTACCCCATATCCTATTATTTTTGGTGAGTCTGGATTCGTTGACCTTGGTGGTAGTTGTTCAACAATTGATGCCATTTCAGCACCGGTCCTCCGTTGTGCAGGCCCATCGTATTCTGTGTTTCCATTGAATCCCGTCATGTCATGGCGGAATTCATGGCCCTCTGGTAAGAAACGACGATGACACCCCCACCACGTAGGTTTGTTACCGTGGGGTAACGGGAAGGACTTTGTGTTCTCCATGCAATAAGGGCACGATAACTTTCCATGTGTGCTCCATTGTGACAACATCCCGTACGCTGGAAAATCGCTAATAGTCCACATTAATGCAGCCCTCAACTGGAAATTCTGACTCCTGAATCTGTCGTAAGCACGAACACCATCGTGCCACAAAACCTTCAACTCGTCGATTATGGGGCGAAGCAAAACGTTAATGTTTTGTCCTGGGCTACGCGGACCCGATATGATCAAGCTCAAGAAAATAAACTCCTCTCGCATGCAAAGATCTGGGGGAAGGTTATAAGGAGTCACGAACACGGGCCAACATGAGTATTGGGATCCGAAGTTTCCAAACGGTGTGAAACCGTCTGTACAAAGACCTAGGCGAACGTTTCGTGGCTCAGCAGCAAATTCAGGGTGTGTCCTGTCGAAATGTTTCCACGCTTCCCCTGATGCTGGGTGAATCATAACATCGTTCGAAGACCTACACTTTAAGTGCCACGACATGTGCTTAGCAGTTGTTGGAGTCATGAAGAGTCGTTTAAGCCGTGGGGCCAACGGGAAGTACCATAATTTTTTCTTTGCCACAGGCTTTTTTCTTCCCACAGTTTCATACCTATATTCCCCACATTCAGGACACACTGTGTAATCGGCAGATGCAAATTCCCCGTAGAACAAGAAACAATTGTTATCACAAACATCGATTGTTTCGTATCCTAACCCCAAACCCTTCATTAACTTCTCGGCAGCATTCAGATCTGCGGGCAAACAATGGCTATCTTCTGGCCCCAAACACTCGCGTGATAATTTGTAATACTTTGCACACTCAGCTCTGCTAGAGTTAAACTCTAGCTTGGTAGTAAAAAAGTCAGACACCCACTCCAAAACAGACATGTTTTGCGGGCCGCGCATCTTAATCTCAGACCATTTCACCAGTTCCAAAAATCCTTTTGCTTCGGTGTTAGGCTCCTCATCGCAATCGACATTTTGAAATTGCCATCGGTAATCATCAACTAAAGCTCCAAAAGAATTGTCGTCTTGAACAGCTATCGGATCGTTTCTAACTGCGTGACTTGACGACGACGCCCCTAAGAGGCTATTATGCTCGTTATAATTTTCCCCGTGAAACACCCATACACGATACCCCTCTACAAAACCCCATCGATGCAGGTGAGCAGCTACTTCGTCAGCTTTCAAATATTTTCTATTGGTGCACTTTCTACACGGACATTTTAGATTTCGACTATCGTCTATATAACGTTCCTGAGCTAACGCAAACTGCAAAAAATTGAATACACCTTCCGCAAATCTTTCTTTCACTCGACCCTTCTCGGCCAAACGATCGTACATCCAATTTCTATCTTCATTTTGATACATTATTATCTATAAAATTAATAGTTTTTACCATTATCAATACGACAAAATTACATTTCGTGTCTACAATTAAAAGACATGACAGTCTATATATAAACGTGTACGTACCTCTTGTAGAAAATAACTCCGCAAACAACGCTCGAAAGAATCTCTAACACCCCGCCTCGTTGCTATTCTTCAATTTGAAAAACAAAAAGAACTTAAGTTAATTAATTAGATTATTAACATATATATAGCATAAAATGTATAAAAATACTACGTAAAATAATAATTAAATATAAATACGAACCTTAATTTTTGAAACGAAAATATTGTGATGACTTGAAATTATAAGTCGATATCGACTATTTATAGCCGATCCGGGTGAAAAATCACCCGGAAAGGGTCTTTTCCGACGGCACCATGCCGTCGGAAAAGACTCTTTTCCGACGGCTTGGTGCCGTCGGAAATGATCATTTCCGACGGCATCAAGCCGTCGGAAAAGAGTCTTTTCCGACGGCATGGTGCCGTCGGAAAAGACCCTTTCCGGGTGATTTTTCACCCGGATCGGTGACATGGCACATTTTCCCCTCCCCCATCTATAAATACCCTCAAATTTAACACCAAAAATTCATTCATTCATTCACAAACACTCCTATAACTACATTCTTCTCCCAATTCTTTCTTGATTTTTTTTTCTTACTTACATTTTCTATATATTTCGTATTTTATTATATATATATTTTGTTACATTTTCTTACTTATATTTTGTTACACTCCTATATTTTTCTTACTTACATTTTCTACATTCTATATTTTATTCTTTCTTAATTTCACATATATATTATTACATTCATAACCCATTCTTATTTATCGATATATATTACAAATTAATTTATATTTTTGTTTTTTCGTAATAAATAAATTAGTTGTTTTTATTTTGTTACTATATATATATATATGCAACAAATAAAAACTATTTTTATTGTTTTTTCCAAATATTCGGACGATATTGAGAGAAAATTGAACAAAAAAATAATTTTTTTTCGTGAAAAACTAAATTTTTTTTTTTTTTTTATTTTTATGAATATTATTTCCGACGGCATATTGCCGTCGGAAATAATATTTAAATAATAATTAAATTTTATTTCCGACGGCATATCTCCGTCGGAAATGACATTTTAATTATTATTTAAAAATAATGAATATGTATTCTAAAAAATAAATACGTATTTCGTTTTAAAAATACGGTATAATTTAAAAGTAAAAAAAAAAAAAATACAAAAATAACCGCATTTCCGACGGCGTTATTCCGTCGGAAAAGACTCTTTTCCGACGGAATTATGCCGTCGGAAATAACCGCATTTCCGACGGCATAATTCCGTCGGAAAAGAGTCTTTTCCGACGGAATAACGCCGTCGGAAATGCGGTTATTTCCGACGGAATCCCGCCGTCGGAAAAGAGCATTTTTTTTTTCGACGGCATAATTCCGTCGGAAAAGAGCTTTTCCGACGACATTTGGCCGTCGGAAAAGCTCTTTTCCGACGAGGCTTTTTCCGACGGTCTTTTCCGACGGGTAATGCCGTCGGAAAAGGCCTTTTCCGACGGGAAATGGCCTTTTTCCGACGGTTTTCGTGCCGTCGGAAAAAGGCTTTTCTCTTGTAGTGTCCCTATGGTTCCGACATGTTTTTTTAATTTCATGTTGGACTAAATCCTAATAGTTGTATTTCATACTGTCATACACTGTTTTGATTAAAACTATGCATCAGGTGTTGATGTATCTTGTTGATGTTAAAAAGTTAATTTGCACCTCATATAATTAAGTATGCATGATTGGAGAGAATTTTAGATCAGATTAAAAAATAATTTAGCAACAAAAAAATCAGATATTTCTAGATTGGCTCGGTTGAGGAGAAGGTAGAAAGAAGTCATATTAAATATTAATTATGATAGATATTTGATTAAAATAATATTGATTAGAAGATATCATCGTACTCTAAGGCGGTTTAGCATCCCTATAAATATGAGATTGTGGGATCAGTTGTAATCAAGCCAAAAAAAAAAGCTTCAGCCGTGTAATATATTGAATTCAAATTACATATTGCAAAAGCTTATTGCATAAAAATCTTCCAAGTCCTCCCTATTCTAATTTAGCCCCAAAGCTTTTTATATCTTCCCAAATTTATCCCTAACACCCAACATATTGTGGTATCACACCCCTGGCTCGATATCTTTCGTAAAATAAAAATATGAATTCAACCCAACGAGCTCGCCTTATCCTATTCCCAACAAGGAGTGCCAATCTTTGTTGGACAAAATTATGAATTATGGACTAATGCATAGGTTATTCCAATCCCATGAGCTATGGGATATTGTCGATCAAGGTTACGACAAGTATACGCCGAAGGAAGAAGCAACATTGACGGAGCCAAAAAAGAAGGAGCATAAGGAGAACAAGACCAGAGATACTAGAGCCTTGTCATTTATGCACCAGGGGGTAAGCCAATCCATACTTCCGTGCATAATGGGTGTTAAAACATCAAAAGATGCATGGGATGTTTTACGTAAATAATTTGTTGGCTACGATAAAGTAATCTCTATTAAATTGCAAAACTTATGGTGTGAGTTCGATAATATTTTCATGAAAAAAAATTAGATTATTCAAGAATTTTTTCACGCGCCGCGATAATCGTGAACCAAATACGTGCATATGGAGATAACATTCAAGACAAGAAAATTGTCGAAAAAGTACTACGAAGCTTGCCAGCAAAATTTTAGCACGTAGTTGCAGCCATAGAGGAATATAAAGATTTATCAAAATTGTCTTTAGATGAACTCATGGGGTCATTAGAGGCTCATGAAAAAAGAATGAGCCGGTTTGCGAATCAAAACTTGGAACAAGCTTTTCAAGTCAAGGCCACTACAGGCGATAGAAAAAATGATGATAGCCACCAGGAAAGAAGAAATGCATCAACATCAAGAGGGGGTCGAGGCATAGGACGAGGTCCCGGCAGAAACCAAAATTTTCAGCGATGTGAACCATACAAATGAGGTGATAATCAAAATTCAAATTATGAGCCGAGTTGCAGAATATGCAGAATAAATAATCATGCCACGAAGGATTGCCGATTCAAGTGCAAAAGGTATAAATTTCCAAACCATTCAGACAAAATTGCTGGTATAAAGAAGTCGACAACACGAAAGAATCCAACTTTACCGAAGAGCCCAACAACAACCAGGTACTCTATTCATGTTTAAATTCACAACAAAAAATTGAAAGTACTTGGTATGTTGATAGTGGCTGCAACAATCACATGTACGGAAATAAAAATATATTTGTGGAGCTGGACGACTCATATTCATCCGAAGTAAGGCTCGTGATGGGAAAGAACACGAAATTATTGGGAAAGGCACGGTTGCAGTAAAGACAAGGAAGGGCGAGATGAACTTCATCAAAGACATCTTTTATGTCCCAGGTTTGACCCAAAATTTACTCAGTGTCGGCCAATTACTATAAAAAAATTATAAAGTGGAGTTCAATAATGACCACTGTGTTATTATTGATAAAGAGAAAAGTCTTGTTGTCGTAAAAATAAAAATGATAGCGAACAAAGTGTTTCCACTTACCTTGTCGTTGGCGGAGAAAATGGTACTTCAAAGCACCACCGATGATCACAAGATCTAGCATTTGAGGTACATACATCTAAACTATAAAGACTTAAATATGTTGAAAAAGAAATATATGGTTCTTGGCCTTCTAGATATTCCAGATAGGGACAAGCCGTGTGAAGGAAGCATCTACGAAAAAATGCATCGCCTGCCATTTCCAAAAGTTTCATATAGAGCCAAAGCTCCATTGGAATTAGTCCACGCTGATATTTTTGGACCAACTCAAACACCATCACTAAACGACAACATGTACTTCATTATGTTTGTCGATGATTATACAAGAATGACGTGGATATATATATTTTGAAGCAGAAATCAGAAACGTTTCCCAAGTTCTTGGAGTTCAAGGTGAAAGTCGAAAATCAAAGTGGCAGAAAAATAAAGACCCTTAGAACTGATCGAGGTGGAGAGTTCATTGGAAGAGCCTTCATGAACTACTGCAAAGAAAAAGGCATGCACATCCAGTTAACAGTCCGTTATAGCCCACAACATAATGGAGTTGCCTAGCGGAAAAATCACCGGTTTACATAATGGAGTTGCCTAGCTGAAATGGCACGAAGTATGATGACAAGAAAAGGTCTTCCTAAAAGTTTTTGGGCAGAGGTTGTGATAACGGCTGTTTACATCTTAAACATGTCACCAACTAAGGCCATATCAAGCAAGACGCCATATGAAGCGTGGTTTCACCAAAAGCCACTGGTACACCATCTCAAAGTTTTGGATGCATTGCTTATTCTCATATTCCTTCCCAGCAACATGAAAATTTTGATGAAAAAGGATAAAAGTTAATATTCATTGGTTATAGTGGCGAATCCAAGGGATATCGTTAACTAGACCCAAGAACAAATAAGCTTATCATTTCTCGAGATGTTATCTTTGATGAAAAGCAGTCGTGGAACTGGGAAGAGAATACAAAGACAGATAATGTCTATCAACCACCGCCATCCTCGTTTCAACAAGATGAATCGAGTACCGGTCCAAGTGCAAGTCCAGATCAAAGTCCAAGTCCAGATGTCGCAGGACCATCGAGAGAATTCTATCTAGAATCAGAAAGTCCTATCAGAAAGGTACGCAGCTTAAGAGATATTTATGAATCATGTGATGTAGCATTCTTTACCATTGAGTCGCAGACATTTGACGAAGCTGCAAAAGAAGAAATCTGGCTAAAAGCAATGGATGAAGAAATGGCGAGTATTGAAAAGAACAAAACATGGGAGCTTGTAGATCTTCCCGAAGGAAAAAGAGTTATTAGCCTTAAATGGGTGTACAAGACGAAGTACAAAGAAAATGGCTCGATTCAGAAGCACAAGGCACGCCTAGTTGCAAAAGGATATTCACAACAGCCAGGCGTCGACTTCAATGAAACATTTGCTCCAGTTGTACGCATGGACACTATAAGGCTCGTACTATCTCTAGCTGCTCAACTAGAGTTACCAATCTATCAACTGGACGTAAAATCAACTTTCTTAAATGGAGATCTAAAAGAAGAAGTTTATGTCGAGCAACCACAAGGTTACATTGTCAAAGGAAAAGAAGACAAAGTATATCGACTCAAGAAAGCGTTATATGGCTTGAAGCAAGCACCAAGAGCCTGGAATAATAAGATTGACAACTATTTCCAGAAGACTGGATTCACTAGAAGCCAAAGTGAACCCTCGCTCTACGTAAAGAAACAAGGTACTAAAGATTTTCTTATCGTTTGTCTTTACGTGGATGATTTGATATACACAAGCATAAGTGCAGAAATGATGAATGAATTTAAAAAGGCAATGATGCAAGAGTTCGAAATGACTGATCTCAGACTTATGAAATATTTTCTGGGAATTCAAGTCCGTTGAAAGTGTAAGATGTTCTGTTATCAATGTTGGATGGATGTTGTGTCAACATCTAGAGGACAACATTGAAACCCGAGAACAAGTCTTAATCTGAAACATGTTTTGTTGTCAATGTTAGATGGATGTTGTGCCAACATCCAGAGGACAACATTGAAACCCGAGAACAGTCTTAACCTAAAACATGTTTCTGAACATGAGTAAAGTATTCGGTTTTAAATGTTGGATGGATGTTGAGCCAACATTCACAGGGCAACATTGAAACCAGTATACATTCTGTCAATCTGTCTTTAACTGCTTTATTTTAGTTTTGCCTTTATTCACCTATTAATCAAGTTCCACGATTTTAGTTGTCTTTGTTTATGTCCAGGAACATCTCTTAATCATAAGGAAGAACATTACAAGTTTCCTAAGTTGAAGTTTCCATAATTCAAGAAGAGGAGATCGGTCAAGTCAACACGGTTTCAAAGAAGGAAAGTTTTGGAGTTCAAGTGCAACTAGGAATCTTTCCAAGATCAACTCTGAATTGAAGAAGGAGTATTTCCTTATTAGAACTCAATCTAATAAAGGGAACTATTATTCAAAGAGGAGATCGAGTTCAAGAAGGAAAGTAGAGTTCAACAAGGAAACAACACAAGTTACCAAAACTGTGTACAACACACCTTGGAGATCAAGTTTGAAGAAACCTATATATAGGGTGTGAAGTACATCAAGATACATAGAGAAACAATAGAGCTTATAAATTCGTAGAGATTTTATCTTAAGCATTGTTGCTATGTTTCTTGTTTTGCAAAGTTTGTGAGTTTTCGAATTAAGTCTAGGATTAGATTTAAGGAGAAAATTCTTGTCTGCTTTGCTGAGTCCGATCTACAAAAGAGCGTGAGTGATTTTGTGGTGAGGAACGTCTTTGTTAAAACCTGCGTGGTTATTTTGCCGTAAGGCTAGATGGTTGATTATTTATAATAAACCATTGAAAATTTATCTTCTTGTGTTCTTTAATTCCGCTGCACATTACTCTATCAAGAAGATTGTTTGAGATCAAGTTAAGGCAACGCCAGCTTAACTTGAGCTCTGAAACTTGGAAAAGTTGTATCAATCCCGATCCAACAATTTCAATTGGCGTCAGAGCCAAGCACCGATTTCACTGGTGTTTGGAGGTGATACAACGCGATGGACAACATCAATCCCAATTCTGGCAGACTCCCAGTCTTAGAAGGATCCATCAATTATGCTTACTAGAAGACCAGGCTCAGAGTTCACATCAAATCCATTGACATGAAAGCATGGGATGCCGTTCTTGATGGATATTCTGTCCCAAAGATTGAGAACGACCGAGATGCAGATATTGTACCAAAACCGAAGTCACAATGGACAGCAAATGAGGTAACACTGTATAACTACAATGAGAAATCTCTTAATGCTATTCTTAGTTATGTTACCAATCAGATGTTTAAGTTAATTCAGAACTGCACCACAGCTAAATCCGCTTGGGATATCCTTGAACTTCATTGTGAAGGAGATATAGCAGTTAGAAACTCTAAACATAGACAATTGCTTAAAGATTTTGAAAAACTTGAGATGGGTGATGAAGAGAGTATAGATAGTTATTTTGAGAAAATCCTTGACATTACAAATCAATGTGAAAATCTAGGATTTCCTGTTTCAAATCAAACTATGGTTTATAAAGCTTTTAGATCTTTGTCACCTAGATTTGCTCTCAAGAGAATTGCCATGCGAGACACAAGAGATATTGCCAACATGGAATTTCAATCCTTGTTAAACACTCTTAGAGAATTTGAGCTAGAGTTTCCTGCTAGGACTACCAAACAACAAGCTATTGCTTTGTTAGGAACAAATTATCATGAGAGTGAAGATGAGGATGAAATTATTTCTTCTAACTATGGGAATATTAGCAAGAAACTCAGTAGGTTGAACTTTAAAGATAAATCCAAAGGGAAACAACCTAGCAATACTTCCACTGGTTTTAGAAAATTGCCTCCCAAATTTGTTAAATATATGGCAACAAAATCTAGTCCTGAAGAAATTGAAAAGTTGAAAACTACTCAATGTGATGAATGTAAAGGTTATGGTCATATTGCTGTTGAATGTGCTAACACCCTCCGCAAGAAGGGAAAGTCTCATTGGGTTTGTGTAGATGATTTCAATGAAGAGGATTATAACTCTGGATCAAGTGCTGATACTGAAGAAAGCTTTGAAGAGATTCATACAGCTGCGCTATTTACTCATGTCAACTGGACAGAAGAAGATCTCCATAACTGCCACGGGTCCCAATGTTGCTCCAACATCCAGGACTCAACATCAGAACAGGAGACTTTCTTTGGGAATTGGACTGAATATGATACCCATATTGATCTCAATTCTTTGTCTGATAATGATGAATCTAACTTTGAATGTTTTCATGGCTCAGTTGATCTAGATGAAGAGTATTACTTTGAAGGTGAAATGTCCCAGGAGGAAATCATTGAAGACTTGAAGTCTACTTTTCATAACCTTCTGAAAGAAAATCAAAAACTCACCAAGAAGAATGAAGCTCAGAGACTGGAGATTGATGGACTGAAGAAATTGATGAGGATGTTTGAAAGAGACCTTGACAAGACAGAAGCTGAACTTAAAGAGGTAAAAGGAAAGCTTGAAAAAGATAATCAGATCATTGCTAAATGGAACTCAGGTACATCTAAACTTGATGAGGTACTGAGTATGAGTAATCAAGGAACAAATGGTCTTGGATATATTGAGAAACCTACCTCTAAAGTTGCTAATCCTATTTTTATTAAAGAAGGTTTTGTTAAGGAATCAAAAGACTTGAGCTGTGCTAATCCCAACAAAAGTAAACCTACTTATATCTGTCAATTTTGTTTTCAACCAGGTCACATAAAACCTTATTGCAAGAAATATTTGAAAGAAAATGTGAAGAAAACATAAACTGTCTCTAATGTTGAGTTGGTCAGTGGTACAGATGTTATCCCAACATTAGGAACAGGACAGAAAAGTAGAACTTGGATTGAAAAGTTAAAGACTCCTAAGATGAAACTTGTATGCAGTGTTGTGTTTTCTGCTGTGTACTCTAACCTTGCAGGTAAGTGGTACTTTGACAGTGGATACTCAAGACACATGACAGGAGACAAGGAAAATCTTAAACAATTGATTCCTCTCAATGTTGGAACTGTCACCTATGGAGGAGGCACCAAGGGAAGAATCATTGGAAAGGGAGTACTAGATGTTGAAGGATTTCCACCTCTCAAAGATGTTCTGCTAGTTGAAGGATTGAAAGCAAATCTAATAAGCATTAGTCAACTTTGTGATGATAACTTGCTTGTTACATTTGATAAAAGTTCTTGTGATGTATTTAATAGTGATAATGTCCTTGTTATGACAGGTACCAGATCTAAAGATAATTGCTACCTTGCTCAGGAAGAAGCAGATTGCTTTCATGCTAAAGTTGATGATGCTGCTCTGTGGCATAGGAAGCTAGGACATGTTCACTATAGGAACCTTGAAAAGCTACAGAAAGTTGATGCTGTAAGAGGCTTACCAAAGATATCCAGCCCAGGTAAGGTTGTATGTGGGGACTGCCTAAAGGGTAAGCAAACCAAAGCTATTCATACACCCCTCCAGGTACAAAGTACAATTCCCAGGACTGGTAAGTGTTTTGAATTATTACACATGGATCTCATGGGTCCTATTGAGGTGAGCAGCCTAAGTGGTAAAAGATATGCCTTTGTTATTGTAGATGATTTCTCTAGATATACATGGGTTAAGTTTCTTAAAGAAAAATCTGATGCATTTAACACATTTAGGATCTTACATGCTAGCATCAAAAATCTGTATGGTTCCTCTGTTTGTAAGATTAGGTCTGATCATGGGAAAGAATTTGAAAATGCTAGTTTCAGTGATTTCTGTGATAAGAATGGAATTTTCCATGAGTTTTCAGCACCTAAGACACCTCAGCAAAATGGGATAGCTGAGAGGAAAAATAGGACACTTCAAGAGATGGCCAGAGTTATGCTTAATGCTAGAAACTTATCTAAAAGACTTTGGGCTGAAGCTTTAAATACTGCATGTCATATAAGTAATATGGCTTATCTTAGAACTGGTACAAATATGACACCATATGAAATCTTGAAGGGTTTGAAATCAAATATAGCTCATTTTCATGAATTTGGATGTGATTGTTACTTGTTGAATGATAGAGACTATCTTAGTAAGTTTGATCCAAAAATTGAAAAGTGCATATTTGTTGGTTATTCTGTGAATAGTTCTGCTTTCAGGGTTTATAATCCAAGATTGAAGACTATTCAAGAATCAGTAAATATAGTGTTTGATGATTCCACCTTTGATACAGGTACTGATGAAGTTACTGTCTCTGATGTTGCCCCAACATTGGAAACAGAGACTGTCCCAACATCAGAAGCAGAAGCTGAAGACACTGAAATTGGGACTGGTTCTGATGTTGAACTGACACCTGCAGCTGTTAGGCCAACATCCCCGCAATCCAATTCAGAGGATGACATTGTTGATGAACCTAGGAGAGATCCCCCTACTAGGATTCAAAAGGATCATCCAGCTTCACAAGTGATAGGTGAAATCACTAGACGCATGAAGACTCGCAACAAAGACAGGGTAAACTATAAAAATATGGTAAGGTTGTGTGTCTGCATGTCTTCCACTTGCACTGTAAGTAATGCTTCCTGTTTTGTCTCAAATACTGAACCTAAGAATGTGAATGAAGCTCTTAAGGATAGTAAATGGATAAATGCTATGCAAGATGAACTGTTGCAATTCACCAAAAATCATGTTTGGAATCTAGTGCCTAGACCTTCTAATGTGAATGTTATAGGAACTAAGTGGATTTTCAAGAACAAAACTAATGAAGATGGTGTAATTGTAAGAAACAAAGCTAGGCTTGTTGCACAAGGTTATACTCAGGTAGAAGGAATTGACTTTGATGAGACATTTGCTCCAGTAGCTAGAATAGAATCTATTAGATTACTTCTTGCTATTGCATGTTGTCTTAAGATTAAGCTCTACCAGATGGATGTGAAAGGTGCTTTCCTTAATGGTTTGATAGACAAAGAAGTATATGTTGAACAACCTAAAGGTTTTGCTGATCCTAAACATCCTAATTATGTGTATAAACTTGAGAAAGCTTTGTATGGTTTAAAACAGGCACCTAGAGCTTGGTATGAAAGACTAACTCAATTTTTGTTAAGTCTTGGGTTCAATAGAGAAGATGGAGACAAAACCTTGTTTATTCTAAGAAAGAGTTCTGATGTTTGTATTGCTCAGATCTATGTAGATGACATTGTTTTTGGTTCTACTAACAAGTCTACTCTAGACAAGTTTGTTGAGTCAATGACAGGGACATTTGAAATGAGCATGATTGGAGAGCTGAACTACTTTCTGGGATTGCAAGTGAAGCAACTGGAGAATGGTATGTTCTTAAACCAGGAGAAATATGCAAGGAACCTGGTAAAGAGATTTGAGCTACATGAGTCAAAACCTTGCAAAACTCCCATGTCTTCTTCTATGAAGATTACTAAGGATGGCACTGGAGACAATGTTGACCCAACATTGTACAGATCTATGATTGGTAGTCTTCTATATCTCTCTGCCTCTAGACCAGATATTATGTTTTCTGTTTGTGTTTGTGCTAGGTACCAAGTTGATCCAAAGCAATCTCACTTGATTGCTGTGAAGAGAATATTAAGATATATATCTGGAACTTCATCATTGGGCATATGGTATTCCTTTGATACAAATACAAATCTTGTTGGGTTTAGTGATTCTGATTGGGCAGGTGATGTAGATGACAGAAAATCCACAAGTGGGGGCTGTTTCTATTTGGGAAACAATCTAGTTTCATGGTATAGTAGGAAACAGAATTGTGTGTCATTATCTAAAGCTGAATCTGAATATGTAGCTGCTGGCAGTTGTGTTACCCAGCTAGTATGGCTTAAACACATGTTGCTGGACTATGAGTTAGATAGTGATACTCTCCTCATGTTTTGTGACAATCTTAGTGCCATTAGTATCTCAAGGAATCCTGTTCAGCATTCTAGGACTAAGCATATAGATATAAGACATCATTACTTGAGGGACATGGTTGAGGATAAAATGATCAACATTGAGCATATTGAGACAAATAATCAGCTTGCTGATATGTTTAGTAAACCTTTAGATAGTGAGAGATTCTTCAGTTTGAGGCAATCTCTCGGCATGTGCAATATGTGAGAATGTTAGGAGCCCAGTGTTGACATAACACCACTGTCTAGAACTGGTTAATGGTTGTGGTGTAGTATGTAACTTTTTGTTTTTTGTTTGTTTATTTTCTTTTCTTTTTGAGTCACATTGATCTTTGTTTTGGCATATTTGATTGTGTGGTTGATCACTGTGTTTTACTAATCTTGCTAGCTTGCAGATTCACATCTAAGTGTTGAAAAGTATAAATCTCTAAAGTGTGTCTGAGGTTGTGTTAGCCTAACATATGGAGAAGTTGGGGTACACAAAGTTCACTACTTTGATGTCTATTCAGTTGTGTCTTATTCATATGGAAAGGTTTTATAGGACATGTGGAGAAGCTGGGGTTCATGATGTTGACAGCTTCATTGATATTCAGTTGTGCTTATTTGCATGTCTCTGTTTGTTTTGGCCAAGGGGTACATAAAAGTGGTTCTTTCTACTAGGGTGTTTGGGGTTTCTATTGCCTTCACTTGGTAGCATTGATCACTTAGTGCTCTCTTGTATGCAGGTTGGTAAACAAGTATGCATAAGTAATTGGGGCATTGGGGTGCATGATAAATGTGTTGCCAGTATTCAAGGCCTTTATACTTGCCTAACTTGCTGCTGATAATGTTGTTACTGGGGTGTGTGGAGTCTAGTGCTGCCCTCATTCAGTAATGTCATTATCCTTTTTTAATCAACCCTCGGTTTTTGTTCTAAAGAGATAATGAAAATAGTGAAGATTTGATGTGATGTGATCTGTTGCTGGTTTGAAAAGTGATTCACTGTGTATACCATCTGTCAATGTTGTCATAACATTGTTGCATTCATTCTAGAACTGCATTGTCTTTCATCTTTGATTAGTTTGGTTGACTAGGTTTGGGCTTAGGGGGAGTATATAGTCCCTTTCATGTGTTGAGGCATACTCTTTGGGTGACATTCTGCAGGTGACACACTATTTGTGACCTTCTATGCTGTGGAAGTGGATTAATTCTCTAATTCATAACTGCTTATCTCTGTGTATTTTCTGTTTGATATGTTACTTATTCATGATTTTGATCTAAATCTTATGTTTTTAATACTCACTTGCTAATTTGGAGAAGTTTCAGATATAAGTTTGGATATATCTCACGCTCTCACATGAAATTGCCTTGAAGAAGCCCAAAACCTCAAATATTATGGTTTAAAAACCTACTGGTTTGAATGTTACTCTACTCTCTGATCTGAATGTTATTCCAACATTGCCACACGGTCTACCCAACATTGAAGTCAGTAACTTATAAGTTTGTTTAAAATTTTAAAAACTGAGTTTTTATTGTTTTATTGTGAACTGCTCTGGTTACTTGGTGTTTTTAAATGACACGTGGTGAAGTTCTTACGCGGGAATAGAGGATTGGGAAAACTTAATTGATCATATTCCATAATCCCACTTACATTCATTCCTTCTCTCTCCACTCTTCACAACTTAAAAGAACAACTTGCCCTAATTTCTGTCACTTGTGCAATTTGTCTTTCTCTTTGCAATTAATTATCTAAAATATCTCATATTTTTCTCTCAATTCTCAAAACTAACATGGCGAGCAAGACTCCTTTAGACACTCTTGCAGATTTGGCCGTGAATGTCAAGCAAACAACAACACGCACCAGGGCTGCTGCGCGTGAGGATCAAAGACGGCCTACTGCTCAAGTTGCTGCAAAACGACCAACGATTCCTTATCAACGACGGGCAAAGCGAGCTAAGAATGTGGAATCTCAGTCGAATGTTGGCGCAACATCAGAAGCCCATGAATCTGAATCTGAGGTAAATGTGGCTAACCCTAAACCTCAAGTGAATAATGTTGATGATATAATTGAGGGGGAGGGATCTGGAGCTGGTTCTGGTAGAAAGAGAACACCTATGGGGTCTAGGCCAATGAGTAAAATAGCCTTGCTAAGAGCTGAGGCTAGAAGAGCTCAAAGAGAGAGACTTGAGAAGAAAAAGGCTGAGGATAAGGCTAAGGCTGAGGCTGAGAGAGTGAGGAAAGGGAAACGGATTGTGGATGATGAAGTTGAGGTAGTTGATGTAGAAGAAGAGGAGGAGAAAGAAGAAGAGAATGAAGAGGAAGAGGAAACTGTTGCTGAAGAGTTTGAAGCTAATGGTGATAGTGGTGATGATGATGAGAATGAAGAAGAGTACTGTGACACTCTTGCATTATCCTATTTTAGTAAGGAAGCTAGGTCCAGATACTATCTTAATAAGGAGATAGAGGACAAGGCTTATGAGTTTAGAAAGAGGGATTTGCACAAAGAGAGGGTCATGGACATGGACAACTTTAAAAGAAACATAGTTTTTGAGTTGTTGAAAGCAAGAGGGGTTCAGAATTCAATGAAGAAGCATGGTGATTATGCTCCTGAGCTTGTACAAGAATTCTACCTGAATCTCTCAAAGTATATCACTTGTGAGTTGTCTCCCAAATATGGTCAAGCATGGGTAAGAGGACAAGTGTTTGACATTAGTCCTAAGAAGATAAATGAGATTTGGGGACTGCCACATGTTAAGGAATCTGAAGATCCAAAGCCAGATGAGGTGATTGAGGATATCACAGGTGGTCTAGAGAGAACCTGGGTTGAACAATTACCAACAACAAAGCTCACTGCCCTAAGTGCTGTTCTGCACAAATGTGCATCATATAATTGGCTGCCTACTAAAAATTCTACTATTTTGACTAAGGAGTCAGCTTACTTGGTCTACAAACTGAAGAATGGGCTTGCTGTGAATATTGGGGTGAGAATTTTAAGGGCTATGGAAGATGCTGCTGGGAGGAAGCAAGGGATTCTACCATTTCCTTCTTTGATCACAACTCTGCTGCTAAAACAGAAGATGAACAAGAAAGAGTTTGGAGGAATGTCAGAGAACAAGGCTAGGTTCACCATCACTCAATCCTACTTGTCTAGAACAAGAGTGAAGGACTTGCCTTGGAATCCTGAAGATGGAGTTGCACCTGGAGAGGAAAAGGAGGCTCAACAATTTGTTGGAGCTTCAGTGCCTCAATCTGATGAGGAAGAAACCAGGGTAACAACAAAATCTTTTGTTGATCAGCAGTTGACTTGGTATAGAAGTGCTTATGCCAACCTTCAGAGAGAAATTGCTTTCAAGGAAAAACAAATGCAAGAGCTGGATGTCTTGATTAAGAACATGGAGGAGCTTTCTTCACAAAAAGGGGGAGAGTGATCTAGTTTTTAATTTTTGATTTCTGGTTTTTATGTTTTTGTTTTGATATGTTTTGAACTGTTTCTATTTTGCTGCTAGTTCTTCTTATTTTTTTTGGTTTGTAATGGTAATGCTACTTAGCTTTAACTGCTCTTGATGCTTTTGCTTATGAAGATAGTCTATATCTGCTGTTTCTGCTGATAAACTGATGTGCAGGTACATTCTGGTCTTAATGTTGAGACAACATTGATGAGTTAAATGTTTGAACAACTTGTTTTGAGTTGTGGTGATGACTTTAATAATTAATCTTTGTTATGCCAAGTTAATACTTGATAGTTTGCATTAAGGGGGAGCAGTTTGAGTAGTTTTAGATTATTATGCTTAATTGATATTTGGACATATTATCTGTTATGTGAACAGGTTGATTGGTTTTGTGAAGAAAGGCAAAAAGGGGGAGATTGAAAGTGTAAGATGTTCTGTTATCAATGTTGGATGGATGTTGTGTCAACATCCAGAGGACAACATTGAAACCCGAGAACAAGTCTTAATCTAAAACATGTTCTGTTGTCAATGTTAGATGGATGTTGTGCCAACATCCAGAGGACAACATTGAAACCCGAGAACAGTCTTAACCTAAAACATGTTTCTGAACATGAGTAAAGTATTCGGTTTTAAATGTTGGATGGATGTTGAGCCAACATTCACAGGGCAACATTGAAACCAGTATACATTATGTCAATCTGTCTTTAACTGCTTTATTTTAGTTTTGCCTTTATTCACCTATTAATCAAGTTCCACGATTTTAGTTGTCTTTGTTTATGTCCAGGAACATCTCTTAATCATAAGGAAGAACATTACAAGTTTCCTAAGTTGAAGTTTCCATAATTCAAGAGGAGGAGATCGGTCAAGTCAACACGGTTTCAAAGAAGGAAAGTTTTGGAGTTCAAGTGCAACTAGGAATATTTCCAAGATCAACTCTGAATTGAAGATGGAGTATTTCCTTATTAGAACTCAATGTAATAAAGGGAACTATTATTCAAAGAGGAGACCGAGTTCAAGAAGGAAAGTAGAGTTCAACAAGGAAACAACACAAGTTACCAAAACTGTGTACAACACACCTTGGAGATCAAGTTTGAAGAAACCTATATATAGGGTGTGAAGTACATCAAGATACATAGAGAAACAATAGAGCTTATAAATCCGTAGAGATTTAACTTAAGCATTGTTGCTATGTTTCTTGGTTTGCAAAGTTTGTGAGTTTTCGAATTAAGCCTAGGATTAGATTTAAGGAGAAAATTCTTGTCTGCTTTGCTGAGTCCGATCTACAAAAGAGCGAGAGTGATTTTGTGGTGAGGAACGTCTTTGTTAAAACCTGCGTGGTTATTTTGCCGTAAGGCTAGATGGTTGATTATTTATAATAAACCATTGAAAATTTATCTTCTTGTGTTCTTTAATTCCGCTGCACATTACTCTATCAAGAAGATTGTTTGAGATCAAGTTAAGGCAACGCCAGCTTAACTTGAGCTCTGAAACTTGGAAAAGTTGTATCAATCCCGATCCAACAATTTCATCCGTCAATTGAAAGGAGAAATACTTATTTCTTAATAAAAAAATATCTTGAAGGAATTCTAAAGAAATTCCAGATGCAGAACTGCAAGCCAATATCCACAACACTTGCAGTTAATGAAAAGCTGACGATGGATGATGGTGCAGCAAAATTTGATCAGAAAATGTACACGAGTTTAGTAGGCTCCCTGATTTATCTCACGAACACGAGGCCATATATTGTTTATCCAGTGAGCCTCATATCAAGGTTTATGCATGATCCAACCAAATTGTACTATGCAGCAGCAAAAAGAATTCTACGATACCTTCAAGGTACGATGAAGTTTGGCATCAAATATGTCAAGGAAAAAGAGAACAATCTCATTGGATACACTGACAGTGATTGGGCTGGATCAGTCGACGACCGTAAAAGTACATCGGGATACATATTCTGTCTTGGATCAAAAATAATATCGTGGACATCAAAGAAGCAAAAGACAATATCACTTTCATCAGCGGAAGCAGAATATATCGCAGCCACAGATGCAGCGCGAGAAGCCGTTTGGCTTAGAAGAATTCTTGAAGACTTGCAGCAGAAGCAAGAAGTTCCAACAGTAATCTATTGCGACAACATGTCGACTATTGCAATGACGAAGAATTCAGTATTTCACGCAAGATCGAAGCATATCGAACTTCGACATCATTTCATCAGAGGCTAGTTCAAGATCAAAAAATTCAGTTGGAGTGCATAAACACCAAGGAACAACTCGCGGATAATTTCACGAAGGCAGTTGAAGTACGAGTTGCAAATTAAGAGGGGGTGCAAAAAGTTAATTTGCACCTCATATAATTAAGGAAGTTTCTAGCACAAGCTATTTCTTCAAATATAATCTGCATGATTAGAGAGAATCCTAGATCAGATTAAAAAATAATTTAGCAACAAAAAAATCAGATATTTCTAGATTGGCTCGGTTGAGGAGAAGGTAGAAAGAAGTCGTATTAAATATTAATTGTGATAGATATTTGATTAAAATAATATTGATTAGAAGATACCATCGTACTCTAAGGCGGTTTAGCACCCCTATAAATATGGGATTGTGGGATCAGTTGTAATCAAGTCAAAAAAAGAAGCTTCGGCCGTGTAATATATTGAATTCAAATTACATATTGCAAAAGCTTATTGCATAAAAATTCTCCAAGTCCTCCATATTCTAATTTTAGCCCCAAAGCTTCTTATATCTTCCCAAATTTATCCCTAATACCCAACAATTGAGGGAATCATCGACCAAGTAGAAGGAACTATTTATGTATCTTGAGTGCAACCAAGAGTTTTAGGAATTCTTTCGATCAAGTCGTTGCGTGACCAACTAGAAAATTGGGTGGATAAAATGCACACTGCTTTGTTATTTGTTGAGGCGGAGACGCCCGATCTAGTTGTTGCATAATGTTTGTATTTCTTCACCCTTTTGAAAGAATTGTACTTTTCTTTTTATGAAGAAATACTAGATCAGAGTTTATGGCTTCGGGCTATGCACGTTGTATGTGGTTACAGTAACTTGTATTCAATTGTGGTTCGCTTCGATAGAGCAACATAGTGAAACATACAAAAAATGTGTGAAACAGATAACGTCACATGGATGGAACAAGAGTAAAGGATCCTTGGAAAAATTCTCACCAACATTTTGTCCAGGAGCCAAACGGCTTACATGATGAATTTGCATTTTCATATGCGTGAGACGTCCCAGGATCTGAGGGACAAGAAACAAGGTCACCATAAAAATGTCATTAGTTCATTTCATTAGCCCAACCAAAGATCTGATGTAAAATGAGCTCAGTAGAAATTGCTAGCACGACATGGTTGATCACACTTTGAGTGAATAAACTTAAGAGTAGTCAGAACTATTGGCACGATCAAGCTCAACATATTTTGGATGTATAAGTACTTTCGCCTGCTCCTCGTTCTTGCCACTTTCCTTTCCTTTCGCGTTGCTCCTTTGCTTGATTGGTCAGTTGGAGTAACTCCTGGTCCCATTCGTCCTCTTCCAAACCCTCACTCGCCATTTTCGTACAGAATTTGGTGAAGAGTGAGAAAGTAAGTGCACGTAATAACAAAATTGGCGCCCGTCGATTTTTTACTAATTACGTTTACGGTACTTATTTGTTGTTTATTACGTTTTGTATACTGAGGTTTGATTAATTGCAACACGGCCCGAGAGATTCTTATTTTTACTTGCCATAATACCCTTATTTTTATGGTTAAAAATTGTAAAAAAATTACATCAAAGATCAAAAGTTTCTCAAAGACAATCACGACAAAACCGCATCTTGTGGATACGACAAAATACAAAATACAGAACTTCAACCCCGGAGAAGATCAAAATTAATAGGACCATTCTATTCTTCGTTTCTACCCCCATTTAGCAAGGTTGTGTGACGCGAGATAGAGGAGACGGTCTAACATGGGGACTGATTGAGAATGGTTTAAATGCTGATTATAGTGACTTCAGAAGTCCAGTTAATATGTGCTTCTTTGTCATTGATTTAGCTAACCACTTCTGTGGCATTCGATTCAAAATGGACGAAATGGATTTTGAGCTCTCCCTTTTTTTTTTATCATTGCTCAAAGAATCTTTGTTGCCTCAGCCGCGTGAGCATCAAAAGCCGTAGATTCAAAAGCTTCCCGCCAAGAGACTTTGTCCTGCATGGTTAAAAGAAATGGATTTTGAACTTCCATATGTGTAGGGAAGCACATAACCAATTTTAAAATATTTCATTTCTTAACCATATAATTTAGCCCGTGATAATAAACACACTCTATAAATTGTAAAAATCTGCTGGAATTAAAGTACTCAGTCCCAATTACAACACTAAATTAAACTCTAATGTACATATAACAGACAACATGGCTCAAACATTGGTTGCCACAAAGAAACTCAAATCAAAAGCTTATGCAAGAAACACATTTCATATGTTGCAACTGAACTCAATGATGTATGTGCATGTTCACAAAAACTATATATCAGCTAAGGAACTCGACCCGACCATGGCTTATTAGCTATGTCCATCACTATAAAATCGAGCTCCCGTTTCTTCACCTTACTAGCATCGATCTCTCAGTCTAGTATTTTTACCATGGCTTCAACTTCAATGAGTTTTCCCTTGAGACATTTGATTTCATCTTCTGCTCCAGCCTTCTCTTTTCTCTTTGGCTCCACAATTTCTTCGAATTTGCGATAAAATCCTATTATCGTACCTAAACGTTCTCGTAAAAATCCCACCGCCATGCCTAAATCCTCAAACGCTTTCAAAGTCTTATCCCAAGTCTCCATATTGTTGAGAGACGATGTAGTTATACTAGACCTGATTGCATCAACAATGTTCAAAGTCTTAGAAATTATCCCGGTTGCCAACTTCACATTGAGGCCATTAGTTAAATTCTCGTGCAAATATTTTTCTTGACTACAACAGAGCTTGTAATATTTCTTTCTAGTGTGAATCGATAGCTCTGTGTCGAGGATTAGGCCATCTATAGATATCGTGAAATCTTTAAAATCTTTCACGTCTTTGAAACTTACAACAAATTCCAAGAATTTGATGACTTCCTCAACATCCGAATCAAAAATGTAACTATCATCATCACATTGATCCACTGGAGGCTCGTTCTTGGGATCTAATACTTTCATGCTCTTGCCTTTTTGAATATCTGATGCAAGAGAGTCCTGATTGTGTAGCTTCTTCGTTTCATTAATCCGACCACCTTCTCCAGGTTGATCTTTGGTTTTCACTACCACCGTGATTAGTAAAAACATTCATTTCCAATTCAATGTGAAACATTATGCTATAAAGAACATAAGGTGGTTGGAGGCACCAGAATCGACTAACCATGCATCAAAAATAATTTTACCTTGATCTTGAAGTCCAAGTGTCGAGAATGCCAAAAGAATCATTTGTTGAACCATCTATGGAGTAAGAGTAGACTGGGTAGGATTAGGAATAGTAGGTTAACTCGGAGTAGCAGCAGTCTGAAAGGCGTGGGTCTGACGTTTTTCAGGACGAGTATGGCAATCTTGGATAAAATGTCCATTTTTCTTACAATACCTGCAAAACATCTTAGTACAAGCTCGAGCAATATGACCAACCTACTGGCATTTATAACATTTTCTGGTGTCTGGTCCTTTATTACGGGCGTGTACAACATAAGCAATGTTAATCACCTCAGAGGTCTCAGAAGAAATAACCATGATAGCGTGCGTAGCCAATAGTTGTTCCTCCCGAAGTAATTCGCCAAGATATAAGTCTAAAGAGGGAATGGGATCTCTGTTGAGGAGGCCCGCACACACAGTTTAAAATTCTGAGCGTAATTTCATTAAGAATTGATCACGCTTTGTGTCCTCATGGACCGCTTGAAGAGCGGGGAGAGCCTCTTGTGGTACCTTGCTATAGAGTATACCAGAATACTCGCTCCACAAGTTAAGAAATCCAGGGTAATATTGCTCAATATTGAGGTTACGTGACTGTAGGTGGAGATGTCAAGCTCCAACTGAAAACGTCGAGCAGTATTATTTTGATGGTATATGCGACGCAAATATTCCCACATGTCTTTCGCCTTGCCAAAAGAACGCAAATTATTCATCAAATAAGATTCAAGCGATCCCGAGAGCCAAGTGATTATTCGAGCATCTTTTGTCTCCCATTGAGAAAGTGCTTTGGCTTCGGTGGGAATCACAGAAGTTCCATCTATGTGCCCCCAAAGTTCTTTTACTTCCAAAAATATTTGAAATTGAAATTCCCAAGCGGCGTAATTCCGCCTAGTAAATCTAACAGAAAATCCTTCAGTAGTCATTATAACTCCAAGAATTAATCACCAAACTTTGATATTTAAAAGAGAATGTTAATTTGCCCAAGGAAAACCAGAATATGTATGAACTGAAAGTATGGTGAACTGTAAAAGCATAGTGCAAATACCAAAAGTGAGTCTGCAACTACCCCCAACTTCAAGGAAAAAGAAGATGCGCTGACCGCGCAAGCCGATGTTCCACAGGGAAACGAAAATTGCGCAACTCCTCGCAAACCCGTTTTTGTACGCCGTAGAACCACGACGAAACCTTAGTCAAACCCGCCTCTCTATCGTCGAAGAGCAGCTCGATGCAAAACCGAGCAATGCGTCACTCAAAACACCGAAAAAGATTGGACTCGGAGAAGGTAATATGCACCGCCTGGAGTAGACACGTCATCTACAAATATCTCCATACACTCCGAAAAGGTAATCGGAGAATGTGCCCGACAAATAAGAAATTCGAAGAAGAAGAAAAAAAAATGCAAGTTTTTTTTTTTTTTTTTTTTTTAGATCTGATGACTCGATACCATGGCAATGTTTGTGTAATTAGGCTTGATGCCTGAAAATGTTTCATTCATCTCCTCTTTATACCTATACAATCATCCACTACCATTTACATTCAGCCTACTATATTTGACTACCAATAAGTTTCATATCTACCACATTAAATATGTCTACAATAATAGCTAAGTGAATATGATTGGTGTTATCTATTGACAATAAGAAATAAGACGCTTTGCACCCTCAGGCCACAGTTAGTTCATGCATAATTTCAGCTGTAATTGAGGGGTCATCTCACAAACAACTCGTAAGAATGAAACAAGTATTAATCAAGTTTTGATTTTTTGATTTTGGCTCCCCCCTGAAACCTGCGTGCCTTACTCCCCCAGAGTCGTACACCTTCCTTCTCTCACGTAACTCTTTCCATCACGAAATATTTGTCATGAGCAAAAACGCATGTATACAGAAGTCTGAAATTGCTTGCAGTAAGTTCTAAAACACCACGAACTCCACCCAAACTGAATAAAGCTTCGACTTCTTATGACTATTCAAAAAATAAGAATCAAAAGAAACACACACTGAGAAGTTGCTTACCTATAAACCTTACTCTCCCAAGATCATAAACCTTTCTTCTCTCACATCTAATTAAGAGCCATGTATATAGAAAATAATAATAGGTTACAATTTTCTGTTAACTCTTTGAGTTGGGTTCAATATTATTTAACTTTTTGCAAAAAAAGAAAATAGCTTGCAAGAAACTCCATAAATGCTACAAGCTGGTAATACTTGTCAGGACAATTCTTCAAGAGAAACAGAAGCAAAAAAACACTGAATTCATGGAAAGTTATATAAGAAAATGTTGTAGTAAATATAATCCTACTAAACAAATGAAATTGACAAAAAAAGAAAAAAGAAAAAAGAAAAACAGAACCATACACGCATTCATTTCAAGGAGAAGCTAAGAAAATTATTTAATAAATCCTTCCTACCTAAAAAAATATAATAAAGAAACATTAATTAACTGCTTTACTCAATTTTAGACCAATTATCGCCCACAAAATTCCACATGTTCACTTGGAGAACATGACCGAGCTCCCATTCCTCTCCTTTTCGTTTCAGTTCGGCAACTCTGTTCCCAAATTCTTCAGACATATCTGCAAAGTCCACAAGTTGAAGATCGCGCAGATGTTGGAGGCCCTCCGGCACCTCCGCCATCAATTTACAGTCTTCCATGACCAGCTTTTCAAGATGGGGCATACAACCCTCTTCCACTTTCACACATCTCAAATTTTTTAACCTCCGCAAATCCAATCGCTTGAGTCTCTGAAATCCTTTGGTTCTAAATATCAATCCCTCGCCTTCATAAGCTGAATTCATCTTCAGAAATTGGAGATTGGGCAAACCTTGAAGGCACTCCAGAGGGTCCTGATCCCCCACCCTTATTCTGCTCCTTATCAAGTACAGCTTCGTCAGCCTAAGAAGAGAAGGTGCCCAATGTGGTATCTTCTCTAAGCGCCCGTTCAGATAGAGAATTCGCAGAGACGGGAAACTCGAAGTAGGCCTCATAGGATGTTCTAGGTCAATCACCTCGTCACTGTCAATTGAGTAAAGACGTAGATCTTGTAACTTATGCAACTTGGAAATAGAGGAGCAAAGGTCCTTTCCATCTTTTCTTTCTAAATTCGTCAAGCCAAATCTACGTAGTTGAGTAAGCTTCCCTATTTCTACAACTATTTTAACACCACCAACTTCACTCGCATCCAAATCCATGAGAGTATGCAAGGATGACATGCTCCCTATATCATTTGGACCTTGAAAACCTATATAATTGTCATTTTCATACCTGCCCACCGATAGATGTCGTAGTTTTTTGAGCTGTACGACTTCATTAGGCAATTTTGTCACTCTGGTATCCCAAAGATTTAATAACTCCAGATTGACAAGATTCTTGATAGATTTTGGAATGAGTTTTACCAATGTTCTGCTCAAATCCAAGTACTTGAGATGATATAATTTGAGAACTCCATCTGGGATAGATTCTATAGGAGCTCCTCTTAAGTACAACACTTTTAGCAACCTGCATCTTCTGCCCAATACATTCTCTAAGATAACTACACAAGATGAATCTTCAGAACCAAACCACAGTAGAGAACGTAGATGACCAAGATTGTAAGATTCTAGCATATTGATGGATGAAGCATCAAGTGCAATCCGACGAATCATGTCAGTCCACCTTCCATCTCCTCCATTGCTTGCAATAAAACCTTCATGCCTTGATTTTGAAGTAATATACTCTCTTAAAAGGTCATGGATACGGAAAGAGAGAATTGTTCCAGCAACACTTGTCTCCACTACTTGAACTAGACTTCGGTTCACAAGCTCATTCAGATAGCCCTCTGCCACTTCTTCCACTGTCTTTCCTTGTTTTTCTTGAACAAATCCTTCTGCACTCCATAATAGAAATAGTTCCCGTTTATTGAGCACTTTATCTTCTGGGAAAATACTCAGATATAGGAAACACGATTTCAGATAGTACGACAGATCATAGAAACTGAGAGAGATTAATTTATTCAATCTCTTTAAGTTATCCCCTTCTAATTCATCACCAATGCTGCGGTTGAACATTTCCCATTCTTGAATATTGTTGTTCTTAGTAGCTAGAAGGCCACCAATTACAACAATAGCAAGCGGCAATCCTTCACATCTCTTTAAGATTTTTTCAGAGATTTCCATCAAATGAAGAGGGCATGCGTTCCTCGGAAACGCCTTTTTGTAGAACAACAGTTTTGCATCTTCATCTTTTAAAAGTGCTAATCTGTAAACATGGCTTCCAGTGTCAAAACTAACAACATCCGCAATGCTTTTATCACGTGTCGTGATGATGATGCAGCCTCGACCGTTGGTCATGCTTTTTGGAAATGCATATCTCATGGCTTCCCAGGCATCTATCCTCCAAACATCATCTAGCACAACTACATAACTTTTGCTTTGGAGAAATTTATAGATAAATTCTCTCAGTTCATCGGCGTTCTCCAGTTGTTGAGGTATTGGTTGCTTTACTTCATCAAGGAGTGATTTTATCATCCTTGACAGGAGATCCTCAGTCTTATATGACTCCGAAACAGTAATCCAAACGTGGTGTTGAAAAGCATCCTTCAATGATTTATCATCGTAGACATTTTTAGCGAGGGTGGTCTTACCCATCCCTGCCATGCCTACTACCGAAATGACTTTGAGTCCACCACCAGTAGATTCGAGCCAATCAAGAAGTTGTCTCTTTGGATTTTCAATGCCCACTACATCCGCATCTTCCAATAAAAGTGCATCCCCTCGACCATCGTAGCATATCTCGCCTTGATCCACAATGGGATACATGTCCTTGTATGTTAGATATCTTCCAGAAGCATTTTCTACTCTTGACTTGATTTCCTGGATTTGTGAAGCAATTTGGTGGCGGAACTTTAATCCTTTCGTCGACAAATATATACTTTTGATGGGCGCAAAGAATCCATTTGTACCGTGATTTGCAAACTGAAGCTTATATATCTCAAGGACATCTTCCACATCATAAGCTATTTCACGCACTTGCCTCGTCCATTCATTGAGCTGGGGATCGACTTGTTCTTTGGAATCAGCAACTCTGAGGAATGCTCTCATGTGACGTAGTTCATTCATAATATTCTGGACTTCTGGTCCGAGTCCTCCCAGCAGGTTGACCTCGTTTTGGAGCCAGGTTGAGAAGTTGTCAAGTAGAAATGATACTGCGCTCTCTGCCATACTTACTGTTTCAATTCCTGGTACTGATGGTGGAAATTAAGGTTTCTTGCTCCTTGATGTATTCTGCAATCAACATGTAAGATTTATCAGTATGAGGAATACTAAGTAGTTCACATCAATGTATGAGATACTTCTTTTCATATTTTTTTCCACTGAGGAGGCAATAATGCATTGCTTTTGGAGTTTCTGCAGGGTTACACAATGTCAGGCTGTAGTCATCTGCGCTATTTTCAATTGGCAATACAAATCTCTATGTGATATTTATTAGCAGATAGTAAAGATTTATTTGATCTGTATAGTCCATGCATGATACCCTATACTTAGTAATCGTATCAGAAGTTGATATGAATAAATTATGTTCTGTTTTTATGTTCACTTATTTGATGTATAACACAATGCAAGTAGCTCAATCATTCCACAATTTCCAAATTTTCCTTGAAAGAAAACATGAAATAAGATTCAATTCAAAGAAACGACGTGTACTGGCCCGATAACTAATTCTCTTAGAAATAGAACTCATTTGTTAAAGAGATTCAAAGTTCAAACATATATGATTATGCAAGTCGTCTCGATTTAACTCCTACTACTCTCCTATTTTTCCAGTGAGAATACTGGAGCATAGAAAGTGGATACGATTTGAGCCTATTTCTTGTTCACAAAATCTATTATGTCCTATATTTCGTATTTACCATACGTACATAACAGAGTGGTTGCGCCAAAAACAAAGAAAGAAGTCAAGAACCATCCGCTAACTAGTGAGTTTTCTCTCTAATGAACAAGTTTACTAATTACAGAAGCGAACCTCAAAGTTATCACAGTGATAATAATCATACATATGCAAGAAACAAATATAACAAATGAAATACGAAAATGAAGCTGATTAATGTGATCACTTACCTTTAAGTTGCTCTGTATTGCCTAAAATGTTTGTGTACATAGTTTTGGTTGATACCTCTTGGTTTTATAATCAGTTAGTGAATAAGGCTCTTCATGTAAAAGTGGAGCTATTTTTTTTTATCATTAATAAAACAAATGCTCCTATTGTTTACTTAGACCCATTCTTTAATTTGTCAACTTCCAAAAATGATTTATTAATCAAAGTAATCACCATCGAAGCCTAGAATCATTCAAGGTATAATACTAATAATGCTGATTAAGCTAAGCTTCATCTTTTATTTCAAGTGAAAATATATAAATTGATTAAAGACTTGGTGTCCGTTGAGCAACCAGTAAAAAGGAATTTGGATGTCAAATGTAATTAATTATTCATTTTATTTTCTCTTACTAATATTGCAACTAAGGAGACATTGGAGAAGTCTTATACAAACTGTTTTCATTACTTGCACGTTACTGCTGCAATGTAATTGGTCGCAAATCGTAATCGATAAACAGAAAAGATCGAGTCAATTAGCTGAAGGTATTATTTGATTCTTCCAGAGTTGCTGTCGGCTTTATTTCTTCTATCGAGTTAGTCGAAGTGACGAATTTTTTATCGTTATAATTTGTACGAAATAGATGTATATATGTATGTATGTAATCTTCGATGAAGCGTAATTAGTAAAGAGGAAAGATCGAGTTAGCGGCATTGTGTTGTCTTTAGCTTTAATTTTCACAATGATGGGAATTGAGATACATAATAATTCGTAATACGTATAAATCATGGAGTTCATGTTAATTGCCTTTACTGTTAATATCTTGATGCGTTTGAGCCTGCAAGATTTTCTGACGTATTGATTCTTATCTTCTATACGAGAAATGTATAATTGGATTCCATGGATGAAACTTAAGTATTCTTAAATTTAAACATTTCCCATAAATAATCCAACATCTTTTTGTGAGTACTAATCTTTTTTATTTTGAGAATATTACCTAACTTTTCCATAATGGAACCATTTGTTTGAGCATTCATGATCAGTTCATAAGCAATGCCGTTTCACTTTTTGAGGAATATGAAAAAAACAACCTTTATCTCATAGAAAGGAAATTAACAATCAGCTTTGGTACTTACAAGTCCTGCACATATAGTTTACTAGAATTAAACCGAGCAATGTGGTATCTTCTCTATGCGATTTTTTGGATGTATGGAACGGAACGGAGAAACGTGAGCTGTAGATCTTAAACTCTCTGAGGTGACGTTTACGACGTAGCCAAGTGGGCATTTAACGCGTCCGAAGCATAGTGCTAGTCATGGTTTGCTCTATGGCAGGTTTCGGCATGGAAAAAATGGGTGAAATTGTGAGAACATAAACTTGATTTTCTGAATTTTTCGTTGTGGTTCGGTGAGTTTGTATCTGATGCTTTAATATCTCTGTTTTAGGCTGGGGATGCTCTTATACATGTGAATAAAAGGGAAAATGTACTCCATGTCTAATAGGAGTTCCTTGGTATGCTTATTTATAATAAGAGTAGCAGAAGAGTGCTCTCAGCGCTAACAACACTAACAGCACTAACATCACTAACACTAACAATATTAGCAGAAGAGTGCTCTCAGCACTAACAGCACTAACAACACTAAATATATATTCTATTACACCCCCTCAAACTGTGCGGGAGATACAACGCGCAGGTTATCTTTTAAAAAATGAAACTAAAAAATGAAACTGTTGACTGGAAAGACTTTTAGTAAAAATGCCAGCCAACTGTAATTGTGTGCGGATGTACTTCACAATCAAATCTCCATGAGCTACTCGTTCTCTGACAAAATGATAGTCAATCTGAATATGCTTGCTGCGAGCATGCTGAACAGGATTAGCAATCAAGTAGGAAGTTGATATGTTGTCACACAATAGCTGAATAGGAGCAGTGACTGGAAACCCAAGTTCAAATAATATCGGTCGGATATACAAAGTGTCTTGGACTGTGTAGGCGACAGCTCTATACTCAGCTTCTGTAGAAAACTTCGAGACGGTAGGCTGTTTTTTTTATTTCCAAGACACACGATTGGGTCTCAAAAATACCGCGAAGCCTGTCGTGGAGCGAGACATATCTGGGCAACCTGCCCAGTCAGCATCGGAGTAGGCAACGACACACGTAGCTCGCGTGGTTGGTCGAAGCCATAAACCATGATCAAGGGTCCCCTATAAATACCTGAAAATTCTCTTGACTGGAAAAAAAATGAGTAGTACGGGGAGCATGCATAAACTGAGACACTAAATGAACAACATATGTAATATCAGGTCTTGTCAAAGTTAAATACTGTAACGCACCAACCATACTACGGTACTCAGTGGCATCTGCAAGAAGCTCCCCATCAGTGAGAGATAAAGAAGTGCGAGTAACAAGAGGGGTACAAACTGCCTTGAGCGTATGTAAGTGGAAACGAGAGAGAAGATCAGAAACATATTTATGTTGGGACAGAAATAAACCTTTGGCAAAACGTACAACCTAGACTCCTAAATAATAATGTATATCACCAAGATCTATAGCAAAATGCTGAGCAATAAGACTGATAAAAGAAGTGATGACAGAGGAAGAATTACCAGTGATAATAATGTCATCTACATATAGCAATAAATAAATAACAGAAGTATGCTGACGAAAAATAAACAAGGAATTATCGGACTTGCTACACGTGAAATTATGAGTTAACAAGAAACTACTGAATCATGAAACCATGCGCGCGGGGCTTGCTTAAGACCATAAATGGCTTTTCGCAAGCGACATAAATGACTAGGAAACAAAGGATGCACAAAACCCCGCGGCTGACGCATATATACCACTTCAGTGAGATTGCCATGAAGAAAATCATTTTTGACATCTAACTGACATATGACCCACCAAAAAGAAACAACTAAAGTAAGAACAACCCGAACAGTTGTGGTTTGATGACTGGACTGAAAGTTTCAGAAAAATCGACACCAGCCTGCTGATTAAATCCCTGGGCAACCAAACGAGCTTTATGATGCTCAATAGACCCATTAGAATTGTACTTAGTCTTATAGATCCACTTAGACCCCACAATATTTTTAGAATTGTCAAACGGCACCAACCCCAACGTATGATTGGAAATAAGAGCATTAAATTCGTCAGCCATTGCCTCACGACATTTTAACTGTTTATTATCCTCAGAAAAACTAGTTGGATCTGCTGATAACATACTGTATTTAAATTAAAATGGGTTTGGGTTTAAAAATTCTCGATTTTGATCGGGTTTGCATATGATGAGTATTGGCTAAGGGGGCGGGGGTGGAGAACTAGTAGGAGATGGTGAAGAACGGGGAGTGGTCTGGGTCATGGACGAATTTAGGCTTCGGGTGGTCGATGTAGGGCTGGCCGAAGGGTCGTGGCCAGCGAAGGAGGAGGTTATAGGAGCTGGCGGTGTATGGCAGTCTGCCTGGGTAGGCAGATCTACTTGCTGGGAGGTGCTGCAGCACACTGGAGTAAGTTGGGGAGTATATGGGTCGGGTATGGGTGCCGAGTCAGTGGTGGCCGGATGTATGGAGGAAGTATTGGTCAGGGAAAAATCAACAGAGTCGAGGATAGAAGAATGGTCAGTCGTAGACGAGGATAAAATGGCAAACAGAAAAATACTTTCATGGAAACGAACATGGCGACTAATAAAAACTTTACCAGATGTGGGTTCAAAACAACGATAACCTTTAAAACCAGATGCATAGCCAAGAAAAACACTGATTAGAGCGAGGAGAAAGTTTATTGGAGGAAGAAGCAGAAAAATTTGGATAACTTGCACGTCCAAAAACACGTAAAATATTATAGTCAGAGAATTTTTGAAAAAGTTTTTCATAAGGAGAATGACCAGACAAAATAGGAGTGGGAAGTCAGTTAACAATATATAGAACTGTAAAAATAGCATCGACCCAAAATGTACTAGGAATAAAGGCAGTAATGAGCATATTCCTAGCAAGTTCAAGAAGATGACGATGTTTGCGTTCCACAACACCATTTTGTTGAGGAGTATGGGGACAAGATTTTTGAAAATAAATTCCATGTTCTAAAAAAAATTGTTGCATATTAGAGTTAACAAATTCACCCCTCCATCACTTTGAAAAACTTTAATGTTAGTATTAAATAAATCTTCAACTAAAAGTTTAAAAGCACGAAAATGACTAAACACCGCACTTGTAGCATGCATAGGATATACCCAGGTGAAACGAGAAAAATCATCAATAAAACACACATAATATTTAAAACCTAGGTTAGATAAACAGGAGATTGCCATACATCAGAATCAATCAGTTGTAATGGAGAACAAGAATTATGACTAGCATCTAAAAAAGGTAATCATTGAGATTTGCCCAATCGGCAAGAAATACAGTCATGACCAAAATTAGAAGAAGTAGAAATAAGTTTTTGAGTACGCAGCAGGCGTAAAACATTTTCGCCACAATGACCTAATCTACGATGCCATATAGGTCCAAATGTAACTACGGAGGATAAAGCTAGAGGTGCAAGATGAATGAGGCTGATAGGGTAGAGATGTCCATTATGGTTCGCCCGAAGAAGGACCGCACCGAAGTTTTGTCCTTAACAAAAAATGAATTTTTATCAAAAAAATGCAATAGAGTATAATTTTTGAATAGAAATTAAATTAAATTTAGATTGAGGCACATGATAAACCAAGTTTAAGGACAGAGAACGGTTAATGTAATATGACCAATACTTTTAATGGGAAGTTGAACACCATTTACAACACTAACAGACATGGGACCAGAATAAGCATATTTATGAGACAAAATACCTTCAGAGGAGGTCATATGAGCAGATGCTCCAGAGTCCGGATACCACAAAGCATCATTTGATTCCCAGAAAGAGCTAGAAGGGCAGGTGCAGAGGGCTGAGCAAAACGGGACGGACAGTGAAGAGCAGAATGACCTGCAGAGAAACAAATTTGACACACAACTAGAGGGGGAACTGAACCCAGAATTCCCTCAGCTGATGGAAAACCTGCATAGCCAAAGTGAGTAGCAGAAGTAGATTTAGCATTAATATTTAAAGTAGACAAGATAGATTTACCAGATGCAGCATTAGGAGGTCTCGGAGGAGTAGCACCCCCTTCGGCCGAAGACCTAGGGCCCTGCGAATATGTCTGCTACTGCTGATAGCCATGATGCGGCTGGTATCTACCTCTGCCACGGCCTCCACTTTCGCGGTGGCCTCTGCCGCGGTATGCGGCTGGCTGGCCCTGCTGCGTAGTGCCAACCTGAGCACCAAATGCTTGCTGTAGTGGTGAAGACTCTTGTTGACGATTAAATATGATACGTTGTTCGGCCTCCATAAGTCTTGGGTGAAGTATGTCAGGCGGAAAATGATCAGGGAATAAGGATATGGTGCCAACAACAGACTCATAATCCGATCCTAATCAAGCGAGCGTACTTTTCAATAATTCTTTGTTAGTCACAGGAGAATTAATTGCCGCTAAAGCATCCGCCAAATTTTTAATGTCACGTAAATAATGCTCCATGGATTGAGTTTCTTTCTTTTTGGTATTAGACAACATGCGTTTAAGTTCCATTGCTCTAGGTAGACTAGCAGACATAAAACGAGATTGCAAACGTTCCCAAATCCAAATGAATGTTTAATATCATGCACATCAGTTAATACATCACGAGTAACAGTGGCAAACAACCAAGAACGAATTGTTTGGTCCACTCGAAGCCAATGGTAATAATCAGTATTAACGATTTGATGATTATTAAAATCCAAGGTATACATGGGAGGTACCTGAATTGTGTCGTCTACATTACCAAAAAGACCTTGAGATACAAGGAAAGACTTAAACTGAGTGCGCCACGTAAGGTAATCCTCCACGGCCTTGAGTTTAATGGTCACAATCTGGCAGACATTAGTAATTCCGTGAGAGACTAATTGTGCCAGCGACGCCATAGGAGAGCCAAAGTGGGGATTATCGTGTGTAGGCCGAATAATACTCGGCGAACCAGCAAAGGATGGGCCGAAGAACTGGGTCCTGACTTGCGGCTGCAGACGTGCTGTTGCCGGAGTAATAACAGAGCCAGCCTGCTGCCACAGACACTGCGGCGGCAATGTGACGAAAAGCGAAAAATGAGGTCCACCAGAATAAGGATTAGATGCCGACGTCATGGGGCAGGGCGGCTGCAGCGGCTTGGAGGTGAGTCGCGCATGACTTGCTGGTGCCGGTTGGGAGGTGTCCGGAGCAGAAGTAGTGATAACCGACGAAGAAAAGGTGTCGACTGCACTGTTGGTTGGCGTAGATTCGTCAGAAGAAAGTGGCGAAGGCTGGCTTGAGATGATCGGTGCCATGAAGGACTGCAGTTGCGACATGGCTGCGTCGAATTTTTAGAGAGAACTAATTTTTTTTTCTTAGGCTTGTGATACCATGTGAATAAAAGGGAAAATGTTCTCCATGTCTAGTAGGAGTCCCCTGGTATGCTTATTTATATGCTTATTTATAATAAGAGTAGCAGAAGAGTGCTCTAAGCACTAACAACATTAACAGCACTAACAACACTAACACTAACAGCATTAGCAGAAGAGTGCTCTCAGCACTAACGGCACTAACAGCACTAAATATATATTCTATTAATACATACAGCTCTACCACAATTTTATAGCAGATTTAGGAAACAAAGATCAATCTTCTGAAGCTTTCACATTTTGCTGTTGTAGTCTCTCGGCAGTACCTGGAGAAAGAAGCTGCCATATTGTGATAGAAAAGATTCGTGGCATTGAGGAGCCAATTCTGTATATTAAAATGCAGATTGCTACGTTAAAGCTTGAGCAGGGATATCAAAAGGAATGCAAAAGACTCTTAGAGGAGGGGAAGAGCACACTTGATACTACTGCTTTGTTACCCTTTGACACGGAAACACCTGATCTAGTTACCCTTTGACGAGGAAACACCTAATCTAGTTGTCGCATATTGCTGGTCGCTTTTTGTTACCTCTCTAGTCCTATACAACAGTACTTTTTAACAAAATGGTACTTTTTTCTATGGAGAAAACCAAATCAGAGTTGCGCGTGCTTGCAGTAATTTTTTATTCAATTGAGTTTCGTCTCATAAGTAGCAAAATTGTTCTCTTCGTACTACACTCAGCTTAACGATTGTGTAATGCCTGTGTAAATAATTTACGCGCAATTGATTCAGCGTTTGTGCTTTGTTTGAGGTAATGGTTTGTACTGGCTCGATTGTGTTTGGGACACTAAAATTTCTTTTATAGTTAGGCACTTGCAAACTGAAATAACAAAGAATTCACTGCATGTGCACTCTGAACAAGCAATTAGTCGAGCAGCAATATGAGATTTCTACAAGTAACCATCTAACGTTTTATCCATTTATCACCCACCATATTCCGTATGTCCTCCTCCGATGAAATTGAGTGCACGACTCCCGAATTGCGAGGGCTCCACCATTATCGAGAAAGAGCTCATCTTCTTGTTGTAACAAGCACTATGAAAAGGTAAGATCCAGAAATTGGGCTCCACCTCAGCTTCCTCGACGAACTTTCCAAGCTCACTTATATGTGATCTCAACTTCTTTCCCCTATCTTGGACAGAATTGTGAAAGGACTTAAGACTCATTTGGAAAGATGAAATTCTGCCATAACAGAAGCTCTTGTTGGCTGCAAGAGCATTATTCACCGTTTCGTGTCCGCAAATTTTGCCTGCACTGCACCTATAACTGCCAAGATTTCACCAGCTAGTCCATCCATCACTTATTATAGCTTCTCCCATACAGGGGAGTTTATAGCAACTCACGCATTACGACATTAATGGAGCTGCGTGAATCTTCACGTGATGATGTGAAAATCTACTGTATCTGTTTCTTGTCCCTAATCAATCACCTATGTTTTCAATTTCCTTGCTCTGTAATAAATTTCAGGTTATCGAACATGATAAAAACATTTCATTGGCAAGTTACGAAGTCGATCATTTCAGGTGCATCGGCGAAGGTAATACCCTCTCGGTGGGTTAATATCCTGCTAATTTCAGGTGCATCTTATTGAGGGAATCATCGGCCAAGTAGAAGGAACTGTTTATGTATCTTGAGTGCAACCGAGAGTTTTAGGAATTCTTCCGATCAAGTCGTTGTGTGACCAGCTGGACAATTGGGTGGATAAAATGCACACTGCTTTGTTATTTGTTGAGGCGGAGACGCCCGATCTAGTTGTCGCATAATGTTTGTATATCTTCACCCTTTTGATAGAATTGTACTTTTTTTTATGGAGAAATACTAAATCAGAGTTTATGGGTTAGGGCTATGCACATTGTATGTGCTTGCAGTAACTTCTATTCAATCGTGGTTCGTTTCGGTAGAGCAAAATAGTGAAACATACAAAAAAGGTGCGAAACAGATAACGTCACATGGATATATGGAACAAGAGTAAAGGATACTTTCCTAAGTGATCCTCGACAAAATTCTCACCAACATTTTGTCCAGGAGCCAAATGGCTTACACGATGAATTTGCATTTTCATATGCGTGAGACGTCCCTGGATCCGAGGGACAAGAAACAAGGCGAGATCCCTGTGACCATAAAAATGTCATTAGAATATTTTATTAGCCTAACCAAAGATCTGCTGTAAAATGAGCTCAGTAGAAATTGCTAGCACGACATGGTTGATCACACTTTGGGTGAATAAACTTAAGAGTCAGAACTATTGGAACGATCAAGCTCAGCATCTTTCACCCCACGTTTTGGATGTATAAGTACTTTCAGCTGCTCCTCCTTCTTGCCCCTTTCCTTTCTTAGCTCCGAGCACTCCTGCAGTCAGAAAAGCTCCAATCTCAATTAAACACACACACACACTTCAAGAAGCATAAACTCTTTCCACCGGCATTGGATAAAACCGCAACGAACCAATTTCAACAATAAGTCATTCAGCTTCGCCTTTTAACGTAGCAACACATCGAAACAACAAAAACGCGACACTACTCCGACTCATCCACCAATACACACACACACACACACGTAAACAAACAAAAGCTCAAAACTCACGAAACAGAACAACAAGTGCATATCAGAAGATTAACCTTCTTCGATAAGCGACCGAGCTCATTCTGCAACAAAAATTTGCAAAAACACACCAATCAAAACCTCGTGACAAAGCCTAATTACACACAAAGACTCATTCATGTGATCGCTAACCTTTAATCTATCGATTTCCACCTCTTTAGCACACGAGTTCGCGACAGGGGCTAAAGAGTCAAATCGCTCGACAACAGCGCTAATCTTCGAAGCTTCCTTCGGCCGTTGCTACAACGCCGGAGGAGGAGTGTGGTGGTGGTGGTGGACACAGCGTTGCTCCTCTGCTCGAACGAGCAGTTTGAGTAAAATAGTATAGATATAGATCATTTCATTCATAACCATATAACTTAGCCCATGAGAAACACACTCTATAAACTGTAAAAATCTGCTGGAATTAAAGTACTCTGTCCCAATTACAACACTAAATTAAACTCTAATGTACATATGACAGACAACATGGCTCAAACATTGGCTGCCACAAAAAAACTTAAATCAAAAGCTTATGCAAGAAACACAGTTCATATGTTGTAACTGAACTCAATATGTATGTGCATGTTCACAAAAACCATATATCAGCTAGGGAACTCGACCCGACCAGGGCTTATTAGCTATGTCCCTCACTAGAAAATCGAGCTCCCGTTTCATCACCTTACTAGTATCAATCTCCTTGTCTAGTATTTTCACCACGCCTTCAACTTCAAGGAGTTTTTCCTTGAGACATTTGATCTCATCTTCTGCTCCAGCCTTCTCTTTTCTCTTAAGCTCCACAATTTCTTCGAATTTGCGATAAAATCCCATTATCGCACCTAAACATTCTCGTAAAAATCCCACTGACATGCCTAAATCCTCAAACGCTTTCAAAGTCTTATCCCAAGTCTCCATACCGTTGAGAGACGAGGTAGTTATACTGGTCCTGATTGCATCAGCAATGTTCAAAGTCTCGGAAATTATCCCGGTAGCCAACTTCACATTGAGGCCATTAGTTAAATTTTCGTGCAGAAATTTTCCTTGACTGCAACATAGCTCGTAATATTTCTTTCTGAGGTGCATCGATAGCTCCGTGTCGAGGATTAGGCCATCAACGGATATCGTGAAATCTTTAAAAATCTTTCACATCTTTGAAACTTACAATAGATTCCGAGAATCTGATGACTTCCTCAACTTCCAAATCAGAACTGTAACTATCATCATCACATTGATCGATTGAGGGCTCTTTTTTGGGAACCAATACTTACATGTTCTTGCCTTTGTGAATATCTTATGAAGGGAGTCATGCTTCTTCGTTTCAGTACTAATCCGACCACCTTCTCCAGATTGATCTTTAGTTTTCGCTACCAACATGATTAGTAAAAAACTTCATTTCCAATTCAATGAGAAAAACATAGTACTAGTAAGAACAGGAGGTAGTGTGGCATAATATACCTGCATCAGTAGGCTTACCTAAATTTAGAATGCCAATCGCCCCATCCATTTCCGATAATCCGCTTGCCCGCACAATGTATATCTAAGAAAACCGATCGACATGTATTCAAAATGAAAACTTTTGAAGTTATAACTACATACAGATGATCACCAGGCTTGACCTTTAACACGTGAAATAAGACGTTCGAGGTAAACATACAAGAAATTAAGTGAATTTGGATATCGACAACCATTACATTAGAGGTCTTACTTCAAACAATTGGTCGATAATATGGTCACAAATACTCCACTTAAGTTAGAAGGTCTGATTATAACTTGATGTATAATGAGATACAATAGTTGAACCGTAACGAATAATCTAAACCGTACACATACGGACATCAAAAAATTAGAAACTTCTATGCACACTAACGATTACCATTACCAGATAGGCAAAGAAATAAAGCAAGCATGAAGCATAAAAAATTCGAAGAATAACCTTGAAGGTATCAGGCTCAATAGGTTGAAAAACTAAGACATCTCCCTCCAACATGTCGTGTGGAGAAACCACTCCATCCACCACTCAGTCCAGTCTTATTCACCAAATAGATTGCTTCACATTCTTGTTCACGCTCATCCACCCAAACCATGGTTTCATCGTGCTTCGACAAATGTAACTTACAAAATTTGCTTGGCAAGGCCTGCAAATAATAAGAATTCTATGCAATTATAGTTCATTCACTGGGAAGGATTAAGCATTTCTAGATGAAAAGCATTTGTTCAACTCACCAACCAGAATCCACCAGAGACGTGCAATTTTAACATGAGCTTTGAAAAGTTTGGAAACTCTAGTATCAAGTTTTCTTGAAGTTCTTCTGCTCGCTCCATAGCCGAGGTTGAGACATTATTGCAATTAGGACTGCTAGTTGTATCTACCTTACAAAATTTCTGGATACGACGCTGTCAACAATTCACCAAATTCTGCGTAACAGTTATAATCTTTAGTTTTTGATTAACTAGAAGTCTAGAATTCGGGTACTCGGTCCCAATATATTACAACACTAGATCAAACCCCGATATACAAGAAACTGATAAAATGACTAAAAACATTCGATGCCACAACAAAAGTCAAATCAAAAGCTTATGCAAGCAACATGAGCCTTACTAAAAACCTGTGATCATACTTTTATACGTTACAGAATTATGAGCCACAGTTGCTAACCAAAAAAAGTGCTAGATGAGTAATTCAGGAACTTGAAGCCGGCCATGCTAAACCTGCAGGATTAACGATTCTATCTCGAGGCCCTCGAAAGCTTCCATGGTTCATCCACGGCTGCCTTTGCCACCTCCACTTACCCTCTTTCCCGTGCACAACACGGGTTGTCGCTGTGGCTGCTGAGGAGGACGTAATAGCAATGATCAAGAACAAGGTGAACAAAGCTCTAAAATTCACCATCTTTTTAGTACTCAGTGCCTTTTGCAAGGGATGATCAATTAATAGGGAAAGACTAGTAGCTTTTCTTTGCTTCGTTTTGAAGTCAAGTAAAAATGATTTCACCTCAAAATGATTTCACCTCAATAGTGCCATTGATAATAATACATATAAGGGGATTACTTATGTAGGTGGGTTTGGGTAATTATTACAAGTGGTGTGGTAGTTGTCAATTGTCATGATTCTTTTAGGAAAAATCCATTAAGTCACGGAAATGAAATGTATGTATATGTGTATACAACAAGTGCATAAAGTTGGAAAAAGAGAGATGGCGACTCATACCTATCTCGTGTGTGGTCTAACAAGCAGTGGATTTGCACCATTATTTTCGTGTTAGGTTAGTGCATGGTGAAAAATTAAATCACCATACAAGTTACATTATAAGGATTTGTCACATTTGAACAATGTAACCAACACTAGTGTTCTGCTTTGGTAGTAAATAGTAACTTTTGTTTATGTGTTCTGCTTTGGTAGGTAGCAACATAGTTTTCTTCATACTAGTCTGAGCTGAACAACTGTGTTATATCCGTGTAGCGTGACAATTTGTTTATTTACAAGTAATCGAATGTTACCATTGTGCTTTTAGAGGTAATGGTTGTAGTTCATGAACTTTATTGGCTGAATTCTGTTTTCTTTTTTCACATCAAAACTACACTCAATGATAAAATAACAAATAAAACACTGAATTTGTATACCCTCAGTCCACAGTTAGTTAGTTTCATGCATAGTTTCAGCTATAAATTGGGGTCATCTGCACACAATAACTGTGCCTTGAATCGTACACAAGAAACATTGAATTCAAGGAAAGTTATTATAATAAGAAAATGTTGTAGTAAATATAATCCTACTAAACAAATGAAATTGACTAAAAAAAAAGAAAAAAAAGAACCGTACACGCATTCATTTCAAGGAGAAGGTAAGAAAATAATTTAATAAATCCTTCCTAATTAAAAAGATATATAATAAAAAAACATTAATAAACACTGCTTTACTCAATAATTTTAAACCATTTACCACCCACTTTGTTCCATATGTCCACTGTGGGAACATGGGCGAGCTCCCACTCCTCCTTCCCTTTTTGTTTCTGAGCGGCAACACCGTTCCCAAAATCTTCAGACATATCTGCAAATTCCACAAATTGAAGATTGCGCAGATGTCGGAGGCCTTCTGGCACCTCCGCCATCAATTTGCAGTCAATCATGATCAGCTTTTGGAGATGGGGCATACAACCCTCTTCCACTTTCACCCATCTCAACTTTTCTGTGCTCCCCAATTGCAATTGATTGAGTCTCTGAAATCCTTTGGTTCTAAATATGAATCCCTCGCCTTCATAAGCTAAACGCATCATCAGGTATTGGAGATTGGGCAAACCTTGAATGCGCTCCAGAGGGTCCTGATCCCCCACCCCTAATCTGCTTCCTATCAAGCACAACTGGGTCAACCCAACAAGAGAAGGTGCCCAATGCGGTATCTTCTCTAACCGCCCACGCAGAATGAGAACTCGCAGAGATGGGAAACTCCAAGTAGGCGGCCTCATAGGATATTCTAGGTCAATCACCTCTTCACTGTCAATTGAGTAAAGAAATAGGTTCTCTAAATTATGCAGCTTGGAAATAGAGGAGCAAAGGTCCTTTCCATCTTTTCTTTCTAAATTCGCCAAGCCCAATGTACGTAGTTGAGTAAGCTTCCCTATTTCTACAACTATTTTAACACCGCCAACTTCAGTGGCATTCACAAGCCTAAGAGTATGCAGGGATGACATGGTCCCTATATCTTTTGGATCTTGAAAACCTATAAAATTGTCATCTTCATACCTGCCCACCAATAGATATCGTAGTTTTGTGAGCTTTACAACTTCATTAGGCAATTTTGTCACTCTGGTATCCCAAAGATTTAATGACTCCAGATTGACAAGATTCTTGATAGATTTTGGAATGAGTTTTACCTGTGTTTCTTGCAAATTCAAGTACTTGAGATGATATAGTTTGAAAACTCCATCTGGGATGGATTCTAGCGGAGCTCTCTCTAAGAACAACACTTTTAGCAGCCTACATCTTCTGCCCAATACCTTCTCCAAGATTGCCTCACAAGATGAATCTTCCAAACCAAACCACAGTAGAGAACGAAGGTGATCAGAACTGTAAGTTTCTGGTACATTTTTGGACGAAGCATCAATTGCAATCTGACGAATATTGTTAGTCCACCTGACCTCTCCTCTGTCACTTGCAATAAAACCTTCATTCCTTGATTTTGAAATAATATACTCTCGTAAAAGGTCATGGATACGGAAAGATTCTGGCGTTCCAACACAATCTTTCTCCACTACTTGAAGTAGACTTCGGTTCACAAGTTCATTCACATAGCCATCTGCCACTTCTTCCATTGTCTTTCCGTGTTTTTCTTGCACAAATCCTTCTGCATTCCACAATAGAATCAATAGCAGCCGTGGAAGTATCGCGTCTTCTGGGAAAATACTCAGATACACGAAACACGACTTGAGAAAGTATGGCAGGTCATAGAAACTAAGAGAGATTAGTTTTTTCAATCTCTTTAAGTTATCTCCTTCTAATTCATCACCAATGCTGCGGTTGAACATTTCCCATTCTTGAATATCGTTGTTCTTAGTAGCTAGAAGGCCACCAATTACAACAATAGCAAGCGGCAATCCTTCACATCTCTTTAAGATCATTAAAGAGATTTCCATCAAATAAAGAGGGCATGAGTTCCTCGGAAACGCCCTTTTGTAGAACAACAGTTTTGCATCTTCAGGCTTTAAAGGTTCTAAACTGTGAACATGACTTCTAGTATCGGAGCTGGCAGCGTTTGCAATGCTGTTAAAGCGTGTCGTGATAATAATGTAGCCTCGATCGTTGGTGATGGTTATTGGAAATGCATATCTCATTGCTTCCCAGGCATCTATCGTCCAAATGTCATCTAGCACAACTACATAACTTGTGCATTGGAGAAATTTATAGATAAATTCTCTCATTTCATCGGCATTCATAGACTCAAGTCGTTGAGGCATTGGTTGCTTTACTTCATTAAGGAGTGACTTTATCATCCTTGACAAGAGATCCTCAATCTTATATGACTCTGAAACAGTAATCCAAACGTGGTGTTGAAAAGCATCCTTCAATGATTTATCATCGTAGACTTTTTTAGCGAGGGTGGTCTTACCCATCCCTGCCATGCCTACAACCGAAATGACTTTGGGTCCACCACCAGTAGATTTGAGCCAATCAAGAAGTTTTCTCTTTGGATCTTCAATGCCCACGACATCCGAATCTCCCAATAAAAGTGCATCCCCTCGACCGTCGTAGTATGTTTCGCCTTGATCTATAACATGATACATGCCCTTGTACCTTTCGTAATTCCGGGAAGTATTTTCTAGTCTTGGCTTGATTGTTTGAATTTGTGAAGCAATTTGGTGGAGGGGTATTAAACCTTTTATCAAATCGCATGTGTTTTGGATCCACGCACATAATCCATAACCATGGTTTGGAAAATTGAGCTTATATTCATCAAGAACATCTTCGACATCATAAGCTATTTCACGCACTTGCCTCGTCCATACTTCAAGCTCGGGAACATCTTGTTCTTTGGAATCAGCAAATCTAAGGAACGCTCTCATGTGCTCTAGTTCATCAATAATGTATCTGACTTCTGTTTCATGTCCTGCCAGCATGTTTAGCTCACTTCGGAGGTAGGGTGAGAATTTGCTGATCAGAAATGATACTGCGCTCTCGGCCATACCTTACGATTAAAGGTTCCTGGCTACTGTAATCATTATGTAAATATCAGTAAAACAATATATAAAATAGTATCAAATGTTATGGCGAATCCTCAGTAAGGAGTTTGAACAAGAATGGTGCCTGAACCAAATAAGATTCAATTCAAAGAAAAGAAAGTTAACCCCATAACTATTTCTCTTAGAAATAGAACTCATTTGTTAAAGAGATTCCAAGATCAAACGTATATGAATATGCAAGTCATCTCGATTAACTCCTACTACATGCTCTCCTACTTTTTCAATTAGAATGATTGAGCATAAAAAAGTGGATACGAATTGAGCCTATGTTTTGTTCACAAAATCTAATATGTCCTATATTTCGTATAACAATAAGTACATAACAGAGTTGTTGCGCTAATAAAAGAAAGAAGGCAAGAACCATCCACTAACTAGTGAGTTTTCCCTCTAATGAGCAAGTTTACTAATTACATAAGCGAACCTCAAAGTTATCACAATGATAATAAAGATCATAAACAAAATTCACGTAAATAGATATCTAACCTTGTTTGCTGCGGAGTACGTATCAACGGAACATCAACTTTACCTCTTTAAATAAGAAGACCCAAAGAATGGAAATATGTAAAGTAACAAATAATTAACAAAACAAAAATGTAAAAATCATACATATGCAAGAAACAAATATAACAAATTAAATACGAAAAATGAAGCAGATTAATGTGTGATCACTTACCTTTAAGTTACTCCGTATTGCGTAAAATGTTTGTGTGTACATAATTTGGTTGATACCTCTTGGTTTTATAATCAGTTAGTGAATAAGGCTCTTCGTGTAAAAGAGGAGCTATTTTTTATCATTAATAATACAAATGCTCCAGTTGATTACTTAGACTCATTCTTTAATTAGTGAATTCGAAAAATGATTTATTAATCAAAGTAATCACCATCGAAGCCAAGAATCAAACCTGCTATAATCATTTTATTTCAACTGACAGTATACAAATATAATACTTATCTACTACGCTATTTTCTATAATAAAAGCCACCTTTATTTATGCAGAATTGTACACTATTTCTTTCTTTCGTCAACTATAATGTATTAATCAATTAATAATGACGATTATTGAAGCCTACTAATTTGTCTTTTATGTCAAGTGACACTATACAAATAGATCATTAACCTGCTCTCGTTTGAACAACTTGACCTCAGGGGCGAAGCCAGGATTTCATATTATTAGGGGGGGCGATATTCGTTAAAAAAAAAAAATTATACGCACACAACTTATTATTTTCCGGCAGACAACTCTAGAGTGAAGAATCGTTACCTAGCACCAATAGAAAGTTGTCGATTTCGATGAATCTGAGCTAGGCTTTAACTTAGCATAAAATTTAAAACCATGCAAAATATTATTACGCTAAAAAAATTGTATCAAAAAATACCTCAACAAATATATATTGAATAGAGAAATACAACTTTGATTTCTTTATAAATGTCATGTTATATAATCCACAGAGTATCATAAAAACATTAGTCAATTTTATCATATGCTTCTATTGAACATATGTATTAATCGTGTTTAGTGTATATTCAAACTATCTCGTAGATAGTTTTAGTAATATAAACAATATAGCTTATTTATAAAGTATAGTAATATCAAAAAATGTGCATATCTCTTAATACGCATTATTAAAATCATAGGAAATTAAGTATTGTTGTCCATAGTTCTGCATTCACTTGATTTATTGAAGAACTAATCGAAATGCCTTTGATAATTTAAACTAACTCATCTACTATATAAGCTCGATAGTATTAATTTGAGGTCATATTTGTTTTTAGTTTAAGCTTTAGGCTTTAAAAATGAAAGACTAAGTAAGACACAAATAAGAATATAAACCCGGAACAATTCAAAAGGTTGTTAAAACTACTCCAGTAAATTATATATATAATTACTATAAACCAATAGTAAGATAAATTAAGTTTAATATATGTGGAAAGTAGCCAAACACTCATAGTGGAATTGGTAGGTCCATTTTCTTCTCTTCTATGGGTAGCAGGCTATTATTGGGGGTGCAAAGATTATCACAATGCAACAAATTATATTTTATTTATACATGTTAATTAGAGAATCATGAGAGGCTGGGGGGTGCAGGGGCACCCACATGCACCCCCCGTGCCTCCGCCCCTGCTTGACCTGTAATACAGAAATTTGGAAGTGAAATGTTATTTATTTATTGAATTTCTTTTCTCTAACCATGATCGCAACTAAGACGGTTTTCATTTCACGTCATTGCTGCAATCTACTTGATCACAAATCACAATAAAGACGAAAAAATCTAGTTACTTAGTAAGCCGCGGCAACATTTTTTCTTAAGTTGTGAAGCCTAAAATACTGTAAATCATTCCCCTCTAGCCGCGGTTTACTATGTCTGATCGTTTTAGGCATTTATCGTAAAACAAGAATTCGGAGTCCGTACGTGCTGGGGTCCCTAATATTAATAGCCGATTTATGTACAGTTGTAGCTAAAAACATAGCTAGGTGAGGCGTTCTCAAATGTCATCAATCTGATGAATTGAGCATTTATGCGTGCACAGTTCATAAGCAATGACGTGTGGCTTTTGAATATCAAATGAAGTGGATTGCATTTTCTGAGAAACAACCTATCTTCTGATAGAAAAGAAACAATCAGTTGGTACTAACAAGTCCTTAACAGTTTATCTGAATTAACTGAAAAGAAGGAGGAACTAATTAATTTTGCTATGATCACACGAATCAAGACGCAACTATATCTTCCCATGTATTGCCATTCTTCTTTGTATATATACTCTGTAACTCCTCTGTATTGCATACACAAGAATTATAGATTCAACATATAACGTATAGATTGATATAAACTCTTCCGATATAGCTATCATTTCTTCACCATGAGTGATAACGATAACCAAATTTCAGTTGTTACTACACATGAAGAGATGAAATTTTGCAAAAACAGAATTGATGGTTGTTCGAGCATTCTTGACCAGTTCATAAGCAATGCCGTTTCACGCACTCTTTTGAGTTGAGCATTCATCAGATGAAGTGGAGATCAGAGTTTCTGGGTTCGGGCTACACACGATCTATGTGCTTGCAACAGCTTTTATTTAATTGTGTTCGGCTTTGGTAGGTAGCAACATAGTTCTCTTCATACTAGTCTGATGAAGAGATGCCTCCTGATGAAAGAGTCACCAGGACTGAGGCGATCGTCTCAGAATTGGTAAACAACGACCGATGAACTTCTGCGGCGGCAGAAGGGCCCGACCCCCCTAAAAGAGAACTCAAGAGCGAGACTTTGACATCCAGTTGCGACGGATCACCAGGCTGCACATCGGGCACTTCTAGAACATCCTCGAAGTCACCCAGTGAGGTTTCCGAGCTAGGCCTAAGGAGTTGTGCTAACAAATCCTCCCCTACAAAGTAAAGAACAAGTCAGCTAATAATTAAGGACAAGCATAAATAAGTAAGACAATGGAGGTAATCAATTACCTGAAAGAGGGGTCCCCTCCTCTGTAGTCATCGGAGCTTTCCCCTTATCTACGATAACTAGAAAAAAAGAGTAGCTACTTAAGCATAAAAGATACCAACAGAATCGCTTGAAGAAAAAATGAAACATAAAGAGATTACCAGGTGCGAGGGATTCAGAATTTGGTTCTGCCGAAGGCGCCAATGAAGGTTCTGTTCTCCGAGGAGAAGATGAAGGGTCATCGGAGGAGATAGTCACATACTCTGCGGAAGTTACTGGGGAATTCTCCCTCGCAGACGGACTTCTTTCTGAAGGAAAACCTTCCTCCGAAGCGAACTCCCCACCAGAAGTCGAACCGAACACCGGTACCATGGCCGACCAAGGATCCACAATCGAAAGAGGAACGACTCCATAAATCAAGCCGCCTGCCCCGATGATGAAAGGCAAGTGATCCTCCTCCTCCATCGAATGCATACCCGATGAGTATGTCCCTCCATGGTCTGACTCGTTGGCCGACATTCTTTTGACCAAGGACCTTGGAGGTTCGGAATCGAATACCCATGTCAACTTGGGTGATTTTGTGGATGCGCCTTTTATAGCGGGGTTGGGTTCTTCACGCCCGAACCCTATTAGTGACAAGGGAAAGGCGACCGTTTCAGGTATGACCGACAAGGGTAAAGGGCCACTGCAGGAGCCCACTATATTGGGGGGCCGTGCCCCTATTTTCCCTGGGATCCTGATTACGAAGCCTGCCGTTGACCTGACTAGGATATCATGTAATAAAAGGTCTCGTGAGGGGACTGTCCACAATGGCCACTCATCTTTGAGTTCGGGCCCTCGGAAGGCGGGTGCAGTCAAACCCTCAAAGCGAGTAGAGTTCCCTGAAGCAGATGTTGTACGGGGCATGATGCGAGCTTTTCCTCCTCCTGCGAATGTGCGGGTGCTCACAGAATTTGAGCGGGCCCAGAATATACGCCGCAACGCTCACCTGTTTCAAAGTGTACGTATCTAAACACGACTTCGATCGTTTTCCTTTGAATGTTTAGCATAATTTTATGTATTGTATTGTGCAGACGGCCAAGCTGGCGGTCTCGTGTCTGAAGACCATTCGCGAGTCCAAGGGTGACCCTGACGCTGTTGCTGCCGAGCTCGAGGCTGACATCTTGAAGATGGGGGAGTTCAACCCCATGGTGTTGGAGAGGTTGGAGGCTGAAAAAGAGGATGCGCTAAAGACATGTCGTATGCTCCGGGGGGAGTACGATTTGTTGAAGGGCAACTTCAAAACATTAATGACTGAGCTCGGTCAAGGAAAGGCACGTGAATCTGCGGCCAACAAAGAACTGGAAACACTAAAGGCTGAGGTGGCGGCGGTGAAGGCTGTTAATGAACGTCTCTCATTGGAGCTCTGCACTGCCAGATTAGCTCCCTTGGACTTGGTATGTATCTTGTGTACGATATCTGTTTCTATTTTTTGTCCTCTTGTATTTAATAGAGTCCAATTTGTAGGAACGTCGTCCTGATCTCCTCCGGGTTAGGGCGGAGAAGTTTATGGAAAGCTCGAGCTTCCGAAATCTAATTTTGAAGGTTCGAGATGCAGCATTTCATGCTTGCGTAGGGCAAGTGTTGAGAAATGACAGTTTCAAGGACTCCCTCGAGTTGAGTGGGTTGAACCCAAGGCATGATCATAATGATCTGCCGATTGGTGGCCTAGATGAGGTGGAAGAGAGTCCGGCCAACCCTGACGTGTTTTCCGAGGTCGTGGAGAAAAAGACTGAAGGGTCCTCGTGGGAGTAGCTGTTTACTGCCTTTATTGTAACTTGAATTTATCCCTTTCCAGACTATCTCCAGTTCGTGGTTCTGTAACTGAATATTTATTTCTGTGTTGTCTTCATAGTATGTGACTCTTCGTGGCCTTGTTGTCTGATAACTTGTTGATTTCTTTTATTGTCATGATGATAGAATATGCAGTATTCCGATATCTGAGTCGCAGTCATTTCGTTCTCGTATTTGATGCGATTCGTTTAATCTGTTTGTTGTCAATTAAGGAATGATAAGAATTTCCTTGGGGTTGGTAGAGACGTGGGTAACCTGCCACTGCTTCTATGTTTAGCGTAATTTTATAGGATTTCCACCCAATAGGCTCTTCACCTAGCTTGATTTATGGGATTTTCACCCAATAGGCTCTTCACCTAGCGTAATTTTATGGGATTTCCACCCAATAGGCTCTTCACCTAGCTTGATTTATGGATTTTCACCCAATAGGCTCTTCACCTAGCGTAATTTTATGGGATTTCCACCCAATAGGCTCTTCACCTAGCTTGATTTATGGGATTTTCACCCAATAGGCTCTTCACCTAGCGTAATTTTATGGAATTTCCACCCAATAGGCTCTTCACCTAGCTTGGTTTATGGGGTTTTCACCCAATAGGCTCTTCACCTAGCGTAATTTTATGGGATTTCCACCCAATAGGCTCTTCACCTAGCTTGATTTATGGGATTTTCACCCAATATGCTCTTCACCTAGCGTAATTTTATGGGATTTCCACCTAATAGGCTCTTCACCTAGCTTGATTTATGGGGGTTTCACCCAATAGGCTCTTCACCTAGCGTAATTTTATGGGATTTCCACCCAATAGGCTCTTCACCTAGCTTGATTTATGGGATTTTCACCCAATAGGCTCTTCACCTAGCTTGACAGTTCGCGTGGGTAGGGGCGCATCCCGTTATCACAGGGAACCCACTACCGTTGAAGTGTTTTTGATCGACCCCGTTATCACAGGGAATATATATATATATTTTTGTGGGTAGGGGTGCATCCCGTTATCCCAGGGAACCCACTACCGTTGAAGTGTTTTTTGATCGACCCCGTTATCACAGGGGATATTTTTTGTGGGTAGGGGCGCATCCCGTTATCAAAGGGAACCCACTACCGTTGAAGTGTTTTTTGATCGACCCCGTTATCACAGGGGATATTTTTTGTGGGTAGGGGCGCATCCCGTTATCACAGGGAACCCACTACCGTTGAAGTATTTTTGATCGATCCCGTTATCACATGGGATATTTTTTGTGGGTAGGGGCGCATCCCGTTATCACAGGGAACCCACTACCGTTGAAATGTTTGTGATCGACCCCGTTGTCACAGGGGATATTTTTTTTGTTGTTGTAGGTGAGCTTCTTCTTTGACTTTTTGACTATGTCTCTTGGTGGCTTTGTCGTCGTTGACTCTGTAGGTCATTAAGCCCTGTAAAACAGCACAGACAAGAAAAATTTTCGACGTAGAAGCTAATACAAAAGCATGAAATGATGTGCATGTGTTATCTGCGGGATGTTCCCTCAATCTGGGAATATCAGTTTTATACGAGAAACAGTGTTTCCATTGTGCTCTATCGTGCCTGTTGTACCTGTTTGTACCTGTTGTACCTGTTTGAATATATAATATTGAATAATCTGGGGCAATGCCCCCTGAATCCCCCTTTTAATATTCTCTATGTCCTTTTCGGATATAGTAATGTGCGATCCTTTGAGCCATGTACCTGTAAGAGGGCGATGTGCTAAACATATATCTAGGGGAACATTTCCCAATTCTTTGTGCCATTCTCTGCACTTCTTTAATATCCACTTAGGACATATCCCTGCATGAAATATGAGATTGCGCCAAGCCACAAATAAAAAAGGTAATAACGGATAACGGTCGAAGGCTAGGTAAACCCAACCCGTCTACGTATGCCGTTGCATGGGGAATCAGACCGGCGTAGTTCCCCCTGTTTTAAGTTACATGCCAACCCATGAAGGGGCAAAATAAGAGATAACGATCGAGGGCTAGGTAAACCTAACCCGCCTATGTATCCCGTTGAGTGGGGAATCAGACCGGCGTACTTCCCCCTGTTTTAAGTTACATACCGACCCACGAAGGGGCAAAATAAGAGATAGCGGTCGAGGGCTAGGTAAACCTAACCAGCCTACGTATCCCGTTGAGTGGGGAATCAGACCGGCGTAGTTCCCCTGTTTTAAGTTTACAGACCGACCCACGATAGGGCAATGTTTCCGTTGTTCGAACATAATTTAAAAATTGCTGAAATTTAAAATATTGTTCTGTTTGCTCCTCATGGTGATCACTCCGTGCGCGGGATGTATTCCTGGTGTGGAACTCGTATTTCCTGTCTTCTTCTGATTCTTGGGTGCTTCAGCGAGTTCACATAGCACATCCATCCCTGTATTTGGTCACCCATAATCTCGCCAACTCCTTGAGGCGTCGGGAATTTAATCTTCTGGTAATAAGTAGAGACCACTGCCCTGATCTGGTTGAGCGCCGGTCGGCCAATGATGGCGTGGTAGGGAAACGGAGTGTCGACAATCGTGTATTTTATCGGTGTGACCCGGGTGCGTGGGCCTCTGCCAAACATGGTGGGCAATATAACTTGTCCCAGCGGCACTACCTCTGCTCCACCAAATCCGTTCAACGGGGTGGATATCGGCTTTAGCCGGTCTGGGGCTATCCCCATCTGCTCGTAGGCTTTTGAGAATATCAGGTTTGCGGAGCTTCCGCTATCCACCAACACTTTATGCACTTGATAGCCATCCACATTAATCGTGATAACCAATGGGCAATCTAGTTTCCCTGCGGTCAAGGCCAATGGACTAAGTTGCTCCAAGTCTTTCCTGGTGAAAGAGATCTCCTGCTCCAAGTATGCTTCCGGCATGATTGCGTTGGTGTACCCAACATAGGCTCCACCCTGGAGTCTTCGCGTTATGGTTTCTCGGCCGTGAGTCGTGTCAACTCCCAAGCCTCCTCCGTTGATCACATTTATAACGCCCCTGCTCGGGGCATTCACTATGGTCCTACCTCGCTCCTCGGGTGCCTCAATCATCTTCTGCTTTCCTCTCCTGGGTGAGTAATCTCTTCTAGGGGATGAGAAATGTTCTGCTCCTCTAGCATCCTCCCTGGCGCTCCTGACAAACTCGACCAGTTTTCCTTCTTTGATCAATCTTTTGATTTCGTTCCTCAGGTGTGTGCAGTCCTCCATCCTGTGTCCAGGTTGACGGTGGTACGCGCAGTATTTGCCCGATGACTTCATCCCGGGAGTCTCATTCAACGGTCTGGGTTCCGTCAACCATCCGTTTCTTTTCGCCACGGCCATCACCTCCAGAATGCCTCTATTCAACGGGGTGTACGTCCTCGGGGGCTTTTCCCGGTTGCGGTCTCTGTCTGCGTTCCTGCTGGAAAACGAACCCTGACGCGTTGCCATCATTTCGTCCTCGTAGACCATTTGGTTTGCAAGCATGTTGATATGTGCTATGGTGGGCTCAATCAATTTGATTAGCTCCCCGGCGAATCTACGATGGGTCGTACCCTTAAACAGCATCATCATGACATGTCCGCCATGCGGCTCGTCCACCTTCAAAAATTCATCATTGAACCTCTTCATATATTCCCGGAGGTTCTCCCTTTCCCTTTGCTGCACAGCGCCGAGGTGTAGCAGGTTGGTCTTCATTCTCTTTTGGCTAGAGAATTGGTTCTTGAATTTCTCCCTTAGCTGCTCGTAGTCCGTTATGGATCTGGCCTCCAGCCTAGCGAACCAATCCAGTGCAGCGCCCATTAAAGTGGTGGACAAGATCTTTTACTTTATGTTTCTCGAGTAGTTGTGCAGGTTTAGAATGCTATCGACCTGATGGAGATGATCCGTAGGGTCACCTCTTCCGTCGTATGGCTTGATCAGTAGGATCTTGTCCCCTCTTTGCAATACCTCACCCTCTATCTCATCCGAAAACGGGGTCCTACTGCGACCCTTCCCATTACTCTGAGTCAACTTCCTCGACAATTCTGCCCTCTCGCGGTCTAGCTGATCCATCCTCCTTGAGATTACCCGCAGTATTTCTGAATCCTCCTTCTTTGAATACGCAATCTCGGCGCGGTCGCGATCGCGTTCCATTCTCCGGACTACTTCCGCCCTCTTGCGGTCAAGCCGTTCCAACTTTCTTGCTATCTCTCGATCTAGGGTCCCAGGGTCCCGCCTCTCCGCCCTGTCGAATGCAGCGGGTGATATCTCCTTGAAGGAGTCCCCCGTATCCTCATGTTCTTCGTATCCTTGCCTTGCCCTTCCCTCACCCGCTCCAGATTTATGGGGCCTTGCCCAAATGTCCTTTGTCCTTTGCTCCACTAGTCGTGGAAGCAAGGTCTCCAATGTGGAATCCAGCGCCGCTCTTACAAAGGCGTTGATCTGCGCTTGCATCTCCGGGATTATGGCGGCGGGGTGAAAGGCGCTTCGTCCCGCAGGCATCGTCTACTGTGGGCCGGGAAAATCCGCATTTGCTGCCTCGGACCTTGGAACGTCTGTTGCGGGGTTCTCGGTGGGCGGGCCCTCAGTCGCGGGTTCTGCCGTGCTCGGTGCAACAGGGGTCAGACCTGCATTCGCGGCTCGCGGCGGCCTTCCGGGCCTGCGCCTTCGTCGCGGCTCGTTGTGTGGTGGAGGGAGCTCCATCTCGGCTTGAGCCACTGTCTGTTCTTGGTCAGTCGGGTGCTGAGGGAGTTGCGTGTCCTCCATCTTGGTGCTCCTAATCACAATTCCGCTAAACTCGAATCGGGTTCTCCTTCCTTGCATCTTGGCGTCCTTGTCCGGGAACTGGTGTTCCCACAGATGACGCCACTGATTTGGCAATAGATCGTTTCATATATATATATATGAGTATCGGTTACAAGTGAATAGTCTAGCAATACAACGAGTCTATCTCAAATCAGGCCTACACTACGTATCTCGTGTAGACTTGGTCCGGAACACCTCGAACCAACGCCTCGATGCTTGGGTGGGAGTGGAATACTGGTACTAGATCGAATGTACATCGGTGATTGTCTTCGATGTGATATCGAGGATGACCCCCGACGTGATATCGGTGATGAGGTGGTGTGACGTATCAGGGGTGCACGAGATAATCCCGATATCGAATGAGATATCGAAAGTGATATCGGGGATGTATTTCAATATGATGCGTGGTAGCTGAGGGATAATAATTGCCTCCTTTGGGATCCGGGCACCGCGTATTTATAGACCTCGGGATCCGGGGACCACAGTAATATATCGGTGATTATTACCGATATGACATCGAAAATGAACCCCGATATGGTCCAATATGGGCCTGGTTTGGGCCTGGCCCAATATGCGAGAAATGCCCATATCAATGAAAAAGAAAAACAGAACTATACACGCATTCATTTCAAGGAGAAGCTAAGAAAATTATTTAATAAATCCTTCATACCTAAAACTATATAATAAAAAAACATTAATAAACTGCTTTACTTTACTTTAAACCATTCAAGAGAAACAGAAGCAAAAAAACACTGAATTCAAGGAAAGTTATATAAGAGAATGTTGTAGTATATATAATCCTACTTAACAAATGAAATTGACAAAAAACGAAAGAAAAACAGAACCGTACACGCATTCCTTTCAAGGAGAAGCTAAGAAAACAATTTAAATAAATCCTTCATACGCAAAAAAATATAATAATAAAAAAACATTAATAAACTGCTTTACACGATAATTTTAACCCATTTACCGCTCACTTTATTCCATATGTTCACTGTGGGAACATGGCCGAGCTCCCATTCCTCTCCTTTTCGTTTCAGATCGGCAACTCTGTTCCCAAATTTTTCAGACATATTTTGGAATTGCACAATTTGAAGACCGCGCAGATATCGGAGGCCTTCCGGCACCTCCGACATTAATTTACAGTCTTCCATGATCAACTTTTCGAGATGGGGCATACAACCCTCTTCCACTTTCACCCATCTCAACTTTTCTAAACTCCACAATCTCAATTCCTTGAGTCTCTGAAATCCTTGGGTTCGAAATATCAATCCCTCGCCTTCATAAGCTGATAGCATTACCAGGTATTGGAGATTGGGCAAACCTTGAATGCGCTCGAGAGGATTCCGTAAAGCGAAACAAGCCTCCGCTTCCGCCTCCTCCTCTAGCGCCACCCTTGTCGCGCAATCACAATCACCGGAGTCCGCCACCACTGATCAACGTGGTGGATCGTAATTGAATTGCCATCTCATCTAAAAGCTTAAGCTGTTAGAGAGGGTAGACATTTAATATCTATATATTATCTCCAACACGTCCCCTCACATGCAGGCTGTAAATCTTTTTGTTACGCCTGTCACGTGACACTTTTTTGATAATCGGGTGGCGGTGGGATTCGAACCCAGGACCTTCTCCTTGGCCTGAGCTCTGATACCATGTAGGAAATAATCCGTGCGTATTTCATTCATTAAATAGTGTATTTATACAACTTACAATGAGAGTCCTAATTAAGGTAAGATATATTTAATTTCCTATCTATCACAATATTACCATAATATTATTTACAATAATATATAATCTAACACTAACAAGTCCTCAACAGTTTATTTGAATTAACTGAAAAGAAGGATGAACTAATTTATTTTGCTATCACACGAATCAAGACGCAACTATATCTTCACATGTATTGCCATTCTTCTTTGTATATATACTCTGTAACTCTTCTGTATTGCATACACAAGATTTATATATTCAAAAGATAACTTATAGATTGATATTAGCTCTTCCGCAATAGCTATCATTTCTTCACCATGAGTGATAACGATAACCAAATTCCAGTTGTTACTACCCATGAAGAGATGAAATTTGCAAAAACAGAATTGATGGTTGTTTGAGCATTCTTGACCAGTTCATAAGCAATGCCGTTTCACGCACTCTTTTGAGTTGAGCATTCATCAGATGAAGTGGATTTCATCTATTGAGGAATATAAAGAAAACAATCTTAATCTGATATAGAAATGAAACAATCAGCTTTGGTTAGTATAAGTTGTGAACGTACAGTTTACTAGAATTAAATCTCTAGAACACTTACGATTACTTGATTCGGATGTCCTTCACCATGGTAAAAGTCTATGGAGAAACATCTTTTGCGCATTGTACTTTTTTATTTCATGTGCATCTTTTTTTTTTTCAATGGAGAAAAACTAAATCAGAATTTCTGGGTTAGGGCTACGCACGATCTATGTGCTTGCAACAACTTCTAGTCTGTGTAACGTGACAATTTGTTTATTTACGAGTAATTCAATGTTACCATTGTGCTTTGTTAGAGGTCATGGTTGTGGTTCATGGTTTTTATTGGCTGAATTATATTCTATTTTTGCACATCAAAACTACTTTCATACACTGGCTACTTGCACCCAAAATAACAAATAAGACACTTTGCACACTGAGTCCACAGATAGTTCATGCATAGTTTCAGCTGTAAATTGGGGTTATTTCACCAATACAAGAAAACAAATCGTAAAAATGAAACAAGTGTTAAAGTTGTAAGTGGCCTTCTTCACCGCTAGAAACAAGCACAGTTCTTTTACTCTTTAATTTCTGCTGTCCCCCAAATCTGAACAACAACCGTGCCCTTTATCTTGAGCGGAAGCATAAATAGACAATGTCTAAAATTGCTTGCAGTAAGTTTTTAAAACGCCGTGAGCTCCACCCAAACTTAATCAAGCTTCTATTTCTCATGATAATTCTCCAAGAGAAATAGAAGACAAAAAGTAAGAGTGAAACACCACATTGAGAAGCTTACTTCCAACATATGGTTAACAATTCTTCAAGAGAAACAGAAGAAAAAAGCACTCAACTCGAAGAAAGTTAATGAATATGTTTTAGTAAATATAATCCTATTTATCAAAATGAAATTGAAAAATTATAGAAAGGACAGAACCACAAAAGATATTCATTGCAAGGAAATCCCAATGAGGCGTCCGCTACGAACCACAGAAGACATGTCCACCTTGGGAACATGGCCGAGCTCCTTTCCTTTTTGTTTCTGATCGGCAACTCCGTACCCAAATTCTTCAGACATAGCTTCGAATATCACATGTTGAAGATCACGCAAATGTCGGAGGCCTTCAGGCACCTCCACCATCAATGTGCAGAACCCCATGTGCAGCTTTTCGAGATGGGGCATACAACCCTCTTCCACTTTCACCCATCTCAAATTCTCTTAACTCCCCAATTCCAATTTCTTCAGTCTCTGAAATCCTTTGGTTCTAAATATCAATCCCTCACCTTCATAAGCTGCAAGCATCGCCAGGGATAGGAGACTGGGCAAAAGTTGAATAAACTCGAGGGGGTCTTGATCACCACTTAATCTGCTAAATTGTAGATGCAGCTCGGTCAACCCAACAAGAGAAGATGTCCAACTCGGTATCTTCTGTAAGCGCCCCTTCAGACGAAGAACTCGAAGAAATGGAAAACTGGAAGCAGACATCATAGGGTGTTCTAGGTCAATCACCTCCTCTTTCGAATTAATATGTAGTTCTCGTAAATTATACAGCTTGGAAATAGAGGAGCAAAGGTCCTTTCCATCTTTCCTTTTTATATTTGTCAAGTCCAGTGTGCGCAGTTGAGTAAGCTTCCCTATTTCTCTAACTGTCTTAACATCTTCAGCACTCAAATACTTTAGAGTTTGTAGGGAGGTCAGGCTCCCTATATCAGTTGGACCCTTTGCGCCACTTATGCCTGAGCCCACTAATAGATGCCTAAGCTTTTTGAGCTTCACAAGTTCAGCAGGCAGCTGCATCACGGATCTATCATTGGCATCTAATGTCTCCAGATTGACAAGATTTTTGATAGATTTCGGAATGCAATTTACCCGTGTCCCTCGTAAATTCAAATACTTGAGATGATATAGCTTGAAAACTTCATCTGGATAGATTCTAGTGGAGCTCCTGTAAAGTCAAGCACTTTTAGCAGCCTACCCCTTCTACCCAATACTTTACGTAAGATTATTTCACACAATTCAAAGCGTGAGCTAGAACGCCGCTCATTGGAACTCAACCACAATAGAGTACGAAGATGATCAAAAGTGTAAGACTCTTGCATGTTGCTGAAAGTATTAAGTGAAATCCGGCGAATCTTGTCAGGCCACCTCATATCTCCTCTATCGCCAACAATTAAAACGTCATCCTTTGTATTGAAAACAATATGCTCTCGTAAAAGGTCATGAATACGGAAAGATTCTACCGTTCCATCAAGATGCGTCCCCACTACTTGAATTAGACTTCGGTTCACAAGCTCATTGAGATAGCCCTCCGCCACTTCTTCCATCGTCTTTCCTCGGCTTTCCTCCACAAACCCTTCTGCAACCCATAATTGAATCAGTTTCCATTTCTCGAGCAACTTATCTTCTGGAAAAATGCTTAGATATAGGAAACAGTCCTTCAGATAGTATGGCAGGTCATAAAAACTTAGAGAGATTATTTTGTTCAATCTCTCTCCTCCTAATTCATCGCCAATGCTGCGGTTGAACATATCCCAAGCTTCAATATTGTTGTACTTCGCTAAAAGGCCACCAATTACAACAATTGCAAGCGGCAATCCGTTACACTTATTTAAGATGCTCTCAGAGATTTTGGTGAAACGAAGAGGACATGAGTTCCTTGGAAATGCCTTTTTGTAAAACAGTTCTTTTGCATCTTCAGGAGCTAAAGGTTCTAAGTTGTAAACATGACTTCTAGCATCGAAACTGGCAGCATTCGTAATGTTGTTGAAGCGTGTCGTAATGATGAGAGAGCCTCGACATTTGGCTGAGTCTCTTGGAAATGCATTTCCGATAGATTCCCAGGCATGTATTCTCCAAATATCATCTAGCACCACTATAAAGGTTTTATCTTGGAGAAAATCTTTGATATATCGTCTCATTTCTTCGGCATTCATAGACATAGACTCCAGTCGTTGAGGAATTGTTTGCTTTATTTCATCAAGGAGTAACTTTATCATCCTTGCTAAGAGATCCTCAACCTTATAGGACTCAGAAACTGTAATCCATACATGGTGATCAAAGTTACCCTTCAATGATCTATCATCGTAGACCTTTCTAACAAGGGTGGTCTTACCCATCCCTCCCATGCCTACTACAGAAATGACATTAAGTCCACCCTCAGTAGATTTGAGCCAACGAAGAAGTTCACTCTTTGGATTTTCAATGCCCACAACATCCGTATCAAGCAAATAAAGAGGATCCTCTCGACCAGCGTAGCGTGTCTCGTCCTGTTCCTTGACGAGATACATGTCCTTGTACATTAGATAACTCTTGGAAGCATGTCCTACTCTTGACTTGATTTCTTGAATTTGTAATGCAATTTGGCGGCGGGATTTCAGTCCTTTTATCGAGCCATATATTTTTTTGATACGAGCCCTGAATCCATTTGCGCCGCCACTTGCAAACTGGAGCTTATTATGGTCAAGAACATCTTCCAAGTCATAAACTATATCACGCACTTGACTCATCCACCCTTCGAGCCAGTAATCATCTACTTCTTTGTAAGAAAGTCGAACGACTAACGCTCTCATGTGCTGTAAATCATCAGTAATTTTTTGGACTTCTGATTTAAGGCCTCCCAACAGCTTTAGTTCACGTTGTAGCAAGGTTGACAAGTTGTGGAGGAAAAATGTTACCGCGGTCTCTGCCATATTTAGGTTGGTGTTATAAATCTTGATGTGTGTTGTCTTCTGTAATCAGGCAACGTGTAAATATATGTAAGTGTCAAATGTAAATCGTCTATGTAATTTCTATAGTAGACTTCTTCATTCAAAAAAAAAGGATTTTAAAAGTCCTATAACGTGTTTAACTCCTAAATACTTGTATTCATATATAATTAGAAGATTCTTGCTACTTAATTAACGCAATTGTTGACCATTCATGAATTTAATTTGGGGTGGGGTAATTTTCACGAAATAAATGTTAATAAACAGACAAGAAATAATTTTTTCTTGAATTCTTCTGCACATTTATTTTTATATATGTGTATTTTCATACATATATGTAACCCAACTTTGTAGGAGAGGATCCAAAGCGTAGTGGATTAAAAGGAATGGAAAGTTTTCTTTTTAATTCATTACCTTAAAAACTACAAAGAGGGCAGAACTAACTATTAACTAGTAGAGTTTAAAAGGTATTGCAGCGGTAACAAAGATCATACAAAAAGAGAAAAAAAATCGTGCAAATAGATCTAACCTTGTAGAATGTGGCGTATCAGGTACTTTACCGCTTACAATGAATAAGCAAGAAAGAACAGACTGGATTTATATTTTTTTGCACTAAATTATGTTCATGCAGTTTATAAAGCAACTTAGATTTTTTATTAGCTGGAACGAAGGTATTTATAGTATTTTTGAGGTGTCCCTTTTCACATTTCAAAGCAAAGCATATTCATTACTTGCAGCTTATGAATTATTTACTTTGTTACTTTTGTAAAAAGTAGATTTGTTCCTTGGCATTCTAAGTGAAGCACGTATACCTTGTTGCTTGTCGATCGCTTTTGTAATCACATTTCTCTCTTGTTACTTTAGTTGTTGCTGGTGTGTGGTGTACACTTATTGTAATTTAGGATAAGAGTCCATTCCTTAGAAAGGTTACTCAAAATTTATGATAAGCGTCCGTTCCTTAGAAAGAGATTGTCATATCGAAAAAATTCTGTAGAGATTGTTATTTTCATTTATGTAAAGAATAGATATTGAAGAGTAGTCATCATCAGAGAGATCTTTGTGAGTACTGTTATGAGGCTAATTTTTTTTTTATTTTGAGAATGTTATCTAACTTTTTGATTGGGCAATGGTTGTTTGAGCATCCATGACCATTTCGTAAGCAATGACGTGTGGTTTTTTGTATTTCATTTTTGAATTGAGCATCGTCAAAGACCGGAAACAATGAGCTTTAATGGTACATCAATATCAAGTGGATGCATGATCAGCTGGACAATTGGGTAGATAAAGTGCGTCCAGCTTTGTTTTCCGTTGTAGCAGAAAAGCCTGATCTACTTGTCGCATAGTGTTGTTAGTTCTTTTTGACATAATTATAATGTGTATGGAGAAAAGCTAAATCAGAGTTCCTTGAATGTGCTTGCAGTAACTCTTCATTTTGGTAAGTAGCTGCATACTGCTCTTCATACTAGTCCGAGCCTAACAACTGTTCACGAGTAGCTGAATGTTGCCACTGTGCTTTGTTATCGCCTTGTTCCGCTCCCTCAAATGCTTTCATGGTTTGACTCCGTGCTGCGCAAAATAACAATAACACACTTTGCATTCTCGTTTCACAATCAATTCAGGATAAGTTTCAGCCATAAATTCAGACCAATTTAAGAAAACAAGTTTGTAAAAGTGAAAAGATTCAAGTTGTAAGTAGCCATCTTCACAATTACAGGAAAGCACATTCCTTAATCTATTAGTTTATTTTTACTTGTCTCGAGCTCTAGAGAACTACCTTCCCCTTACGCCCCCCAATTCATAAACCTTTCTTCTCCTACATATTCTCGTTCCATCTTAGTCGAAATATATCTTTTTCTGATTGAAAACGGATGTACAGAAAAGTTAAGAAACGAAAGAAAAAAGCATTATTAATCTAAAGAAAAGTTAAGATATTGTGTTAATAACTGTTATCTATCAAAATAAAAAGAAACATAGACATGCATAATCATTCTTACCGTGAAGTTGACTATTTAACAGAATTCAATGACCAGCTTCCCATCTCGTCATCACTCTCCCAACTGTAAATATTCACTTGTGGGACATGGCTGAGCTCCCAGTTCTTTCCTTTTTGTTTCTGATGGACAACGCTCTTCACAAATTCTTCACACATATTGCTGAATTCTTCGCAGGAGTTATTTGCAAGAGGATACCAAAGAAACGCAAATTGCATTAGGATACCACCTATTATTTAGAAAAGTAGATGTTGTTCGAGCCTATTCATTTATCAGAAAGAGTAATGTGTCTATTTGTAATAATAGGAGGTGTCGTGCCAAAAGCTCAATTTCCTTTTCATCCGCTACGAGAATAGAACGAAATACCAATTCGTAGAGTTTTCTCTCATATCAGCAACGTTTAGAAGTATACTAATCACAAAAGATATCCGCAAAGGTATTGTAAATATGTAGATCCAACCTCGTTAACTCTACCTTTTAAAATTAGAAGACACAAGAATGGAAAGACTGTCAAGTAACAGATAATACAAAAATAAAATGTCATTAGTTCATTTTATTAGCCTAACCAAAGATCTGCTGTAAAATGAGCTCAGTAGAAATTGGTAGCACGACATGGTTGATCACACTTTCAGTGAATAAACTTAAGAGTAGTCAGAACTATTGGCACGATCAAGCTCAGCATCTTTTGGATGTATAAGTACTTTCAGCTGCTCCTCCTTCTTGCCCCTTTCCTTTCTTAGCTCCGAGCACTCCTCCTCCTGCAGTCAGAAAAGCTCCAATCTCAAAACACACCATAGCTCACACACACTTCAAGAAGCATAAACTCTTTCCATCGGCATTGGATACAACCGCAACGAATCAGTTTCAACAATAAGTCATTCAGCTTCGCCTTTTAACGTAGCAACAAAGTAACACATCGAAAGAACAAAACGCGACACTACTTCGACACATCCACCAACACACACACACACACACACGTAAACAAACAAAAACTCGAAACTCACGAAACAGAACAACAATTGCATACCAGAAGATTAAGCTGCTTCGATACGCGCCTGAGCTCATTCTGCAACAACAACACGCAAAAACACACTAATCAGAACCTCATAAACAAACTTAATTACACACAAATACTCATTCATGTGACCGCTAACCTTTAATCTATCGATTTCCACCTCTTTACCACACGAGTTCGCGACAGGGGCACAAGAATCAATTCGCTCGACAACAGCGCTAATCTTCGAAGCTTCAATCGGCAGCGGCGACGACGACGGCGGAGGAGGAGGAGTGTGGTGGTGGTGAACACCGCGTTGCTCCTCTGCTCGAACGATCAGTTGGAGGAACTCCTCGTCCCATTCGTCCTCTTCCAAACCCTTGCTCGCCATTTTCGTACGGAATTTGGTGAAGACTGAGAAAAGTAAACATAATAACAAAATTGGCGCCCCGTCGAGTTTTTTAATAATAACGTTTGCGGTACTTTTTTGTTGTTTATTGCGTTGGGCGCACTGAAGTTTTGAGTAATTGAAATATTGCCTTGAGCTCTACACCCGCCAATCCATTCGCCTACCCGTATAAGAAAGCTCAATATGTAAAAATCTTAGTTGATTTTACCAAACATACAAAGAAAACTGAAAAAGAGAAAAAAAAAAAAAAAGTAATAGTGCACTAGGAAATACTAGAGATAGGTACATAACATTATATATTTCATTTCATTTATAAGATGACAAATACAAATTTGACACGTATTGAAGGAAAGACTTTACATACATATAGTTGAACTCAATTCGTTAATGTTGGCATTAAAATAATAAAATACATTTCTTGAATACAAGATAACAAGAGTACAGTACTATATAAAGTGAGCCTTTTAAAACACTCAAGAATTTATTTTTTTGTAATTTGGTGTGTAACATAACTCGCTAATCCGTCTGCACTCGCCTAACCTGCAATTCGTATGGTCTTAAAAATTATCGCACCCGTACAATTGAGAAAATTGGTAACCCGCAAATATTGAACATGGTGCCTTTCAATGACAACCATCCGACGAACACCTCTAAATAATAGTATATAGATATAGATCATTTCATTCATAACCATATAACTTAGCCCGTGAGAAACACACTTTATAAACTGTAAAAATCTGCTGGAATTAAAGTACTCAGTCCCAACTCCCAATTACAACACTAAATTAAACTCTGGTGTACATATGACAGACAACATGGCTCAAACATTGGCTGCCACAACAAAACTCAAATCAAAAGCTTATGCAAGAAACACAGTTCATGTGTTGTAACTGAACTCAATGATGTATGTGCATGTTCACAAAAACCATATATCAGCTAGGGAACTCGACCCGACCATGGCTTATTAGATATGTCCCTCACTATAAAATCGAGCTCCCGCTTCATCACCTTACTAGTATCAATCTCCTCTTCTAGTCTTTTCACCACGCCTTCAACTTCAAGGAGTTTTTCCTTGAGACATTTGATCTCATATTCTGCTCCAGCCTTCTCTTTTCTCTTCAGCTCCACAATTTCTTCGAATTTGCGATAAAATCTCATTATTGCACCTAAACATTCTCGTAAAAACCCCACTGACATGCCTAAATCCTCAAACGCTTTTAAAGTCTTATCCCAAGTCTCCATATCGTTGAGAGATGAGGTAGTTATACTGGACCTGATTGCATCAGCAATGTTCAAAGTCTCGAAAATTATCCCCGTTGCCAACTTCACATTGAGGCCATTAGTAAAATTTTCGTGCAGAAATTATCCTTGACTGCAACATAGCTCGTAATATTTCTTTCTGAGGTGCATCGATAACTCCGTGTCGAGGATTAGGCCATCAATGGATATCGTGAAATCTTTAAAATCTTTCACATCTTTGAAACTTACAACAGATTCCGAGAATCTGATGACTTCCTCAACTTCCGAATCAGAACTGTAACTATCATCATCACATTGATCCACTGGGGGCTCTTTTTCGGGAACCAATACTTTCATGGTTTTGCCTTTGTGAATATCTGATGCAAGGGAGTCCTGCTTTGTTTCAGTACTAATCCGACCACCTTCTCCAGATTGATCTTTAGTTTTCGCTACCAACATGATTAACAAAAAACTTCATTTCCAATTCAATGAGAAAAACATCAGGAGGTTGTGTGGCATAATATACCTGTATCAGTAGGCTTACCCAAATTTAGAAGGCCAATCGCCCCATCCATTTCCGATAATCCGCTTGCCCGCACAATGTATATCTAAGAAAACCGAACGACATGTATTCAAAGTGAAAACTTTCAAAGTTCTAATCACGCACAAATGATCACCAGGCTTGACCTTTAACACGTAAAATAAGACGTTCAAGGTAAACATACAGGAAATTAAGTGAATTTGGATATCGACAACCATTACATTAGAGGTCTTACTTCAGACAATTGGTCGATAATTGTAGAACTTGAAACACATGGTACAGAGTATTTCGCAGCGGAATTACAATAAAGCGTGAACATACCTCCTGACATGATGAATCAAAGGTTTTGCTATAGCCTTGCTCCAAGAACGTGGGTCTGCAAAAGAAATTTAGAGGAGAGTGTATCTAGTCTTTGCCTTTTTCTTAATGTGGTACTGATGGTGTACACAGGCTTTTGTTTTTATAGGCAAGACAAGGACCTCTCCGGATATGAGTAAATCTTTATTTGAATTTCTCCCATCAAGAATTCAAATTCAAAAATTTCATCAGAAGATAGAGAAGTGAGATACGGATATGAGCAATGATAATTATCCAAACTTAGAGGGCCATATCTAGAAGATCCTTTCAAAATATAAAATATATTTTACTTAATTAAAAGAATCTTACATTCTCCCACTTGGCCCTCGTAATGTTTATTTTTTCAATAAGGTTAATTATCAAACATGTATGGCCAACCAATATTCATATCCATATGCAAAAAAATACTCCCACTCAAATAAAGCACATTGCACACGAATCATAGCGGTAAGGCTCGTAGTAAAGATTAAGCCGTCCCTTCCATGTATCACATGTACAATATTCTTTAGAAAATATCTAATGAATAAATACTTTATGAATGAACTACCTACTAGTCATTCAGGTCCAACCTCATTTTATTTCCATAAATAAGAAATCAAAATGCGCATAAACTTTATTTCCCAAAAATAAATTACAAGATATGTCTATAGACAAGAGAAAGTCTAAACATTAAACCAATTGACAAGCCCCATATGTTCCACGTGACCCTTAAACTGCAGTATTGGTAAACCTTTTGTCATGGGATCAGCAATCATCAATTCAGTTCTTATGTGCTCAATAGTTATCTCATGATTCTTTATACTTTCTCTAACACTGAGATACTTGATGTCGATATGTTTGCTTCTACTACTGCTTTTGTTGTTCTTTGAAAAGAAAACTGCAGCAGTACTGTCACAATACAACTTCAACGGTCTCTCTACTGAATACGCAACCTCGAGACCCTTAAGAAAATTTCTCAACCACAAAGCCTGTGTAGTAGCTCCATAGCAAGCAACAAATTCCGCCTCCATAGTGGATGTAGCAACAATAGTTTGTTTGTTGCTTTGCCAGGATATGGCTCCTTCAGCAAGCAAAAACACATATCCCGAAGTAGATTTTCTTGTATCCACGCAACCGGCAAAATCTGAGTCCGAATAACCAACCACTTCAAGACTATCAGAATGTCTGTAGGTCAGCTTGTAATCCTTGGTCCCTTGCAAATATCGCATTACCCGTTTTGCAGCTTTCCAATGACCCATTCCTGGGTTACTTTGATATCGACCCAAAAGTCCCACAACAAAGCCAATATCAGGTCTAGTACACACTTGTGCATACATTAGGCTTCCCACCATTGATGCATAGGGAATATCCCTCATTTGTTCATGTCCTGCTGTACTTTGAGGGCATGCAAGCTTGCTCAAAGTGTCTCCTTTGACAATAGGTGCTGACGTAGGCTTACAGTCCTTCATCCGAAATCTCTCAAGTATCCTGTCAATGTAGGCCTTTTGAGACAGTCCTAAAATTCTTTGTTTTCTGTCTCTGTGAACCTCTATGCCTATGACATAAGAGGCTTCACCCATATCCTTCATTTCAAAGTTTTGAGAGAGGAACTGTTTGGTGTCATAAAGCAAGCCTAAGTCTTTACTCGCAAGAAGGATATCATCTACATATAGAACCAGAATTATGAATTTGCTCCCACTCACCTTAAGGTATATACATTGGTCAATTACATTTTCGGTGAAACCAAAAGAGCTAATGACCTTGTCAAATTTAATATACCATTGACGGGAGGCTTGCTTAAGTCCATATATAGATTTCCTTAACTTGCAAACCTTCTGACTGGTGTCCTCAAATCCTTTAGGTTGGTGCATGTAAACCTCTTCCTCAAGATCCCCATTTAAGAATGCCGTTTTCACATCCATCTGATGTAGCTCTAAGTCAAAATGAGCTACGAGAGCCATGACTATTCTAAGTGAATCCTTCTTTGATACTGGAGAGAAGGTTTCGTGATAGTCAATGCCTTCCTTTTGAGTAAATCCTTTGGCTACAAGTCTAGCCTTATATCGTTCGACATTACCAGTGGCGTCTCTCTTGGTCTTATAGACCCACTTACAGTCAATGACTGTCGCCCCATATGGTAAGTCAACGAGATTCCAAACTTGATTTTTAGCCATTGATTCCATCTCATCTTTCATGGCATCATACCAAAAGGTGGAATCATTTCTACTCATGGCTTGTGAAAACGAACTAGGATCTTCCTTAGGTCCAACATCAAAGTCAGACTCTTGGAGGTATACCATATAGTCACTAGAAATTGCTGGTTTTCTTTGTCTTGAGGACCTTCTCGGTTCTGCCTCTTCCATAGGAGAAGGCTCTATTTGAACTTGTTCTTGAGAAGGCTCTATTTGAACTTGTTCTTGAGAAGGCTCTATTTGAACTTGTTCTAGTGAAGGCTCAATATGACCTTGCTCTTGAGTAGGCTCAATTTGAGCTTGCTCTTCAGTAGACTGTTCCGTATGTGATTGTTGTTCTAGATAACCAATTTGATCATTCCTCGGCATAATCACACGCCTTCTATATGAAGGTGTTCTAGTCTCCTCTTGTGCTTCCTCAAATCGTACATTACGAGGATAAGCACTCCCACTAGGTTCAATATCCTCAAGAAACTTAGCATTTCTGCTTTCAACAATTCTAGGACTATGTGAGGGACAATAAAATCTAAATCCTTTGGAGTTTGCTGGATAGCCTATAAAGAATCCGCTAATTGTCCTTGGGTCTAATTTCTTCAATTGAGGATTATAAATCCTCACTTCAATAGGACAACCCCAAACGTGTATATGATTTAAGCTTGGTTTTCTCCCAGTCCATAACTCAAAAGGTGTCTTCGAGACAGCCTTGGATGGGACTCTATTTAATATATACACCGCAGTCTTTAAGGCTTCACTCCATAAGGATAATGGCAACTCGGAATTACTGATCATGCTTCTTACCATATCCATAAGCGTGCGATTCCTTCTTTCAGCAACACCATTTTGTTGTGGTGTGCCAGGCATTGTATATTGAGCAATTATGCCTTCACTTTCAAGGAATTTTGCAAATGGACCTCGCATTTGTCCCATTTCTGTGTACCTGCCGTAGTATTCCCCTCCTCTATCAGATCGCACGATCTTAATCTTATTTTCTGTTTGTTTCTCTACCTCAACTTTATAGGTCTTAAAAGCATCGAGTGCTTCAGCCTTTTCCTTCAAGAGGTAAAGATACATGTACCTACTATAGTCATCAATAAATGAGATGAAATATCTCTGACCATTTAGGCAAGGAGTGGGGAAAGGTCCACAGATATCAGTGTGTATGATCTCTAAAATTTTAGAACTTCTAGTGGCACCTTTAGTAGACTTATTAGTTTGCTTTCCTTTTATGCAATCCACACAAGTCCCAAAATCAGTGAAATCAAGAGTTTGTAAGACTTTATCATTCACTAATCTCTTAATTCTTTCTATGGAGATATGTCCTAATCTCCTATGCCACAACATGGATGAGTTCTCATTTAAATAGTTCCTTTTAGTACCCATGCTAGTATGCATAGATAATTGATTTTTCTCAACATTGGGGTCTAAAGAGAATTTGAAAAGGCCATCAGTTCTTATTCCACCACCAAAATAAACATTGTTTCGAAAAAAACTAAAACCAGAACGATCAAAATTAAATTTAAAACCATCGTCAATAAGTCTAGAAATTGAAACAAGGTTTCTAGAAAAACCAGGAATAAAAAGTACATTCTTTAGTTCTAAAACATTGCCACTACTTAAAAATAACTTGAAGACCCCAACAGCCTCGACTTTTGAACTCATCTTGTTTCCCGAATAGACATATTGTTCACTACTTGTCGGCTTCCTTTGGTTGAGAAATCCCTGCATGGTATTAACAATATGGATTGTAGCACCAGAATCAATCCACCATGTATAATTAGGAACTTCAACATGAAAAGATTCATAACACACTAAAGTTTGAAGATTACCTTTCTTTATGAGCCAATTTTTATGCTTCAAGCAATCCTTTTTATGATGCCCTTTCTTTTTGCAGAAATAACAAACATCCTTATCGACGACCTTATGAATAGGCGCCTTTGTTTTCTGCCTTTGAGCATCATCACCATTTTTCTTATTCCCTCCTTTCTTGTGATGTACCACATGAGCACTTTCAGGCCTTTCCGTTTTAAGTCTTTCTTCTTCTTGAACACACATGGTCAGTAATTCATTGATAGACCATTCGTCCTTATGTGTGTTATAAGAAATCTTGAAAGGGCCATACTCAGAAGGGAGAGAGTTCAGAATAAAGTGAACCAAAAATGACTCTGAAATCTCCATTTTTAAGGACTTGAGTTGCGCTGCCATGTCCCTCATTTGCATGATATGTTCACGCACACCTCTAGTGCTATCATAAGTTTTGCTTGATAGCCTTTTCATCAGGGTGCTTGCTAAGGCCTTGTCAGAACGCACAAATTGGTCCTCGACAGCTTTCAAAAATGCCTTAGCATCCTCAGTTTCTGGAATAGAGCCCCTTATGCCTTTACTCACATAAGTTTTCATGAACATCAAACATAAGCGATTAGATCGCTCCCACCGTTCATGTTTCAGAGTTTCAGCATTCGTACTTTCATCCGTGAGAGCCGGTGGTTTGTCCTCACGGAGCGCCAAATCAAGCTCCATGCACCCCAATTTCAGCAAAATATTTTCTTTCCAGTCAGGAAAATTATCACCATTAAGCAACGGAACATGAATAATATCATCAACAGGTGTAGTAGGAAAAGTTAAAGCTGCAATAACCAAGAATACATTTAATACTATGGAACATACTTTATTTAAATTAACCAATGCCAATTTAATCATATAGTAAAATTTAGCCAAATACCATATCAGGTTGCATCACGCATAATTTTACTAATTACAGAATAACAATAAGACTAGAGCAATTTAATGCAAGTGAACAAATCATCCGTACCTTTGGGCATAAGAAAATTATCACTAACATTAAGTTAATCTATCTTATTCTAATTAAATCCACAAATAACCTCCCTTTGGGGCAGGGTCACAAACACAAAGATTTAATTACAACACAGATGCTATTATATCTCTATGAAGTTAATATTTAAACCACGATTCATCAAAAATTGAGGATGCTTTGGCTACTCCAAAATTTCTAACAATCAAACTTTATGTAATTAATTTTTCAACAACTAGGATGCTTTGGCTATTCCTAATTATTTAAAACAATTACAACTTCAAGCATCTATAATTTGTTCTTTAATGTAAATCATATACTGACACTTTCTTTTATTTCACCAGACTCGATATCGGCGTAAATCATACTTCAGTTAGTATGAAGAAATAAATAACAAAAACACTGCGATTTTTAAATCATTAATACACAAACAAAAACAATTGAAAGATGCAGTACATAATTGTCATTCATGTGCAGTACAAAAACACTGCGATTTTTTTTTTTTTTCTCCACAAAATAATGTGTGTCATTCATTATTAAATTATGTAAACTAATAGTAAGCAAGAATCAACATTTGCTTCCAGTTCCGGTTAATGTGACATTCATTATTAAATTATGTAAACTAACAGTAAGCAAAAATCAACATTTGCTTCCAGTTCCGATTAGCTTTGGTTCTCCTAACATAAGCACGTCCCCAATTTGCAGAAATTTGCACCACACACAAAAGCATATATTTCATGTGAATTCATGATATGTCATATTCCTAAACAAGAACAACTACGCATGTATCTCATAAATATCATAATTCACAGTTGCACAACGAGTAATATTCTGATTTGCATATAAATACACAGAAATTTCATACAATTACTACGCAACATAGCACATAAGCAGAACATCAAACTTTTACGTAGTTCCTTGAAACAGCATGTCACGAGCGTGCTCTGATACCACATGTAGAACTTGAAACACATGGTACAGAGTATTTCGCAGCGGAATTACAATAAAGCGTGAACATACCTCCTGACATGATGAATCAAAGGTTTTGCTATAGCCTTGCTCCAAGAACGTGGGTCTGCAAAAGAAATTTAGAGGAGAGTGTATCTAGTCTTTGCCTTTTTCTTAATGTGGTACTGATGGTGTACACAGGCTTTTGTTTTTATAGGCAAGACAAGGACCTCTCCGGATATGAGTAAATCTTTATTTGAATTTTTCCCAGCAAGAATTCAAATTCAAAAATTTCATCAGAAGATAGAGAAGTGAGATACGGATATGAGCAATGATAATTATCCAAACTTAGAGGGCCATATCTAGAAGATCCTTTCAAAATATAAAATATATTTTACTTAATTAAAAGAATCTTACAATAATATGATCACAAATACTCAACTTAAGTTAGAAGGTCTGCTTATTTCTTGATGTATAATGAGATACAATAATTGAGGCGTAACGAATAATCTCAATCATACATATACGGAGTTCAAAAAATTAGAAACTTCTATGCACACTAACGATTACCATTACCAGATAGGCAAAGAAAAAAAGCAAGCATGAAGCGTAAAAAATTCGAAGAATATAACCTTGAAGGTATGAGGCTCAATAAGTTGAAAAACTAAGACATCTCCCTCCAACAGGCCGTGTGGAGAAACCACTCCATCCACCACTCAGTCCAGTCTTATTCACCAAATAGATTGCTTCATATTCTTGTTCATGCTCATCCACCCAAACCATGGTTTCATCGTGCTTCGGCAAATGTAACTTACAAAATTTGCTTGGCAAGGCCTGCAAATAATAAGAATTCTATGCAATTATCGTTCATTCACTGGGAAGGATTAAGCATTTGTTCAACTCACCAACCAGAATCCACCAGAGACGTGCAATTTTAACATGAGCTTTGAAAAGTTTGGAAACTCTAGTACCAAGTTTTCTTGAAGTTCTTCTGCTCGCTCCATAGCCGAGGTTGAGACATTATTGCAATCAGGACTTCTAGTTGTATCTACCTTACAAAGTTTCTGGTTACGGCACTGTCAACAATTCACCAAATTCTGCGTAACAGTTATAATCTTTAGTTTCTGATTAACTAGAAGTCCAGAATTCGGGTACTCGGTCGCAATATATTATAACACTAGATCAAACTCCAATATACAAGAAACTGATAAAATGACTCAAAACATTCGATGCCACAGCAAAAGTCAAATGAAAAGCTTATGCAAGCAACATGAGCCTTACTAAAAACCTGTGATCATACTTTTATACGTTACAGAATTATGAGCCACAGTTGCTACCAAAAAAAGTGCTAGATGCGTAATTCAGGAAATTGAAGCCGGCCGTACTCGACCGCAGGATTAACGATTCTATCTCGAGGCCCTCGGAAGCTTCCATGGTTCATCCATGACTGCCTTTGCCACCTCCACTTACCCTCTTTCCCATGCGCAACACGGGTTGTAGCTGTGGCTGCTGAGGAGGACGTAATAGCAATGATCAAGAACAAGGTGAACAAAGCTCTAAAATTCACCATCTTTTTAGTACTCAATGCATTTTGCAAGGGATCATCAATTAATAGGGAAAGACCAGTAGCTTTTCTTTGCTTCGCTTTGAAGTCAAGTAAAAATAATTTCACCTCAATAGTGCCATACGTGACAATATACATATAAGGGGATAACTTATGTAGGTGTGTTCGGGTAATTATTACAAGTGGTGTGGTAGTTGTCAATTGTCATGATTCTTTTAGGAAAAATCCATTAAGTCACCGAAGTGAAATGTATATATGCATATACAATAAGTGCATAAAGTTAGTAAAAGGAGATGGCGACTCATACCTATCTCGTGGGGAGCACCTGATGTGCATCACGGTGCACAACTCCCTTTATTGGATGACACGTGGTCTGTGTGGGTCATTTTCTCCATACATTCTGATTTACTCTTTCAAGCAATGAAAAATGGACACGTGTTTATATGTTTACTATCAAAGAGTGTACCTCAACCATAGTTAGTAGGAGCGAGAAATTGAAAATTTAGAACTAAGTTTCTGATTCTCTTTCAAAATTTGAGCGGGCATTACCCAGAATTTTAAAGTTCAAATTTCAAATTTTAAAAAACAAAAGAAATAGGAGAAACTATCTCGAAACAAACAAAAAAGAAAAAAATCCACACTTTTTATTAAGCCATAGAGCATTCCTGAAATTCATGGTACCAAAAAATATATCGGCTTATCAATGACGACAACCCAACAATTATTGCAACTTTGCCAGTTATCCCTGTTTTTTTGTTTTTGTTATTTTGTACATAATTTTGAAAGTTTTAATAGAAAATTGGTTAATTCAGCTTTTTGTTGAACGACCATTGCAGCGGCATACATACAAAAATCAAGGTAAGGGTATCTTAATGTATGAATCTTTTTCCATAGTTGTAATATTTTTGGAGATTTATGTTATGACGGTGGTTGTGATTTGCTCATACCTCACATTCACGATAAATTAGAATGTATGAAAACATGTGTTATGTATATGCACCATTTAAGTTTTGGTTTCTGGGTTTTTTTTGCATAATTGTTATCCCTTCCTTTCACACATGTATGGATAATGCTGATTTCCTAGACTAACAAAAAGAAAAAAAAAACTTAACAGAGCTTATTTATATCTTATTATTTTATTTTGCTCCATAGCTTGTTGACTGCAAGGTTGAATTCATAAGCAATTTCCTCAATTCATTATTTAAGGTACAATTGAAACTCGTAGGATGGAAATTGAGTTTTGAAACATATTGCTGCCTTCTCTTTCAAAATCCACACTCACATGTTTTTTTAAGAGCCAAACTCACATTATTTTACATGAAACCTTAAATGCAAATTAAATATTCGTAATAGATAACTTATTTTTACTAAGTAGGATGGAAATTGAGTTTTGAAACATATTGCTGCCTTCTCTTTCAAAATCCACACTCACATGTTTTTTTAAGAGCCAAACTCACATTATTTTACATGAAACCTTAAATGCAGATTAAATATTCGTAATAGATAACTTATTTTTACTAATTGATTAATGAATCAGTAAGTAATGAATATTGGAGACCATAAGAGGTGCTAAGATTTAAGAATCTTATTATTTGTGGAGTGACTAATGTAAATTTTCCTTATTATTTCAAGTGCATTGAACGACCATGTAAGGGAAATTTTATGTTTTGGTCCCATAAGTTGGCTCTAGCGCGATTTTGGTCCCATAAATTGGCAGACCTCGATTCTGGTCCTTTAACTTGGTACCTTGACTCGATTTTGGTCCCATGGCCAACCATCCGCCCAATTTCACTGAAAAACGCACACGTGGCACCCGTTGACTGCAACCTTAACTATTTTGACCCATTTTCTGGGCTCACCTGTACACATGGCACCCATGTGAAAAAAGAAGAAGTAAAAACTTATATAACAAAAAAAATCAGAATTAATTAATTTATTCTTAGAGTTTTACAAAAAAAACAAATCTTACATACTTATATAACAGATAGTTTAAAAGTTAATATGATTATAATTTAAAAAAATAAACCATTCTTCTTCTACACCCTGCTGCTTTCTCCTTTGCCGCCACAGTCACCGCCTCCGCCCCACCATCACCACCACTGCAGCGCTACCTCCCCTCCAACAACGACGACCAATCAGATCTCAACCATAGAAGGTCCGCCGCCGCGACCCGCGCAAGCACCGCTACTCCAACAACGTGTTCCCCGATCTTCTTTTTTTTCTTCTTCTTTTTCTTTTTTCCTGTTTTGTGATGGGTATTGGTGGTTGTGATGGTGGTTGTGATCGGTGGTGGTGACCGATGGTGATCGGTGGTGGTGACCGGTGAAGGGAAATGAACGACTGTACCCTTTTATTTTCTTTTTCTTTTTTCTGTTTTTTGTTAAATATATTAGTTATAGATATAGAAATTAAGTTTCTAAATTAAAATTATATATAAGTTTTTATATTTAGATAAATATAATTGAAAAATATGTATATTATTTTATTTATTAAATTATAATATTTAGTATTAAATATTAATTTAATAATTATTTTAAAATACGCATATTAAATAAATTAAAATTATACAATAAGTTTTTTTATTCCACGTGGGTGCCATGTGTACAGGCGGGCATAGAAAATGGGTCAAAATAGCTAAGGTTGCAGTCAACGGGTGCCACGTATGCGTTTTTCGGCGGAATTGGGCGGAGGGTTGACCATGAGACCAAAATCGAGTCAAGGTGCCAAGTTAAAGGACCAGAATCGAGGTCTGCCAATTTATGGGACCAAAATCGCGCTAGAGCCAACTTATGGGACCAAAACATAAAATTTCCCACCATGTAAAGACCCGAAGAGAAGTTCGAAGACTCTATGGAAATTTAAAAAAAGATCAGATTGGTGAAATATTTAGGCATACGGATTTAACTTTTTGAACCAAGGTTTAATCATGGTTACATGGTCAAAAATGACAGGCAAGAAATTAGTAGGTTTGGACATGTGTCACCTCTTAACTGGTTTATAATAGGAATTAAAATGCAAGGAGAAAATAGCCCCCACAGACCACGTGTCATCTAATGAAGATAGGGGAGTTGTGCATCGTGATGCACATCAAATGCTCCCCTGTCTCGTGTGTGCTTCATGTGGCCTAACAAGCAATGGATTTGCACCATTATTTTCGTGTTTGGTTAGTGTTTGGTGGGATTCTATCAGCCTATGTAAATTTTGTAAGTACATGGTGAAAAATTACCATAAAGTTACATACTAAGGATTTGTTAAATTTGAACTAAGTGACCAACACTTTGGCTTTCTCATTACTATCAATTGAGTTCCAATAGTTAGGGGTTATGAATTAGAATAGTTTTGGTCCACAATTTGTTCCCTTGAAGTATCGACTTACTCTTCGTCATACGTCTAATAATGTTGTTGAGAGCAAGGTAACTCGAGTCATCGCTACCCGAGGTCTCAAGGGGGCGATCCTCCCAAAACTCACCCGCTATAGTCTCCCTTCTAAAATTGGCTAAATAAGGATGATCGCCAAACATCTTTACATTAGTCAGCGCCATGGCAGCCATTGCTTCCGCTAGAGCAAGCGGAGACCGCACACTACTAGAAAACTTAAACGCAAACGAAAACAAAGCCGCTCGATCTGCAACGCATGTAGGCACAGTAGGCAGCCTAACCATAGAGCCGTACTCCACGACACACTGATTAGCGGTAACCCCATGAGGTTCGCAATCAACCAAAGTACCAGAACCCTCAAACCAAACCGTTCAATTCCATGGACATAAAAGCGTTCAATTCCATCAAACAATCGTTAGCCCCCGTCTTTGGAAATCCAAAATCCTTATACCTCTCAGCAAACGCCTTGTTTAGTTTCGCATTCGTTTCACACAGATATTGCAGGCCAGACGAACATAACGACCATTTCTCAAGCTCTCTACGTTCATCCTCAACAGGAAACGCGTGATGACCAAACACCTTCGCTCCAGCACCAACTGCAACATGCTCACCCCTAACCGGACAACAATGATCATTAATCAACGAGTTCAAATCCTCGAGCAACGCTACAATACCATGCACTTTAGGTATAAAGAACGCATCCACCGCGTCCGACCTAATAAAATCGATCATGACCAATGCACTCCGGCTGCGACGAACACATCGTGTTAAACAACGGAACGAGGGGTCCGACGATGAATAGGCTCTCGATCTGAAAAGGTAATTAGAAATCGGCGATTCGAGGTAATCAGAAATCCGTCGGCACAGAGACACTGGATACGATGCTGTAGTAGAGGCGAAGGATGTACGGATGGTAGTTAGGATAAATTTGATTTGGTGTACGATGTAGTCCATCATGAGAGAGGAAGGATGGTAGTTGATTCAGAATCCATGCTGAGCACCGGAGGGGAATACGACGGTGCTGCGGTAGGGATTTAGTCGAGGGCAAAAACGGAAAAGTATTTAAGTGAAGAAGGGGAAATAAGAAAAATAAAAAATGTGGAGGGAGAATTAAAAGAAAATAAAAGGAAATGAAGGAAACACAAAATTAAGAGGAGAAATTGGCAATGGAGACACAAGAAAAGGGAGAAAGATAAATAAATGGTTGAGTGAGAAGCTAAAGCATAATGAATTTGTGTTACTAATGAAACTAAAAGTATTTTTCTTGAAATTATTCAAATTTGACGTGTCTCATATTAACTATAACACGTTTTAGTAAGTGCAGAAAAGCGAAAAAGAACAACAAATTCAAAAACGTGAATCAAACACGACCTCTTAGTTGTCTCAATCCTTGCTAAGTTTCGAGGTTCACTTCGATTTTCGAGATACTATTAACCTTCAATAGTTTGATTTGTAAATTTGTAAGAGAAACTAATAACAACTAATCTCGAGAATTAAAATGAAACTCTCAAGGTTAACCGTATACCCAAACTCTATTGAAGTATCATATTTTTCTGTTATTTTATTGAGTTAACTCGTAGTTAGAGATCAAATTCAATCTTCAAAATAGTTTTGAGCTCAAGAACCAAATATCAAAATCAACATATAAAGGTCGACCGAACATCGAAAGGCTACTTTGTCGCATTTACCGTAACTTAACTCATGTGTTTTGCATCGAGTTCAAAAATTCAAAAATATTACTCACAAGCTCCCTTTAATTTTAGACATTGTAAAGCGGGGGAGATAAAGCATTTTTTCTCTTTTTAACATCACAGATCCCCGTGTTAATATTCATAGCAAGCAAATTATTTTCCACTTACCCCCTCCCCCTTTATAAAATTAATTAAAAATTGAACGGACAATTATAATGAAATACGAAAGACCAAAATTGAACGCGCAACAACAACAACCATATTGTAATCCCAATCGCGCTGAATTGTAAATGATATACATGCTGGTAAAAGTAAATCACGAAAAAACTCATTAAATTGAAACATGAAGGACCACCATTGTAATGTACTCATAAAATAGTGCTTCACACGAGTCTTTTCTTCTCCAAAAGAAATTACAAATTCACACACACATACACATACACACAAAGTTGCAGCACTTGGGATACATGTCCTTGTATCTTTGATAACTCTGGGAGGCATATTTCACTCTTGACTTGATTGTTTGTATTTTTGAAGCAATTTGGTGCCTGGACTTTAAACCTTTTATCAAACCACATATCTTCTTGACGCGCGATCTGAATCCATTTGGGGCATGATATGCAAACAATAGCTTATATTGGTCAAGAACATTTTCAACGTCATAAGTTATTTCGTGCACTTGGATCATCCATTCATTTAGCTGGGGATCATCTTGTTCTTTGGATTAAACAACTTTTAGGAATGCTCTCATTTGCCAGACTTCATTAATAATATACACAACTTCTAGTCCAAGTCCTCCCAACAGATTTATCTCGTGTTGTAGCCAGGTCGAGAAGTTGTCGAGCAAAATTGATACTTCTATGTCGTGCTCGTGTCAGTTTTTTATATCTCAATGGAGGCAAGTTGTTAGTTATAATACAATCAATTCAAAAAACATAACAAAAAATTTGTAAAACATGTACTAGGGTTATTTGCAAATTAAAAATAAAACATAGGGCTTATGTGGAATGTACTCGGTAGCTACTAGAAGTCATATATAATGTAATTTTGGTTTTACCCTCTTTTAACAATAGTGGATAGAAAGGAATGCGAAATTTTCTTTTTAATATTAACTAGTAGTTTTTTCAAGTTATTGAAGTGCCAACTGACAACATAGATCATACAAAAAATCCTTATAAATAGATCTAACCTCGTGGAGTGTTAAAGTCAACTTTATCGCTTACAAATGATAAGGCAAGAAAGAACAGACTAAACTTTATTTTTGCAATGAAATATGTTCATGCAGTTTAGCAATCCTATTAACTAATCCATTCTTGTTAATGTAATGTGTTTAATTAAGATTAATCTAGTGTGGTCTAGGGGTTGCGCATCACTTGCGTTAGCATGCCAAAATCACAAATCACATGTATACATAATTAGCTTAACTCTACACTCTGACGGTCACAGGGTAGTACTTCCATTCATCCAACGAGTATAACACTAATCATGCAGAATAAGAACCAATCAATCTAGACACGTGAACTCTTAAACACACATCAAACAAAATAAATAAACATATTCATAAATCAGAGCTACCCCCTAGTCCAAATAAGGAATATTTTAGCTACTAGTCTTGAGTTCAATCACAAATAAGGAATTGAATAACATAAACAAGAATAAAGGAGATAAAAAAGCTTCTCAGATCCGGCGGAACGTTTATGCCTTGTTATCTTCTTGACTTTCGTGCTATCTTCCTCCTCACAAACTATTGACTGTTGATATGAAAACAAAACTAGAACAGAGTTTCAATGGTCTTTTCTCTCTTCTCCATTTTTTCACAACTCTCTCACAACTACTCTCTTGATTATGGAATGTACCCAAAAGTATTGTAAGTATTTAAAGTGATTTAGTCTCTCTTAAGTGTTGGTCGTTCTCTTTATTTATAAGCAAGACGTATTGTCGTGGTTCAAAAATCAGCCGTCACTTAGACATATGAAAATGATGAATTTGCCCCTAAAGACGCACGTCGAGACAGGCTGCGCAGAGGTCGTGCCGGTTATGCCACAGTTCGTGTCGGTCTATGAAGGCTGTGCGTGGCTCGTGCGACTGGTGCCGCAATTATGCCACGTTTAAGTGGAGGCGCACGACTCGCGCCGCTCCATGGTCAGGTAGCGCGACTTCCTTTGCGTCGCACAACTATGTCTTTCGTTGGACCAACTGCTGGGTTTCTTTGCATTCATGAGATAAGGTTGCGTCGTTTGGTGCAGTGTCATAGCGCTTGAAGTGGTGACGTAGCGCTGCATTTGCAATCCCTTCCATAAGCACCCGTTTTGTGCTATTTTTTTGATCATTTTGTCTTGACTCGGCTAAAACCTATAAAATGACAAAACAATACAAAAACTAATATATATGCACTAGAGACTATTCAAAAGTATAATAAAACAAGTACTTAAATCATACTAAATAAATGCTCATCAGTTGTCTTATCATCTGTGCCATGCTTAATACTGAAATAACTTTGTGCGTGCGACTAGTAGATTTCCACCATTGAAGTAGTTGTCTCTCTGAATTTTCCATGCCCACGACCTCAACTTCTTCTAGTAAAAGTGCATCCCCATGACCATCATAACTCGGGCCTTGATCCATGACAGGATACATGTCTTTGTATCTTTAATAACTTCGGGAAGCATTTTCTACTCTTGACTTGATTGTTTGTAATTGTGAATCAATTTTGTGGCGGGGTTTTAATCCTTTTATCCAATCATATATTTTTCTGATGCACGTTGTGAATCCATTTTTGTCATCATTTGCAAGAAGGAGCTTATATTTGTTAAGAACATCTTCAACGTCATAAACTATTTCACGCACTTGCCTCGTCCATACTTCAAGTTGGGGATCATCTTGTTCTTTGGAATCAGCAACTCGAATGAACGCTTTCATGTGCTCTAGTTCATCGAGAATATACTTGACTTCTGGTCCAAGTCCTCCATGAAGGTTTACCTCGTATTGGAGCAAGCTTGCAAAGTTGTCGAGAATAAATGAGACCGCGCTTTCTGCCATATATAGTTGAAGGTATGTTCTGTAAATAATATGTAAAATATCAGTATAATGATATAAAGTGTCAAATGAAATGCTCAATTGTCATCAATTTATAGTAATGGAGTTTGAGCAAGAATGTTGACTTTAATTCCACTGAAACCACTTCCACGTGAACAATACTAAAAACCGACACAATATGTACGAAATAGGAAAATCGTAGTCTGCATTGATAATTTTCTTTAATCTATTAGTTTCCCCTCAGAAAGGGTAGCCAAATAACTCAACCGTAGCATACATGATGCAAGTAGTCTCGATTAACTCCTATCCACCCAAGCTCACCTATTACTCTGCTACTTTTCCAATAAAAATAATGGAGCATAGAAAAGTGGATATCATTCGAGCTTAATTTTTTTGGGTAAATCCCGTTAAGCCCCTTAGTGTGTTTCTCACTTTGCTCCATAACGTTTTAAAATTAGCATTGTACCCCCAAGGTATTGGTAATACTCTCCTGATCGTGGATCAACCGTTCATTTTGGACACGTGTTAATATTTTTGTTCGTCAGATTTAGTTAGGGGGTATTTAGCAAACGTTAGGGGGTACATCGCTAATTTTAAAACGTTTGAGGACAAAGTGAGAACACACTATACGTTACGGGGTTAACGAGATTTATGTTGGAGATAATATTTATAAATATTAAATGTCTACCCTCTTTAATAGCTTAAGCTTTTAGATGAGATAACAATTCAATATGGTATCAGAGATCAGGCCACAAGAGGTCCTGGGTTCGAATCCCACCGCCACTCAATTATAAAAAAGTGTCACGTGACAGGCGTAACAAAAAAGATTTACAGCCTGCACGTGAGGGGGCGTGTTGGAGATAATATATAAATATTAAATGCCTACTCTCTCTAAAAGCTTATGCTTTTAGATGAGATGACAATTCAATATGGTATCAGAGCTCAAGCCACAAGAGGTTCTGGTTCGAATCCCACCGCCACCCAATTATCAAAAACTACCACGTGACAGGCGTAACAAAAAGATTTACAGCCTGCACGTGAGGGGGCGTGTTGGAGATAATATTTTTAAATATTAAATGTCTACCCTCTTTAACAGCTTAAACTTTTAGATGAGATGACAATTCAATAATTTACTCTTTATTTTTCACAAAATGTTAGATGGGTTCTTTAGTGTTTACTATAACAGAGTTGTTGCACCAAAAAGAAATGAACCAACTACTAACTAGTGAACTTTCCCTCATATCAGCAAGTTTACTAATTACTGAAGCGATCCTCAAAGCTGACCTTGTTGGCTGCGGCGTACGTATCAAGCGAAAAATCAGTTGTCATCTCTTGCAATAAGAAGACATAAAGAATGGAAATATTGTCAAGTAACACATAATTAATACACAAAATATAAAAATCATACATATACAAGAAACAAATATAAATAAATTAAATACGAAAACCAAGCAGATTAATGTGTGATTACTTACCTTTAAGTTACTCTGTACGTGTGCATAGTTTTTGGTTGATATCTCTTGGTTTTATAATCAGTTAGTGCAAGGGAGGAGTTTTTTTTTTAATCATTAATAAGCAAAAATGATTTTGGTTGACATCTCACGGTTTTACTTAGACTCATTCTTTAATTTGTGAACTTCCAAAAATTATTTATTAATCCGAGCGATCACTATATGTATAAGCCAATAATCTTTCAAGCTAAATAACAATGCTGATTAAGCCATGCTGATGAAGAAATAGAAACTCTTAAAGACTTAAGTCATTAGGAGCCAACTGATGAAGATACTAGAGATCAGGGGCGGACTCAGAATTTTTTTCCACTCCGGGCTAAAAAATAAAAGACGAGCTCGAAGATGTGAGTTCCTTAGGGGTAGTGACTTACTATGACCAATTTTGTATCCTTTCAACTCATTCTTATATCTTACATGTTATATTTTCAAGTTCCCTACGTAACAAATTGTAAATATACTACTTTTTGTTACAAATTATAAATATACTAGTTTGTTGGGGTATATATAACATCATATATTTTAAATATAAAAATACTTTATCTTGAATCTTTTATAATTGTAAATTACATAATAAAATAATCAAATCTAAATACACTTTTTAAATTATATTTAAAGATGTAAGCGTAATATTACAAAGCTTTATGCGTCAATTGATATTATATTTTAAAAATTAAGTTGAGAACTCAATCTTAATTGTAAGATGTGTACATGTATGCGAGCTTTATAGAGATTGTGGAAAGATTTTATATATTTTGGGCAAAAAGTAATGGAAGTTTTAGAGTTCTTTGTATAAATGGTAAGAGATTTAATGGGCTGGGTTATGTTTTCAAGTTTTAGATATTAATATTGGACTTAAAGAGGAATAAATTGAATTTCAATAGACTTAATGGGCTAGAGCCTAAAGAACTACTAATACTTGTCTACAAAAATTATTTCACCTCGGGCTGGAGCCCATGTAAGCCCTCTACTGGGCCCGCCCCTGCTAGAGATCAGTCGAGAAATAAACGTACATATCCTATCAAGTTTGTTTCACTAAAGGGAATTTTCCTTCAATTTCCAATTTCTCAGCTGGACTAGAAAATGAGTAGTCCTTCTTTCATGCGAGAGTCAATAACCAAATTGCTTGGTTTTACTATTTTTTGAAGATCAAATTTCTCCAAGTGCATAAAGTATTAGAGAGTTTCTCTTTTTGTGTTGTGATCAGTTACTATTTGCTCTGAATTCTGATCTTGCTGTCTTATAATCTGGACTTCCAGATCAGTTTTTTGATGTATGTCTGGACTAGAAAAAACTGTTTCCTGTAAATTCACTGGTTAGAAATAAACTTCTAAACCTATTTGCTTGTACTTAGTGGTAAGTTTTAGTAACTTTTGTTTGTTGGTAAAAATCAACATCGCCTGTGAACCACCCATCTCATAGTTAACGACATTAATGGAGCTGCGAATCCTATATTTTTTCTCTTCTTTTTCCTTGTTCTTTTATGACTTTCATAGTTAACGACATTAATGGAGCTGCGAATCCTCTATTTTTTCTCTTCTTTTTCCTTATTCTTTTATGACTTTCATGCTGTCAAAGAAGCATAATACCATTTCATTTGCTACAAATTGGTGAAGCATTCTACAAATTTGGCCAGTTGCACCTAAAATAACAAATAAAACACTTTGCACCCTCAGTCCACAGTTAGTTCATGCACAGTTTCAGCTATAAATTTGGGTGATCTGCACAATAACTTGAATCGTACACCTTTCTTCTCTGACCGTCACAGAATTTTAATCTTGAGCGAAAATGCATGTATAGAGAAGTGTAAAATTGCTTGCAGTAAGTTTTAAAATGTCACAACAAGCTGTATCTAAACTTACGAGTGAAAAGGAACACACATTGAGAAGCTGGATTCAAGGAAAGTTATATAAGAAAATGTTGTAGTAAATATAATCCTACCTATTCAATTAAAATGAAATTGACAAAAAAAAAAAAAAAAAAAAAACCATACACGCATTCATTTCAAGGAGAAGCTAAGGAAATTATTTAATAAATCCTTCCTACCTAAAAAAGCAATGCAATTGAAGGAAATTCCAGATATGGTACAAGCTGGTAATACTTGTCAGGATAAGAGAAACATAAGCAAAAAACAGTGAATTGAAGGAAAGTTATATAAGAAAATGTTGTAGTAAATATAATCCTACCTAACAAATGAAATCGACCTAAAAAAAAGGGAAAAGGAAAACAGAACCATACACGCATTCATCTCAAGGAATAGCTAAGAATATTATTTAATAAATCCTTCGTACCTAAAAAAATATAATTATAAAAACATTAATAAACTGCTTTACTGAATAACTTTAACCCATTTACCACCGACAAAATTCCATGTGGTCACTTTGGGGACATGACCGAGCTCCCACTCCTCCTTCCCTTTTCGTTTCAGATCGACAACTCCCTTAAAAAATTCTTCAGACATATTTACAAATTCCACAATTTGAAGATCGAGCAGATGTCGGAGGCCTTCCGGCACCTCCGCCATCAATTTGCAGTCCCGTATGTCAAACCTTTCGAGATGGGGCATACAACCCTCTTCCACTTTCAACCATCTCAACTTTTCTAAACTCAGCAATTCCAATTGCTTGAGTCTCTGAAATCCGTCAGCCCTAAATATCAATCCCTCGCCTTCATAAGCTGAATCCATCCTCAAGTGTTGGAGATTGGGCAAATCTTGAATGCGTTCCAGAAGGTCCTGACCCCCCACCTTTATTCTGCTCCGTATCAAGAACAGCTTCGTCAACCCAACAAGAGAAGGTGCCCAATGTGGTATCTTCTCTAAACGCCCCAACGGATCGAGTTCTCTCAGCGATGGAAAACTGGAAGTAGTAGTAGACATTGTAGGGTGGTCTAGGTCAATCACCTCCCCCTCAAGTGCACAAAGAATTAATTCTCGTAAATTACACAGCTTGGAAATAGAGGAGCAAAGGTCCTTTCCATCTTTCCTTTTTATATTTGTCAAGCCCAAGTCACGTAGTTGAGTAAGCTTCCCTATTTCTTCAACTATTTTAACACCACCACCAACTTCACTGGCATTCAAATACCCAAGATCTTCCAGGGATGACATGCTCCCTATATCATTTGGACCTTGAAAACCTATATAATTGTCATCTTCATACCTGCCCACCTCTAGATATCGTAGTTTTTTGAGCTTTAAGACTTCAGTAGGCAATTGTGTCACTCTGGTTTCCCAAAGATTTAATGTCTCCAGATTGACAAGATTTTTGATAGATTTTGGAATGAGTTTTACCAAAGTTCCCCTCAAATCCAAGTACTTTAGATGATATAGTTTGAAAACTCCATCTGGGATGGATTCTAGTGGAGCTCTCTCTAAGAACAACACTTTTAGCAGCCTACATCTTCTGCCCAATACCTTCCCTAAGATTGCCTCACAAGATGAATCTTTGGAACCAACCCACAGTAGAGAACGAAGGTGATCAAAATTGTAAGTTTCTGGTACATTTTTGGATGAAGCATCAAGTGCAATTCGACGAATCTTGTCACTGCACCTGCCATCTCCTCCATTGCTTGCAATAAAACCTTCATGCCTTGATTTTGAAATAATATACTCTCTTAAAAGGTCATGGATACGAATAGATTTCGGCGTTCCATCAACATCTGTCTTCACTACTTGAACTACACTTCGGTTCACAAGCTCATTCAGATAGCCCTCTGCCACTTCTTCCATTGCCTTTCCTTGCTTTTCTTGCACAAATCCTTCTGCACTCCATAACAAAAATAGTTTTTGTTTATCGAGCACTTTATCTTCTGGGAAAATACTCAGATATAGGAAACACGATTTCAGATAGTACGACAGATCATAAAAACTGAGAGAGATTAATTTATTCAATCTCTTTAAGTTATCTCCTTCTAATTCATGACCAATGCTGCGGTTGAACGTTTCCCATTCTTGAATATTGTTGTTCTTAGTAGCTAGAAGGCCACCAATTACAACAATAGCAAGCGGCAATCCTTCGCATCTCTTTAAGATGTTCGCAGAGATATCTTTCAAATGAAGAGGGCATGAGTTCCTTGGAAACGCCTTTTTGTAGAACAACAGTTTTGCATCTTCATCATTTAAAGGTGCTAAACTGTAAACATGGCTTCTAGTATCGGAACTGGCAGCATTTGCAATGCTATTAAAGCGTGTGGTGATGATGATACAACCTTGACACTTGTCCGTTCTTCTTGGAAATGCATGTTTGATAGCTTCCCAGGCATGTATTCTCCAAATATCATCTAGCACAACTACAAAAGTTCCGTCTTGTAGAAAACTATTTATAAGTTCTCTCATTTCATCGGCATTCATGGACCCCAACTGTTGAGGCATTGGTTTCTTTACTTCCTCAAAGAGTTTCTTTATCATCTCCGCTAAGAGATCCTCAACCTTATAGGACTCTGAAACAGTGACCCATACATGGTGATCAAAACTATCCTTCAATGATTTGTCATTGTAAACTTTCTTAGCAAGAGTGGTCTTACCCATCCCTGCCATGCCTACTACGGAAATGACTTTGAGTCCACCCTCACTAGATTTAAGCCACTGAAGAAGTTGTCTCTTTGGATGTTCAATGCCCACGACATCCGCATCTTCCAATAGAAGTGCATCCCCTCGACCATCGTAGCATGTCTCACCTTGATCTATAACGGGATACATGTCCCTGTATTTTAGATAACTCGTGGAAGCATTTTCGACTCTTGACTTGATTGTTTGAAGTTGTAAAGCAATTTGACGGCGGGATTTTAATCCTTTTATCGAGCCATATATTTTTCTTGTGCGAGCACTAAATCCACTGGCACCGTGATATGCAAACTGGAGCTTATATTGGTCAAGAACATCCTCGACATCATAAGCTATTTCACGCACTTGCGCCATCAATTCATTGAGCCGGGGATCATCTTGTTCTTTAGAATCAACAACTCTGATGAATGCTCTCATGTTCTGTAGTTCATCAAATATGAGACGGATTTCTGGTCCTAATCCTCCCAACAGGTTTTGCTCGTATCGTAACCAGGTTGACAAGTTGTCGAGGAGAAAAGATACTGCACTGTCTGCCATACTTGCTGTTTCAATCCTTGATGGAGGAAAGGTGGTTCAGTGTAAGTATGAGTATGATGTTATACAAAGTATCAATTGTTATGATCATTTCACATTATCTCTGTGAAATGCAGTCAATGAATTATATCCTATACTCAGTAATTTTAACTGATCTACGTGTAAAAAATTGATATCAAAGCTCAAGTTTATTTTTATTTTTACTTATTTGGTGATAAGGGGTTAACATTGTTTGAATTGGAAATTTGTATGGATGTTCACTTAAGGAATTTTTGTTTTAGGGAAAAGGCAAAAGAACATACTTGAATATTTTACGTAATGCTTTCAAAAAATCTCAAATAAATTTTAACCCATAGCTTCTGAAAAAAAAAAAATCAACGCATAGCAGTCGTAAGTTATTATACAATAGATTGAAAATATAATGTCACACGGTGGCTATAAAATTTTACTCGAGTTATTTGCATAGAACAAAGTTTCTTTTCTTTTCTACTAAAGTATCCCCTAACATTCCTATTTTTTTCTTTACCTAAACGAAACACAAATGTATATTATTAGCAATAATATTTTTTATGAATGTTTTGAAACATATTGAAAAGATCTGGAAATATTGCAACAAAATTCTGATATTATAATTTCTTCCATGGTTATCTGCAAATAGAAATTAACACAATAGTGAAAGGAAAATCAAGTTTAGCTCATGAGTTGTCGCAGCAGCTGATCAATTCCCTTCGAAATTCGAATTACTGACTAGCTAGTCGAGTTTCCCCTCATATATATTAGTATTACCAAGTTTACTAATTAAAAGCATATTCAAAAGATCTGGAAAATTGCAATTTTTTTTTATATTTAGATTTAGAAGATGAAAACATGCTCCCGGAAAAAGCATATTCAAAAGATCTGGAAAATTGCAATTTTTTTTAATATTTAGATTTAGAAGATGAAAACATGCTCCCGAAAAAAGCATATTCAAAAGATCTGGAAAATTGCAATTTTTTTTAATATTTAGATTTGGAAGATGAAAACATGCTCCCGAAACGATAATTTGATCCATATAGTTATTTGCAAATAAAAATTACACAGGGGATCGGATTTAACCAAATTAAATTAACACAATAGTGAAAGGAAATTCAATTTTAGCTCATGAGTTGTGATGACTAACTAGTCGAATATTACCAAGTTTACTAATTAAAAAGGCTGTATGTATCACAATTATAATAAAAGATCATAAATGAAATTGATGAAAGTAGATCTAACCTTATGAGCTGGGCGTATCAAGCGAGCAAAATCAACTTTACCACTTAAAATAAGAAGACATAAATAATGGAACGATTGTTAACTATATAGTTTGCAAAATATAAATCAGATATTATCTTTACAGATTCTCGCATGGACCCATCGTTAAATTAAAAGTCTTACTACTATATACAAGAGATGAATAATCTAAATTGCGTTTGACACCCCTAAAATAGTTATATTTAGAATTTTCACCCCAAGGAATGGGAAACTTTCTTTCAAATCCACTAATGTAAAAACTAAAATAATATGACAACTTAAGTGGCGAGTTTACTGAGTACAGAAGGAATAATAAATAATGGACTTATCTTTAAGCATCTCACAAAAGGAACGGTCCTCGGCTCTTTGTACAAACACGCTTGGGCCCATGTTTATTGAAATTTGAAGGCATATCACGTGCCAGAGAGAAAATTGGCTAAATTGCGTTTGGCGCCCCAGAAATAGATACTTTTAGCATTTTACACTCCCACGGGTTACATCAGAAACACTTTGTATCATGCAATTCTACTAAGTTGTGAATTAATTGTAGCAGACGACTTTATATTGTGGTCATGCCGCCAAGCTTATTAGTCAATTCTCAAACTTCAATTATTTATTTATGAGCAATTGGATGTTTCCATTGTGCTCCAATTATTTCCTAGTTTGACTACTTGCACCCCAAAATAACAATTACGTACACAATTTATGCATCCCTTGGCACTCTAAGACGCTTATACGTTGCTTGTCAATCGCTTTTGTAAGCATGTTTGTTTCTTGTTATTTTAGTTTTTGGCAGGTGTGTGATGTAAACCTTGTTGTATATTCAAGATTCCACGTTTAGAATAGGATAACAGTCCATTCCTTGGGAAGAGATTGTTGCAGATTATCAAATTCAATTATGATGTACTATACTTCTCCGGTATGTACTTACGCAAATAATAGACATGGAAGAACAATCTTCATCATGTACCGATGTACGTACTTATCGCAACTGGTAGCCCAGCCCAGAATCCATTTCCTTTCTATATAACAAACGTAATACAACGGAAAATCCTAATGAAAGCGAGCAATTGATTGCTGACATTAGTCTCACGCTATTTCAGCCCGCATCATGCTCTCTCCTGTTCATAATATTTAAGCCCAACTCGTTAGTTGTTACAAGAGAGTTATTTTGGTCTTATTTCGTCACGGTAATAGAACACAGTAATACAATACAATGGGAATATAAATAACCAAAATAATGTTAATCCACTTGAAATAACCGGACTAACTTTGTCCGAAACACCTACTATCTATTACAGATCTTACACTGATTTAAATACAATATTAATACTAAGTATGCAACGCATCGAATTGCGGTTGTTCGATACACGCCTCGAATGATGCCGGTTCGATGCCGAGTCAACGCTACACAATCTCAGCAGGGCTTTGGAACGTATCGAATCTTGGTTCGTGTCGAATTGAGGAACGTATCGAATGGAGGGACGTATCGAATGGCTGGATTCGATGTGGTCAGGTTGGGACATGAATTCAATCTCTCTCTGAACGCTCAAAGTTGCCCTATATATAGCAATTTGCACTGTGGGCCCCGAAAACCGCTGTAAATTACGCATCGAATCATATCGATTCGATACGCGCGTCGAATCATAACTATTCGATGCGCTGAAGGCATCGAATGGGCCAGATTCGATACGTTAATGGGCCGGCCCAACTCTATTGCCGGCCCAATCCTGAAATATCCCCATCACATAGTCCCCCCAGTTTGGGAGACGTTAATCGAATAATAATAACGACTTCCAAACTCACAACATATCTGTATTAAGAATTGTTGGGCATCGAATTGTTTCAATTCGATGCGTGAAATCATGCGTATCGAATAGTGCTCCGTTCGATGCTTGCATCGAATAATGAAAATTCGATGCGGGCAGAACAGTTGCGGCCCATGGGCCTATATATAAGGGACCACATGTCTGACACTCTTGTTTTTATCTGGAGGGAATATTTTTTGTTTGTTTCTGGACCGCATCGAACGCAGTTTGTTCGACACGGCACGTATCGAATCTCCGATATTCGACACGTTACCGATTGCTTACTTTTATAGAAAACTTATTAAAAATTTATATTTTTAGGCTGATATGGCTCGTATAAAATCTCGAAGTCGCAGCAAAGTTGTTCTATCTCCTGAGAATATTCATGGTGCTCAGGGAATAGGCGAGCAAAATGATCAAAATGAGCCTTCAGGTGCGGGTCCATCTAATACATCTTCGCGGAACCCTTCTACCATAAGACTTGGGGGTATCAGTGCGGGCACTAGGGTGCCAATAATAAGTGACTTTGAACGTCAAGAAAACTTTGCTACGAGGAGACTGGTGATGACACCAACCGATACCGGTGGACGTATCAGAGTAGGCACCAATCGCCAAATTGAGATAATGGAGGACATCGATGCAGAAGACGATAAAATTGCTGCCAATTTAGCTAAGTTTAATGCTGCTCATCCCCATTTCAGGGAAAAACGCAATGTAGAAACAGCAAGTTCTTCTCACTCAACCGATGAGCCCTGGTATGAAGCCGCTAAACGAAAATCAATGGAGGATATATCCGCCCGTGAAGCTCAGAGCATTCCTCCCAAGAGACCTCGACCTTCAGGGAATCCAAGACCTGCTCCGCCTGGAAGCCTTAGTAATTATGACTTTCTCAATGATGAAAACTCAGAATCATTGAGTGCCACACTAGGCGGATACCGACTAAGAGAGGAGCAGGCTGGAGAGATTATGCAAAGTTTGTGGCCGCAATTGGATCGTCAAAATGTAATCAATCGATTGGGGTTTCAAGGTTTGGCTCGCTTTGGGCGCCTTTTCTTTGCTGCTGTCATCTTAGCCGTTTATCGGCTATGCAGAGATTATAGTGGGTTAGCCGAGGTGCAAAATCAGCACAACGCTGTTGTCGACAATCTACGTTCTACTATTAATAGTGGAAAGTATAGTTGCCAAAATGCACTGAAACGCGCCAGAGAGTCAGATTTGAAAACATCTAAGGCCATCCGTGATAAGCATGATACTGAAGTGAAAGCCAAGAAAGCGGGAGAGGATGCAATAGCTTTGCGTGCTGAGATCGATGCGTTGAAAAAGGATAACGAATCCCTAAAACGCGTGAATCGTTCTCTCGAGGCTTCCAATACAGATGCTGAAAATGCCATTTCCAACTTGCATCGTCGAATTCAGTATTTTGAATCTGAAGAATATAGATGTGCTGTTGTTGAAAATTTTAGGCAGAGTAATGTATGTAAATGCCTGGAATTATTACGCGGTGCTGCCGACATGCAATATGGAATGGACGTATGCGTTGGTCAAGTAAGGCACCTTGGATACCTTGCAGAGGGTTTTCGCAGTGATATGCTTGATGTAAGGCGTGACGCAAAAATGGAAACACCCAAAGACAACGATGATGATGACGACGATGAGGTACATACACCTCGTTCTGGCGATCCATTTTATACGGTGTGGCGGGACCGCAAAAATCAAAAAAGTCCCATCCGAGCCCTTTAAAACCCAAATCGCCTCAGGTATCCAAAGGTAAAGAGAAGATCGCCCCTAGCATTACTCCGGGCGATTCGGAAAATGTTAAAAAGGTTCTCCATGATGTTTTTGGTTCGGGCGATAGTGAGCCAGAATTGCTACCTAGAATTTCCAGGTCTACGATTCTTCTTAGAAGTCCTCCAAAAAGAACTGATTTCAAAGATAGTCACCCTGCAATTGTGGCTAAAAGAAAAAAGGTGAGCAGCGCATCTAAAGTTTCAGGTCCTTCAACAACTTTTGAAGGTACCAAATGTCCTGCTCAAGGCGGCCTGGCCCCTGCGCTGACTAGCAAGAAAGGTGAACCAGGATTATCAGTTAGTGCCCAGTGTACAATTTCTCCTAGCAGGTATCAACTCGAAGATCCTGCTGACAGAGCAGAAATTGTTTTGCCTGACAACTGGGCACAAACTGAGGAATTAATTCTGACTGAAGATCAGATTCAGGGCAATTGTGCCAATTTTGTCCGTTCAATGGGATTGGTTCTTCGCGATGAGTCCCCCCATTCATCTGAAGAATAACGATAGTTTGGCTACACTATTTTGCTGTTATTAAGTTCATGTTTTGTACAAAACCTTGTAATTCGTAGATGATTGCTATTTTAATGAAAACGACTCAATCGTTTGATATTATCTGCTTTTTGTTACGCATTCATTCGTTAAATGGTATTTATAACATATTCCATACGCGATATTTCATCAATTTGCTCATTGTTATGACTCTGGCCAATTAATATCCTTCTTTCATTTGTAGCAAGATTATGAGCATTTTGAGTTGAGAGTGTTTTTGTTAGGGTAATATTGTCTTACCTAATTGAGATGTCAACTGGGTTATTTCTGCATAGGTTATGAATTGCATTGGGCCTTCTTATCCCTTCGTCGTGTCCTTCTTTCTGGCATGCGGGGGTGGACCACTTTGGGCCTTCTTACCCCTCCGTCATGTTCTTCTTTCTGACATGCGGGGCGGACCACTTTGGGCCTTCTTACCCCTCCGTCATGTTCTTCTTTCTGACATGCGGGGGCGGACCACTTTGGGCCTTCTTACCCCTTCGTCATGTTCTTCCTTCTGACATGCGGGGGCGGACCACTTTGGGCCTTCTTACCCCTCCGTCATGTTCTTCCTTCTGACATGCGGGGGCGGACCACTTTGGGCCTTCTTACCCCTCCGTCATGTTCTTCCTTCTGACATGCGGGGGCGGACCACTTTGGGCCTTCTTACCCCTCCGTCATGTTCTTCTCTGATATGCGGGGGCGGACCACTTTGGGCCTTCTTACCCCTCCATCATGTTCTTCTCTGCATCATCCAACAAATGAAGATTTTCAGTTAATAATAAATTCTAAACAGAATCAGCGTAAATGTGTGTAAGAAACATATATTTAACGAAATTTCTTCTATTTATGCATAATAACGCCTGAGATGTTGCACATTCCATGGGCGTTTCTGTTGAATTCCTTTTAGAGTCTCCAAATAATAATATCCTCGTGAACTTGCTCGTGTGACTCTAAAAGGCCCTTCCCATTTTGGTTCAAGCTTCCCGATATGTTGTTTAGCTGCCAGGCTTCTAAGAACCAAGTCTCCTACTTCAAAACTTCTGAATCGGACTCTCTTATCATAACTTTTGGCCATTGCGGCTTTATATGCAACAGTGCGCTGATAAGCATCCTCTCTTGTGGATCCTATCATATCTAGATCCATATGTCGCAGCCTGGCCGATTGTTCCGGATCATAATCAGTGATCCTGCGCGTTGGCATACCTATTTCCGCAGGCAATACTGCTTCAGTGCCATAGACAAGAACGAATGGGGTTTCCCCTGTCGATGTTCTCGGGGTCGTCCTATATGCCCATAATATTCCTTGAAGCTCTGCTGGCCATGTTTTTCCCGTGGCTCTGACTCTCCTTTCAAGGTAATCCTTCAATGTTTTGTTAGTGGATTCTGTTTGGCCATTGGATTGTGGGTGATATACTGACGTGAGATTGTGTGATATCTTTAATTCCCCAAACCAAGATTTAATGTGCTTCCCAGTAAATCGCGTTCCGTTATCACACACAATGGATCTCGGTATACCGAAACGGCATATAATGTATTTCCAGATGAACTCAATCATATTATTCTCCGTGATTGACGTTATAGGTTCCGCTTCGACCCATTTTGTATAATACTCCACTGCCACTATTAAATATCGTTTTTGACCTTTGCCTGGTGGAAACGGACCAACTATATCAATTCCCCATTGATCAAAAGGACATGCCACGTCGATTGGTTGCAGTTGACGTGCCGGTCTGTGAATAAGGCGAGCATGGTATTGGCAACTGTCACATTTTCTTGAATAAGATGTTGCATCTTTACGTAGCGTTGGCCAGTAATATCCTTGACGTAATATCCGTTGAGCTAACGCTCGGCCCCCGGAATGATTTCCGCAGCTACCTGCGTGGATCTCTTCCATGACATATTCAGCTTGCGTAGGGGTCAAACATCTTAACAACGGTCCTTCGAAAGACCTTTTATACAACTCTCCATTATTGATAGTGAACCTGTATGCCTTGTAACGCATTCTGCGTTGAGCATTCGGATCCGCTGGCAAAATGCCTTGTTGAAGATAAATCATAATTTCATCCTTCCAAGACGGGTCCTCTTGTATCGTCATTATAAATTCCACTCTGACTTCTGTGGTAATATATTTTGACTTCCCAATTGAAGGTTTGTCAGCAACCATAAGTGTGATTCTTTTTTCTGCCAAAATTTCTGAAGAACTTGCAAATTTAGATAGTGCATCTGCTTTGGCATTGTCGTCCCTGGGGATTTGAGTTATATCAAAAAATTTGAACCTCCTTACCAATTCTTTAACTTTTGCAGCATATAGCTTCATAGTTTCCTCGCGTGTTTCATACTTTCCGGAGAAATGATTTGCCACCAAAAGCGAATCGGTGAACACATCTAAATGTTCAATGTTGAGTCCGAGTGCCATTTTAATCCCTGCAATTATTGCTTCATATTCAGCTTCGTTATTTGTTACCATGTAATTCAAGCTGATGGCAAATTCAAATTCCCTCCTCTCTGGGGACAGAAAATGTATTCCAATTCCCCCCCGTGAGTTGTGGCAGATCCATCAGTATGCAATATCCATGTCGTCGTTGCTCTACTGGTTCCTTCTTGGTTTGATATAGAAAATATACAACATGCGGTCTCCACTACACTATTACCCAGGGTTTCGGCCATGAAATCTGCTAAGGCTTGCGCTTTGACCGCGACTCGCGGCTTAAATTCCAACCCAAACTCACTGAGTTCAATCGCCCATTTCACCAGTCTACCAGAAATTTCTGGTTTCGTCAATACTTGCTTCAATGGTTTGTCAGTCACCACAGTAATCGGATGAGATTGAAAATACGGCTTCAGCTTTCGAGCTGTAACAACAATTGCCAATGCAAACAATTCTATCTCCAAATAATTCCTCTCCGCCCCCTGCAGTACTCTGCTCACATAATGTATTGGTAGTTGCTGAGCTCCTCTCTGTTTAAGTAGTACTGTACTGATTGCATTTGCAGATACTGCCAGATAGAGATACAACATTTCATTCTCCTCCGGTTTTGCTAACAACGGCGGGCTTACCAGATATTTCTTCATTTGCCTAAACGCTTCTTCACATTCCGGAGTCCAGATAAAATTTTTGTTCCGTTTCATCACTTTAAAGAAAGGGAGATTCTTTTCGGCAGATGTTGATATAAATCTTCCCAAGGCCGTCAGGCGGCCCACCAAGCATTGTACGTCTCTCACCGTCCTAGGCGAAGGTAAATCCATTACTGTTTTTATTTTATCCGGATTAGCCTCGATTCCTCTCTCATTTACCACATATCCTAGAAACTTTCCAGCCGTCACTCCGAAAGTGCATTTTTTAGGGTTTAGTTTCATTCCATATGTCCTCATTATGGTGAATGCCTCATCCAAATGTCGCACATGTTCATCAGCTTTAAGACTCTTTACAAGCATATCATCAATATATACTTCCATTGATTTCCCAATTTGATGGTAAAACATTTTAGTCACCAATCTCTGAAACGTTGCTCCCGCATTCTTTAATCCGAAAGGCATCACCCTATAGCAGTACACTCCGGTATCAGTTACAAAAGCCGTTTTACTCTGATCTTGTACTGCCATGAAGATTTGATGAAAACCACTCTTTGCATCCATCATACTTAGTAATGCACATCCTGCTGTAGAATCTACTAATAGATCTATCCGCGGTAAAGGAAATGGATCTCTCGGGCAATGCTTGTTTAAGTCAGTATAGTCCACACACATCCTCCATGTAGCTTCCTTCTTTAAGACCAACACAATATTGCTCAACCATTCTGAGAATCTTATAGCGTAAATATGTCGAGCGGCTAAGAGTTCTTGCACCTCTCTTTCAGCTGCTTTATTCTTTTCTTTGCTGAAATTGCGCTTCTTCTGCCGTATTGGCTTCGCACTCTTATCTACATTCAGATGATGTACAATAATTCTCGAGTCTATCCCTTGAAGGTCTGAATCAGACCACACAAATATATCTGAATTGCGGCGAAGGCAATCTATCAAAGCTGCTTCTATCATCCAATCCATTTCTGCTCCAATCTTGATTACTTTCTCAGAACTTTCTTTGAAAAGCTGTACGATTTTGAATCCTCCCAAAGGTTCCATCTTGCATTCTTGCCATTGCTTCAACAATTGACTCTCTATTTTATCTTGCCCCTGTTTTTTAGGCTCAAGCCTATCTTGACTCGGATCTGACTTTGTTCTGAGCTTTTTCTCGGTTTGCTGTTTCTCAACCACATTCAAGTGCCTTTTATACGTCATCCTAGCTACGCTATTTAAAACAGTGTTTAACAGTGTTCCCACAGACGGCGCCAATATTTTGGTCTTATTTCGTCACGGTAATAGAACACAGTAATACAATACAATGGGAATATAAATAGCCAAAATAATGTTAATCCACTTGAAATAACCGGACTAACTTTGTCCGAAACACCTACTATCTATTACAGATCTTACACTGATTTAAATACAATATTAATACTAAGTATGCAACGCATCGAATTGCGGTTGTTCGATACACGCCTCGAATGATGCCGGTTCGATGCCGAGTCAACGCTACACAATCTCAGCAGGGCTTTGGAACGTATCGAATCTTGGTTCGTGTCGAATTGAGGAACGTATCGAATGGAGGGACGTATCGAATGGCTGGATTCGATGTGGTCAGGTTGGGACATGAATTCAATCTCTCTCTGAACGCTCAAAGTTGCCCTATATATAGCAATTTGCACTGTGGGCCCCGAAAACCGCTGTAAATTACGCATCGAATCATATCGATTCGATACGCGCGTCGAATCATAACCTAAGTCACCTAATCCTTCATGCTTAGAAAGTTGCAGGCGCACCGGTCTCGCACTGGCGACTTCAGGGCTCGTGCTTCGCACTAAGACGCTTTACAAATTCTTAGTTCTCGCACTAAGATTTCTTAGTTCTTATGTTAAAATTTAATGAATAATCATAAAAAATTGGTAGAAGACAAACAATAGAGTGACATTGAAGAAGAGTTGGAGCAAGAGGAGAACAAAACTAAGTCAAAAGCTAAATAATTACAAAAAATTGGAAGTGATTTAAGGCTTATACGGTTATACATTTGTCTTCCCACCATAATAATTTAGAAAATATTATATAAAATTAATAACCATTAGAAGTTATGTACTTTTCTTTTATTATAATCTATTTTTTTGTGTAAGAATTATATACATACTTTTATTTTATGTGTTTATAATATTCTAATTTAGGTAATATCTTTTTATTTTTATATGTAAGTTATTTTTTTTAGAAGCGCATTATAGTGGCGCACTAAAACTGTAATTTTTTAAAATTGCCGCACTAGCGCACCCGCACCGGCACTCGCATCCGCACCCGCATCCGCCTCAGGTGACTTAGATCATAACTATTCGATGCGCTGAAGGCATCGAATGGGCCAGATTCGATACGTTAATGGGCCGGCCCAACTCTATTGCCGGCCCAATCCTGAAATATCCCCATCAAGAGTCTTGACTCTTTGTTCAGCAAAAGTGCTTTTGAAGTCTCTTTAATACCTTTTTTGATTTAATGCTACTCAATAATTTCCTGCCAGTGATCTTCAAGGATTTTGCCTGAGATAAATGTCCTCAATAGAGAGAGACTACACAAATAAATTCAGTGAACAATCTGCAATCCCTTGAAAACAATATAAAGTGCATACTGCTTTGTTACCCTTTGACGGGGAAACACCTGATATAGTCGTCGCATATTGCTGGTCGCTTTCCTTTACCTCTCTAGTCCTGTACAACGGTACTTTTTAAGAAAATGGTACCTTTTTTCTATGGAGAAAACCAAATCAGAGTTGCACGTGCTTGCAGTAACTTTTTATTCAACTGTGTTTCGTCTCATAAGTAGCAACATTGTTCTCTTCGTACTACACTCAGCTTAACGATTGTGTAATGCCTATGTAAATAAGTTACGCGCAATGAATTCAGCGATTGTGCTTTGTTTGAGGTAATGGTTTGTACTGGCTCGATTGTGTTTGGCACATTAAAATTTATTTTATAGTTAGGCACTTGCAAACTTAAATAACAAAGACTTCACAGTGCACTCTGCACGAGCAATTAGTCGAGCAGAAATAGGTGATTTCTGCAAGTAACCATCTACCGTTTTATCCATTTACCACCCACCATATTCCATATGTCCACTTTGGGAACATGTTCGAGCTCCCACTCCTTTCCTTTTCGTTTCTCATCAGCAACTCCGTTCCCAAAATCTTCGGACATTCCTGTGAATTCCACAACTTGAAGACGGAACAGATGTTGGAGGCCTTCCGGCACGTCCGCCATCAATTTGCAGTACCCCATGGTCAGCTTTTCGAGATTGGGCATACAACGCTCTTCCACTTTCACCCATCTCAAATTTTCTAACTTCATAAAATGCAATCGCTTGAGTCTCTGAAATCCTTCGGTTCTAAATATCAATCCCTCGCCTTCATAAGCTGACTTCATCCTCAAGAACTGGAGTTTGGGCAAACCTTGAATCTGCTCGAGAGGGTCCTGATCCCCCCTTAATCTGCTCTCTATTAGGTGTAACTCGGTCAGCCCAAGCAGCACAGTTGTCCACCGCGACATCTTCTCTAAGCACACCTGCAGAATGAGTTTCTGAAGAAATGGGAAACTGAAAGTAGCAGACATTATAGGGTGTAAATCTAGTTCAATCACCTCCTCCCCGGTTGAACAAGAGATAGAAGTCGTAAATTATTCAACTTGGAGAGGGAGGAGCAAAGATCTTTTCCATCGTTTCTTTTTAGATCTGACAAGCCCAAGTCCCACAGTTGAGTAAGCTTCCCTATTTCAATAAACTCATCCACAACCAAGTCCCTCAGCGTTTGTAGGGATGCTAGGCTCCCTATACCATATGGACACCGTAAGCTTACAAAACTGTATGCTAATAGATGCCGAAGTTTTTTGAGCTTCACAACTTCAGTAGGCAATTGTGTCATTCTGGTATTCCAAAGATTTAACATCTCCAGATTGACAAGATTTTTGATGGATTTCGGAATGACATTTACCGGTGTTCCTTCTAAATTCAAATAGTTGAGATGATATAGTTTGAAAACTTCATCTGGGATGGATTCAATTGGAGCTCTTCTTAAGAAAAACACTTTTAGCAGCCTGCATCTTCTTTCCAATACCTTGTGTAACTTTACTTTTGTTACATCACAAGAGGAGTCTTCATAGCCAAATCAGAACAGAGAATGAAGATGATCAAAAGTGTAAGATTCCTGCACGATGGATGAAGCATCAAGAACAATTCGTCGAATCTTATCACTACACCTGACATCTTCTCCACCACTTGCCACAAAACCTTCATGCCTTGATTTTGAAATAGTATACTCTCGTAGAAGGTCATGTATACGAAAAGATGCTGGCCTTCTATAAAGATCTACCTCCACTACTTGAATTAGACTTCGGTTCACAAGCTCATTGATATAGCCATCTGCCACTTCCTCCACTGTTTTTCCTTGTTTTGCTTGCACAAAACCTTCTGCAGTCCACAATCGAATCAATAGCAATCTTTCGAACTTCTTATCTTCTGGGAAGATACTCAGATACAAGAAACATGACTTCAGATAGTATGGCAAGTCATAAAAGCTAAGAGAGATTAATTTCTTTAATCTCTTTAAGTTATCTCCATCTAATTCCTCACCAATGCTACGGTTGAACATTTCCCATTGTTGAATATTGTTGTTCTTAGTAGCTAAAAGACTGCCAATTACAATGGCAAGCGGCAATCCTCCGCATCTCTTTAAGATTATTTCAGAGATTTCTTTCAAATTAAGAGGGCATGAGTTCCTAGGAAATGCCTTTTTGTAAAACAACAATTTTGAATCTTCAGGAGTTAAAGGCGCTAATCTGTAAACATGGCTTTTTGTATCAGAACTAGCAGAGTTTGCAATGCTGTTAAAGCGCGTTGTGATGATGATGCAGCCTTGACTTTTGGTTGTGCTTCTCGGAAATGCATATCTGATAGCAACCCAGACATCTAATTTCCAAACATCATCTAGCACAACTAAATAAGTCTTATCTAGTAGAAATTTATAGATGAAATCTCTCATTTCATCAGCGTACTTAGACTCCAAACATTGAGGCATTGGCTGCTTTACCTCATCAACGAGTAACTTTATCATCCTTGCCAAGATATCCTCGATCTTATATGACTCTGAAACAGTAATCCATACGTGGTGATCAAAATTATCCTTCAATGATTTATCATCGTATACCTTTTTAACAAGGGTTGTCTTACCCATCCCAGCCATGCCTACTACTGAAATGACTTTGAGCCCATCATCATTAGATTTAAGCCATTGAAGAAGTCGTCCCTTTGGATTTTCAATGCCCACGACGTCCTTATCTTCCAGTAAAAGTGCGTCACCTCGACCATCGTAGCATGTCTCTCCTTGATCCATAACGGGATACATGTCCTTGTATCTTTGGTAATTCCGAGAAGCATTTTCTAGTCTTGACTTGATAGTCTGAATCTGTGAAGCAATTTCGTGCAGGGATATTAATCCCTTCATCGGACGGTATATCTTTTGGATCCACGCACTAAATCCATTTGTAACATGATTTGGAAATATGAGCTTATATTCATTAAGAACATCTTCGACGTCATAAGCTATTTCACGCACTTGCCTCGTCCATACTTCGAGGTGGGGAACATCCTGTTCTTTGGAATCAGCAACTCTGAGAAACGCTCTCATGTGCTCTAATTCGTCAATAATGTTTATGACTTCTGATCCAAGTCCTCCCAACAGGTTTAGCTCACTTCTGAGCAAGGTTGAGAAGTTGTCGACTAGAAATGATACTGCGATCTCTGCCATACCTGCTGTTTAATGTGAAATCAACATGTAAATATTTGTATAACAATATAAAAAAGTGCCAAATGATATGGTCAGAGCAAATTTATTTTTCACAAAGAATAATGTGTCTGATTTACCTTAACAGAGTTCTTGTGCCAAAAACACAATTTCCTTTTAATCCTCTACTATGAAAAAAGAGCAGGCAACTACTAACTAGACAACAAATTCTCCTTTCATGTAAATCAACATTGGCTTTATAAATATAAGAAGAGACAAAGAATGTAAATCAATATGCTCCCTACAAACAAATTTAAAGGAAAGGTTCTTGTAGATGCACATGACTCTGCACATATTAAAAGGTATATATATGCCAATATATTAAACACGAAAATTAAGCGGATTAATTAATGAGTAATCACTTACCTTTAAAGTTACTCCCTATATTGTCTAAATTTTTTGTATTGAAAGCTTTTCGTGTTAAGAGGATCTGTTTTTGTTAGTCAACCACCAAAAAATGATGTATTAAAAATCAAAGTAATTACCATCGAAGCTATAATACGAATGCTGACTAAGCCATGTGTCATCTTTAGTTATATTTCAAGTGACAGAATACAAATTGATTAAAGACTTGGTGTCATTTTGACAACCTGTCATACAGAGATTTAGAAGTCAATTATTGTTATAAATAAAGAGAAATCAACGATTGAGTTAATTAGCTGAAGATATAATTCTAAAACCCGGAGCTAAGTCCACCAATTTTCAGGTGTCATTTCCCATGATGGAATTCATCTCATCTTGTATAGCCTCTTTCCAAAAACTAGCATCTTCAGACTTCATAGCCTCTGCATGTCAAAAATTTTTATTTGTCACGTTATAAATGAAATGAACTATATAATGTTATGTACCTATCTCTAGTATTTGCTAGTGCACTACTACTTTTCTTTGTCTTTTGTTTTTTTTTAGTTTTCTTTGTATGTTTTGTGAAATGAAGTAAGATTGTTACATATTGAGCTTTCATATGTGGGTAGGCGGATTGGCGGGCGGGTGTAGACCTCAACGCAATATTGCAATTACTCAAACTTCAGTGCGCCAAACGTAATAAACAACAAAAAAAGGGAAATTTCGCAATATTGGTCCTTTATAGAAACCACTTTTCAATTTTGGTCATTTATAGTGCCAATTGCCCTTTTTGGATCTATTATGTTTCCTTGGTCCTTTTTATATAAAGTTACGAATTTACCCTTAATATGGCATGTAAAGTGCACATGACCTCCACTACATTATTTTTCCTTCAATTTTTATTCAAATCTTTTGAGTTATTATTTATACATCCCACCAACTTTATACATGACTTTTAACCCCTATTATAATGCATCACAAAATTAAAGCCTTACCATAAAATAAGTATAACTTTTTTTAAAAATACATAATATAACTATAAAAACTATTTGTTATAACTTAATCATAAAACTATTATATATTATAAAACTTAGTTTATAATCTCAACTAATTTCAAAGAAGTTATAAATTACTGAAGCCTAAATTAGAATTATTTAAATATATTTAAATAATTAATTTTATAATTTCAATTTAATTAATAATAATTTCTTTTAATATAATAATTAATAAAAACTAAATGTTAAATTGTCATCTTCTCCACCCCACCCCACCCATCCCCTGCGCTCCCCACCAAACCCCATCGGAGTAAAAGATCTAAGTTGGTTGCTAACGCGAAGGCGAGCTCTGATCGAACTACAACTCTCTCTGCAAAGTTGTCAGAATACCGACAAGATTTCGCCATCGCGAGTTGGAGGAGGCAATCGGACGGTGGCGTGTAAAGCGAATTGAAGGCCGTATGAAGAGAGCTCATCAGGTGAGGGATGAGGTGGGCCGGTGGGGTGGTGGTTGGGTATGGACTCATGGGTGGGTTGAAGACTGAAGAAGATGACGTTTCAGTTCTTTTTTTCTTTTTAATTTTTAAATTATTAGTTATTAAAAAACTCTTTCTTATTAAGCCTAAACTAATAATAAAAAAAGCCTAAATTTTATAAGTGTTTTTTTAACTTATATTTATTAAAAAACTATTTCTAATTAAGCCTATAATAATATTTTATATATACATATATTTAAATGATTTAATTTTGGTTTTGAGTTTTTTTTTTTGTAAAGAAGATGACGTCTGAGTTTTTTACTTTTTTTTTTATTTAAATTATAGTTATTAAAAAAAATCTAATTATTAAATTTTTTTATATATATTTAAGAGGTTTGATTTTTGGTTTCACTTATTCTTTTTGCTTTTGAATCTCTTTTAATGAAAATCTTAGAATGGAAAACAAAATTTTACTTGAGATTCTAAAATATTTTTATACTTTTTATAGGAAAATAGAAATAATATTTCATTTGTTTTATCATTTATGATATGAGCATTAATTTTTTATTTCTCCTTTAGTTCAAACTAAATGAAAAAAACACATAAAATATAGGGCTTATTTTAAGATGTAAAATATGATTATTACATAAGTATAAAAAAATTATATGGTGTGTAAATATAATAACTCAAAAGATTTGAATCAAAATGAAAGAAAAAAAAAACCTAAATTGGAGGTCATGTGCACAACACATGCGAAAATTAGGGGTATATTCGTAACTTCACCAAAAAAGAACCAAGGAGACACGATAGAGGACCAAAAAAGGCCCTTGTCACTATAAAGGACCAAAATTAAAAAGTGGTAACTCTAAAGGACCAATATTGCGAAATTCCGACAAAACAAGTACCGCAAACGTTATTATAAAAACTCGACGGGCGCCAATTTTGTTATTACTTGCACTTACTTTCTCACTCTTCACAAAATTCCGTACGAAAATGGCGAGCGAGGGTTTGGAAGAGGACGAATGGGACGAGGCGATACTCCAACTGGTCGCTCAAGCACAGGAGCAACGCCGTGTCCACCAGACTCCTACTCCTCTGGCGTCGGCGCCGGTGCCAATTGACGTCAGCTATTATCCGCCTCGCGAGTTGTCGCAACGGCCGAGGGAAGCTTCGAAGATTAGCGTTGTTGTCGAGCGTTTTAACCCTGTCGCGAACTCGTGTGGTAAAGAGGAGGAAATCGATATATTAAAGGTTAGAGGTCATGTGAATGAGTGTTTGTGTGTAATTAGGTTTGTTTATGAGGTTCTGGTTAGTGTGTTTTTTCGTGGTGTTGTTGTTTTTGTTTTTGCAGAATGATCTCGGTCGCGTATCGAAGCAGCTTAATTTTCTGGTATGCAATCGTTGTTCTTTTTCATGAGTTTTCATATTCTTTTTGTTAATGTGTATGTGTGTCTGTTGGTGGATGAGTCGAAGTAGTGTCGCGTTTTGTTGGTTCGATGTGTTACTTTGTTGCCATGTAAAAACGGGAAGTTGAATAGCTTATTGTTGAAATTGATTCGTTGAGGTTTTATTCAATGCCGGTGGAAAGAGTTTATGCTTGAAGTGTGTGTATTTTGAGCATGGAGCTTTTCTGACTGCAGGAGAAGGAGTGCTGAGAGCTTAGAAAGGAAAGGGGCAAGAAGGGGGAGCAACTGAAAGTTATACATCCAAAAGATGCTGAGCTTGATCGTGCCAATAGTTCTGACTCTTAAGTTTATTCACTGAAAGTGTGATCAACCATGTCGTGGTAGAAATTTCTACTGAGCTCATTTTACAGGGATCGCCTTGTTTCTTGTCCCTCAGATCCTGGGACGTCTCACGCATATGAAAATGCAAATTCATCATGTAAGCCGTTTGGCTCCTGGAAAAAATGTTGGTGAAATTTTGTCGAGGATCAATTAGGAAAGTATCCTTTACTCTTGTTCCATATATCCATTAGGATGTAAGTCGATTTTCAAAAAGAAAATTAAAGTTGATGGAAACGTTGAGAAGTTTAAAGCAAGATTAGTTAAAAAAGGCTTCACTCAAAAAGAATGACTTGATTATTTCGACACTTATGCTCCAGTGACTAGAATTGCTACAATTAGGATTTTAATATCCTTGGCCTCCATATTTAAATTCAAAATTTACTAAATGGATGTCAGAACTGCATTTTTTAATAGTGAATTAAAAGAAAGAATTTATATGCAACAACCTGAAGGCTTTGTTGTGAAAGGACACGATCATAAAGTGTGTAAACTTGTTAAATCCTTGTACGGACTTAAACAAGCACCAAAACAATGGCATGGAAGATTTGACATGGCTGTTTTGTCAAACAGATTCAAAATCCATGAATCTAATAATTTAGTTTATAGTAAATTTAAACATAATAAAGGTGTTATTATTTGTTTATATGTTGATGATTTGCTTATCTTTGGTTCTGAGCTAGATCAAATCAATAGTACTAAAAAAATTCTATGTGAAACATTTGATATGAAAGATCTAGGAATTGCTGATGTTATTTTAGGGATTAAAATAATTAGAAGTAATGAAGGTATCATGTTATCACAGTCTCATTACATTGAAAAAGTATTGAGAAAATTTAATCATTTTGATTGTACACCAGTTAGTACTCCATTCGACCCTAGTACTAAATTAATACCAAATGATGGGAGAGCCTTTTCCCAAAACCAGTATGCTAGTGCAATATGAAGCTTAATGTATTGCATGACTTGTACTAGGCCTGATATTGCATTTGCAGCTGGTAAACCGAGTCGGTATACAAATAATCCTAGTAGAGAACATTGGAAAGCAATATTTAGAGTCTTCAAGTATCTTAAGAAGACTGTTGACTATGGATTATGCTATAATGGCTATCCAAATGTTTTGGAAGGTTATACCCATGCTAGTTGGATTACTGAGAGTGATGATCATGCATCAACTAGTGGTTGGATACTCACTCTTGGTGGAGCCGCAATATCATGGGGTTCTAAGAAACAAACATGCATAGCTGATTCAACCATGGCATCCGAGTTTATAACATTAAACTCTACAAGCAAAGAAGCAGAATGGTTGACAAACTTGTTATTGGAAATACCAATATGGCCTAAACTAATTCCTCCCATGTTAATACACTGTGACAGTCAGTCGACTTTGTCTAGACCTTATAGTCATGTCTATAATGGAAAATCTAGACATATTGGTTTGAGGCATAGCTATGTGAGACAGTTAATTAGTGATGGTATTATCACAATTAACTATGTGTGGTCAGCATGTAACTTTGCTGATCATGTGACTAAAGGTCTTGCCAGAGATATGGTGCTTAGGACTTCTAGAGCGATGGGACCGAAAGCCCATACATAGTGATCACACAAGAGCGAAACTCAACTCAACACTTGAAATATCAAACTTGGGTTCAATGAGTAAAGTACTTCATTTTTGTGATTGTCAAGCACTTAGTATTTTAATTTAATAATTCAATCATTAATTGGTTTCATCTAAGTATAGTGCTTAGTACCTGTAATGTCATAGGAATGGGTTAGGTTTAATACTCTTAATAGACTTGTAACAGTAAATGTTGGGATGTCATAATTACAGGGACATCCTTGACAAGTGTACCTAAGTGAGTAGTAGAAGTGAGGCCACTTCATTAGATTTTAGGGCTTAACTCTAAAAACTACTCATAAAACCAGGATATGGACACATGGCTGTTAACGTGTCGGCTTGTTAGGATAAAGAACAAGTAGAGGAACTGTGTGTGGTACTTATCAGGTTGGTCGATATAGAATTGCCAGTTTAAAGACTTGTCTACTATGCTTTTCTAATTAACTTTGATAGGTATCCACTAAGTGATGGTTCAAGTCGAAAGACACCTTCATTTATTCACAGAACTTTTGGGGTGCAAACTAAGATTTATCATTCGAAAATGGTGGAGATTGTAAGAGATATCCCACATTGGTTATGTGTTGATGAGATGTGTAGGCAGGGGCGGAGCCAGGAAATTATTTTGACCCGGGCTACGACATGAAGATAAAAAATAGTTGTTTGAAATGCACTGTTTATTTTTTTAATTTATTTTAGAATCTTACATATCTCATAGTCTTTAAATAAAATATAAACCAAACAAGAATTTTACAAGGTTTTTACTTGCTTTGGACTCAAAATAGTACAAATTTTGGTTCACAATTAAGAATAATGGGCTGAAAAAGACATAAAATACTTTTTATAGATACAATTATAAGAAAATAGTATAAGGTGTACTTAAGTTGCAAAAATCTCACCTGGGCTGGAGCCCAGGTGAGCCTATACATAGCTCCGCCCCTGTGTGTAGGCAAGGTACAATAAAAGACTTTTTGAGTTTTGTCCCACATTGGTAAAGTATATTGAGCTCTAACCCATGTTATCTATAAAGACTTTTATGGGCTTGAAGAGCTTTAGGTCTTATAGGCCAATTCTACTAAAGTGACTTAAGTGTCCCACATAGGAAAAATAAAAAACTATTTGTGGGTATATCTATGTTTACACTTCATTACTTGGGTAATTAAATATGCAAGACATAGGTGGTGCACAAGCATACACGCGCACCGAGCTGAGTCGTGCCCGCGCCCACGTGTGCGCTACGTGAGCTCGTGGCGCTTAAGTGGATCTTTTGTTTGGCGCACTTAAGAAGCACTTAGCACGCTTGCATCGTACATCGATCTAGACCGTAGATATTATTTAATTAATTAAATAAAATGGACGGCTAGAATTTAATCTGAATTTTAAATTAATATAGATTAAATTGGATGGTGTGGATTTAATCTTACTTAAGATTTAAATCACACGGCTCAGATTAATCCATAAAAATATGGAAGGGATATTTAAAACTCAGATTTTAAATATCAATAGTCACATAATTTGGAGAAGGAGAGTTGTGTCTTTCAGTGAAAGAATACCAATGGAAAAGTTGCGACTTTTCCATACAACTTTTCAACGTCTTTAAATTCGTGGGATTATCATAGCCAAATGATCCACAAATTTCGTTATCTCTCACATACAAAAATAATTGTTGCAGAAATTATTTATGTATTCATTGCATTCTTGTTCTTATATATGTTTATTGATTTCGTAAGTCCGAAACGCAGTTAATATTTCTTTTATTTTCTTGGCTCAAATTGTATCCTGGGAGGCATTTCGCTGGAACCCTTTTGGCACACGAGGTGGGGGCGAATTACGCTTTAAGACAAACGTCTTTAGCTCGTGACTTTCAAGTTCCAGATTGTGGAATTTTCGATAACTGCGTTTTCAAAAATGTCTTGAGGAGGATCGTTGAAGGAGTTCGCTACCAACATTGTGAAATTGGAGAAGTTCGATGGAGATAACGTGCTGATAGAAAAAGTTGCACTTCTTTTTGGCGCAACTCGGGGTGGTGTACATGCTGACAACTCCAATACCAGAAACAAAGGACGATGAGACCGTTGCTGAAACCAAAAGTAGACTGAAATGGGAACAAGACGACTATTGTTGCAAGGGACACATTTGCAACTCGCTCTCAGACACGATGTTCGACATGTACCATGAAAAACCAATCGCTCGAGAAGTGTTGGACAATCTGGAAAAAACCAATCAGGTGAAGGACGCTACTAGTAAGAAATTCATCACCAATAAGTTTTTTAGTTATTTCATGGTGGATGGAAGAAAGGTACTTGAGCAGTTTTATGAGTTAAAACAAATAGTTAATCAGTTTAAACAACATGTTTTGCATATGGATGAACCTATAATTGTATCTGCTGTTATAGACAAACTTCCTCCTTCTTGGAAAAACTTTAGGAAGGAACTTAAGCACAAGAAAGAGGATAGTTCTCTTGCTGATCTTGAGAGCCATCTTAAAATCGAAAAAGAAGACAGAAATCGAGATGGTGAAGATGGTTCAAAGATCATGGTGCTTGAGGGAGGAAGTAGTAGCAGGCAGAACAATAATCCAGGCAAAGGAAATGGTAAGAAGAATTCCAATCAGAATCCCAAAAAGAGAAAAGCGAAGACCAATAATGCTTGCTCGCAGTGTGAAAAAGAGGGTTATCTCAAGAAAGATTGTCGTGACAAATCTAAGAAACAGAAAACAAAAAACAATTCAAACAAGCAGATGTTTATGGGCAATGATTTCTGAGATCATTCTTGTTGGGAATGACCGGTCATGGTGGATTGACTCTAGAGCAACAAGGCATGTGTGTAAAGACATGTCCATGTTTGTGGAGTATACACCGAAAAATGATAGCTCTGTTTACATGGGAAATGGCGCAAGTGTTGCTACCAAGGGAAAAGGAAAAGGGCTGGTGGAGTTTACTTCGGGCATGAACTGGAACTCACTATTGTTTACCATGTTCCAGAAATTAAGAAAAATCTTGTATCTGGAAGCTTTCTTACTAAATTTGGCTTCAAACTTGTATTTGAGTTGGATAAATTTATTTTGACTAAGGGATGATCCTTTGTAAGCAAAGGATACCTGTGTGAAATGTTCAAACTCAATTGAATCGAGATTGCTATTAATAAAGTATTTTATTCTGCTTATATGCTTGACTCTTGTTCTTTATGGCATGACAGTTCTTATCTAGTTGTCACATATATATTGTTGGTCGTTTTTCTTTGCCTTTCTTGTCATTTTGCAACAGTCCTTATCAAAATCGTAGCTTTCATTTAATTGAGTTTCATTTCGGTAAGTAGGAGCATAGCTAGTTCTCTTCATACTAGGTTGAGCTTAAGAATTGTGTGTGTAAATAATTTACGAGTAATTGAATGTGGCTAATGTATTGGCTTTGTTAGAGGTAATCGTTTTTACCTGCTTGAATATAATTGTGTAAAACACTCCTTTCAAGAAAAAGTTAAGAAAATGAAGAAAAAAAACATAACTATTAGATATATATGTTGTATATTCTTTGATTGATTTGTGTATATCTTAGATTAGACAATTTACCTCAATTAGCCTTGTATTGTATCTATTTATTGGCAGAAGATTAATGAGAATATTCATTCAGCATAATACTATCTTACATGGTATCACGAGCCTAACCGTAGCCGTAAAACCCTTCTCCCCCCAATAGCCGTCCGCCCCTCCTCTCAATCACTCCCTTTCTCTCTTCAATGGCTGAATCCAAATTTCAGCCCGCTATCGCAGTCTCAAATATTCGTAACTTTATTCCGATCACCCTAGAAGTTGAGAAAGGTCAATACTCTTCTTGGCCAGAACTTTTTTGCATTCACTGTCGTGCATACCAAGTAATCGATCACATCCTACCACCCACACCTTCCGCAAAATCCAAAACACCACTCGCCACCACGGACGCAGCCAAGGAGGCCGACCCTTCGTCTTACACTGATGCTCCGTCCAAACCGACGGGTGATGACCCCACTCTCTGGACCCGCCTCAATGCAATCATACTCCAGTGGATATATGGAACAATATCCAACAACTTGCTGCACACTATTCTTGAGAAGGATTCCACCGCTCATCAAGCCTAGGTCTGCCTTGAAAACATCTTCCAAGACAATAAGAACTCACGGGCAGTTTATTTGGAGAACCATTTCTCTCAGGTACAATTGGACAATTTTCCGAATATATCTTCTTATTGTTAAGAACTAAAAATGCTTGCAGATCAACTCTCGAACGTGGGCGCACCCGTACCCAATCAACGCCTAGTTCTCCAACTCATTGCCGGACTCAATGAGAACTATGACGGTGTTGCCACTTTCATTTAGGGTATTACATGTTTCTTGGGGATAATCTTATTTCTTGGTCGTCTAAACGACAACCCACTCTCTCTCGTTCCAGTGCCGAGGCCGAGTACCGTGCAGTTGCTAATGTTGTTTCGGAGTCTTGTTGGATTCGTAACTTGTTATTGGAGCTTCGCATTCCTCTATCGAAGGCCACATTGGTGTATTGTGATAATGTGAGCGCCATATATCTCACCAACAATCCGGTGCAACATCACCGTACTAAACACATTGAACTTGACATTCACTTTGTTCGTGAAAAAGTGTCTCGAGGTCAAGTTCGGGTTCTCCATATTCCATGACCGCTAGGCGGTCCCCAATACCCCGGGACGGTTTAGGGACCGTTACGCGGTCGCCAAAGAAGGTTGGGGTTTTAGGGACCGCCTAGTGGTCCTCAATAACTTCGGAAGCTTTAGGGACTGCTAAGCGGTCGCCACAAATATAGGAACTTTTAGGGACCGCTCGGCGGTCCCCAATAATATTAATGCTTTTAGGGACCGCTGAGCGGTACCTAAAAGTCTGCGGCGGAATAAAAAAAAAAACCAATAATATTCCAGAAATTTACCGGAATATTATTGGATTTTTTGTATAAATTGTGTGTAAATATGTGCAACAAACATTTACAAGAACAAAAACAATGAAAATAATGATAAAAAAGTAAAATGAAATGAAAGTTAACAAAATAAAACAAAGAAAATAATAAAAAAAAGTAAAAATAAATGATAGTTATTAAAATAAACCAAAAACAATGAAAAAGAAATGAAGAACATATTGTTGGGTGTTTTCTTGGCATTTGTTAAAAAAAAAAAAAAAAAGAGAAGAAAGGTTGTGTTTTGGATTTGAAGAAAAAAAAAAGAGAAGAGTGTTTATTTAAAAGAAAGAAGAAGAAAGGTTGTGTTTTGTATTTGAAGAAATAAAAAAAAAAAAAAAAAGAGAGAAGAGTGTTTCTTTAAAAGAAAGAAGAAAAAAGGTTGTTTTTTGGATTTGAAGAAATAAAGAAAATAGAAGAGTGTTTGTTTTAAAAATAAAAAAAAAAAAAAAAAAAAAGAGAAGAGTGTTTCTTTAAAAGAAAAAAGAAATGAAAGTTTTTGTTGGATGATTTTTATTTTTGTGATTTAGGAAGAGAAAAATGATAAGAGAAATTTTGGAGTTGGGTGTTTTTGAAGAGTGTTGAAAAATTGGATAGGAGAGTGGTGGTATATATAGTATTGAGGGTGAAAATTTTGAATTTTCGAAAATTTCAATTTTTCCCCCAATCCCGCCTATTTCAGTGAATTTAGGGACCGCCAGACGGTCCCTAATAACAATCTCCATGGAGATCGTTCCATAAAATAAAATAAAAAGAAGTATGAATATTATTACGGACCGCCAGTCGGTCCCTAAAACCACTATTAGGGACCGCCGGGCGGTCACCAAATATCTTTAGGGACCGCCCGGCAGTCCATATAAGTGGCTTTAGGGACTGCCAGGCGGTCCCTAATAATATTCATACGTCTTTTTTTTATTTTACGGAACGATCTCCATGTGTTTTTTATTTTTAGCAACTAACCTCATTATAACATGTCAATTGAAGTAACAAATGATTATAAAACTACTAATTTAGTTCTTTAATAATAGATTGAATGAGATTGAGAGAGTTTTTAACGTTGAACCTATTATACGTTATACGTATATTTAATCATCATATGTTGTTTCAATTTGCATGAAACCTTGTAATTTTGTTCTCTTAACTATTATTAAGATATATATCAACTAAACAAACAACGTGGCACCATAAATGTTCCATAAAATCAAAAAAAGAGGTATGAATATTATTAGGGACCTTCAGACGGTCCCTACTACCACTTTTAGGGACCGCCAGACGGTAACCAAATATCTTTAGGGACCGTCTGAAGGTCCCTATAAGTGGCTTTTGGGACTGTCAAGCGGTCCCTAATAGTATTCATACTTTAGAGACCGCCTGGCGGTCCCTATAAGTGGCTTTAGGGACTGCCAGGCGGTCCTTAATAATATTCATACGTCTTTTTTTTTTATTTTATGGAACGATCTCCATGTATTTTAAATTTTTAGCAACTAATCTCATTATAACATGTCAATTGAAGTAACAAATGATTATAAAACTACTAACTTAGTTCTTTAATAGTAGATTGAATGAGATTGAGAGAGTTTTTAACGTTGAACCTATTATACGGTATACGTACACTTAATCATCATATGTTGTTTCAATTTGCATGAAACCTTGTAAATGTCAAGACGTCGTACGTGATCATCTTCTTAAGTCGGGCTTTGAGATTGGATATTTAGATTGGGTTTTCCACGGGGAAATGTCAAGAGAGACTACACCCTTGTATGTGCACAATTCCCCCAACTCATCAAACACCAATATTCCCGACGACCCTGTATATGTTGATGTGCCGTTTATAGACATGGTCGTGGATGCACGTGGAGGTTGATATGTTGAGGACGAGGCCAGTAACGAGTATCCCAATCCGGAAGCAAGGGCGTTCTACAGGTTGATGCACCTAGGAAAGGTGAAGATATATTCGGATCAAAATATAAGTATTCTTCAGTGATTGGCGCAGTGGTTGGAGGACAAGACACACCACAAGGCTAGTAATATTTATTCTGATAAGGCTTTTAATAGTGCGAATCAAGGTTTCATGCCAGAGGTGCGGAAGTTATTACCAAATGACACAAAAGGGATCCGTACGATGCTGGAGATAGAGTTAAGGTATGTTAAGTACCGTATGAGGCAAGAGTTTACGGACCAGTTCACTACAGATGGATGTATCCCTTCGAGAGGTAAACAACGTTTAAATAGGTTACTATATCTGTCATCATCAATAATTTGTCATATCTGTTATTAATGGTACTTGAGTTTTTTAACACTTTAATCAAAACTAACACACTTTAATTAACTACTAACATCTAAACTAACAATTTAATCAAAACTAGTAACACTTTAATCAAAACAAACACACTTTAATTAACTACTAACATCTAAACTAACAATTTAACCAAAACTAGTAACACTTTAATCAAAACAAACACACTTTAATTAACTACTAAAATCTAAACTAACACTTTAATCAAAACTAGTAACTCTTTAATCAAAACTAACATCTAAACTAACACACCTTTAATTAACTACTAACATCTAAACTAACAATTTAATCAAAAATAACACACTTTAATTAACTACTAACATCTAAGCTAACAATATAAGCAAGTCTTTCACACTTTAATTAACTACTAACATCTAAACTAACAATTTAATCAAGTCTTTCACATTTTAATAAACTACTAACATCTAATCTAACAATTTAATCAAGTCTTTACACTAAACTAACACTTTAATTAACTTTAAACTAAACTAATACTTTAATTAACAACTAAGAAAAATAGTTACACATTTAAATTACTAATTAAACACAAAGTAAACATATTAATCAAAACAATAATAAAACATATATATAAATTGATAAAACAAGACTTACAATGAAATGGGGCGGAACGGGGAGGAGTAGCTCGAAAATGGCGGGAACGGTCGCGGAGGAGCGACCTTGTGGCGGTCGCGGACGGCGGTCGGAGGAGAGCGGCAACCTTGTGGTAGTCGCGGTCGGCGGTCGGGAGGGAAGGGCGACCGTGTGGCGGTTGCATTTCGAGTGTTGAGGAGGGAGATCGCCGGCGTGGGTAGTCGCCGTTTTATGGGTGTGAGATCGTCGTCGTGGGGGTGGGGGGTGGATGGGTGTGTGTGAGAGAGAGAAAAGAAGAAAGAAAATGAGGAGAGAGGGCTGCCAAGGGTTTAAATACCCTAGGCGCGGTCGCCACAAACAAAAAAAAATGGGCCATTTTTCTGGGCCCATTTTCCTGGCCAAAACTGGGCCAATTTTTGGGCCCAATGGCGGGATTATTCCCGCCATTGGACTGGAGACCGCTTTGTTCTGGGGACAGTTGGGCGTCCCCGTTGCTATCGGCGGTCGCCGAAAACCTAGTGACCGTCCGGCGATCACCGGGGGGGGGGGGGGGGGGGGGGTCGCGAAAACTCCCAAATCTTGTAGTGCTTCTCCTAACACATTGGTGAAAATACCAGCTATTGGAGTCGCCCTCTGGTGCATAAATATTTCCTTGCTCTTTATAGCCTGCCACATAACTCCTGCAGCTTTTTTCTTGCGCTGAATGTCATCAGAAGTAAGAGTGTTACTTTCACCTTTTAGATCAACAGCAACAATTTCTTTTTGAGCCTTTGTAATTTTATCATCAAAATTTCTGAACGAAAGCTTATTCCAAGATTTTAGCGCCAACTTTAACCTTTTAAGCTTTTCTTTTACAATATAAGCATGCATGCCTTCAACTTTATAATTATTCCAATAGCTCAACACACATGGGAGGAATGAGCTATCGCCACCATACTACTTGAATATCCCTGACTGGCCGAAGCTCCAGATCTTTCATGTACTACTCTCACTGAGTTGAAGTCCCCCATAACACACCATCTACCTTGACCAAACTATTGTTTAAGATTTGATAAGAACATGCGATGTATATCTTTCGCTATTCATACTTTCACACTAAATTAGTGAGATTTTTCCTTTTAGAATTAAAAGTTAACTAAAAAGCTCTTGTAAGCATTCATCTTCTTTAAAATCCCAAAATATCAATTCAAATAATAATTTTATTTTACTTATTATTTTAGTTCTTCCTCTCCTCTTTTCGAAAACTTCTTTAGCCCCCGCTACAAAATTCCTAGATACGCCACTGTCCATGATTCACCAAATTATTGTGTAACAGTTATAATCTTTATTTTCTGATTAACTAGAATTCGGGTACTCAGACCCAATTATAACACTAGATCAAATATAATAAAATGACTCAACAGTCAATGCCACAACAAAACTCAAATCAAAAGCTTATCCAAGCAACATGAGCCTTACTAAAAAACCTGCGATCATACTTTTATACGTTACAAAATTAGGAGCCACAGTTGCTAACAAAAAAAGGGCTAGGTGCGTAATTCAGGAACTTGAAGCCGGCCATGTTCGACCGCGGGATTAACTATACGTTCCCGAGGCCCTCGGAAGCTTCTGTGGTTCATCCATGGCTGCCTTTGACACCTCCACTTACCCTCTTTTTCATGCGCGATGCGGGTTGTCGTTGTGGCTGCCGTGGAGCATCCAATAGCAAAGATCAAGAACAAGGTGAACAAAGCTCTAAAATTCACCATTTTTAAGTGCTCGGTGCCTTTTGCAACGGGTGTTGGAATTTGCTGATCCATTAATAGGGAAAGACTAGTAGGTTTCTTTGCTTCGCTTTGAAGTCAAGTAAAAATGATTTCACCTCAATAGTGCCATACTTGATAATATATAAGGGATTATTACAAGTGGTGTGGTTGTGTCAACTGTCATGAAATGTTTGTATGTATATACAATAAGTGCATAAAGTTAGTAAAATGAGATGGCGACTCATACCTATCTCGTGTGTGGCCTAACAAGCATAATGGATTTGCATTATTTTCGTGTTAGGTTAGTGGTTGGTGGGGGTCCTAAGTACATTTTCTAAGTGCATGGTGAGAAATCACCATACAAGTTACATATTAAGGATTTGTCACATTTGAGCAAAGTCGCCAACCCTTGTGTTCTGCTTTGGCAGTAAGTAGTAAGTTACTGTTTTGGTAGGTAGCAACATAGTTCTCTTCATACTAGTCTAAGCTGAACAATCGTGTTATATCCATGTAGCATGACAATTTATTTACGAGAAATCGAGTGCTTTTAAAGGCAATGGTTGTAGTTCATGGTCTTTATTGGCTGAATTCTGTTTTTTTCACATCAAAACCACTCTCATGATAAAATAACAAATAAAACACTGAATTCAAGGAAAGTTAAGGAAATGTTGTAGTAAATATAATCCTACCTACTAAAATGAAAATGAAAAAGAAAAACAGAATCATACGCATTCATTTCAAGGAGAAGCTAAGAAAATAAGTTAATAAATCCTTCCTACCTAAAAAGATATAATAAAAAAAACATTAATAAACTGCTTTACTCAATAATTTTAAACCATTCACCACCCACTTTATTCCATAAGTTTACTTCGAGAACATGACCGAGCTCCCATTCCTCTCCTTTTCGTTTCAGATTGGCAATTCTGTTCCCAAATTCTTCAGACATATCTGCGAATTCCACAAATTGAAGATCACGCAGATGTCGAAGGCCTTCAGGCACCTCCGTCATCAATTTGCAGTACCCCATGATCAGCTTTTCGAGATGGGGCATACAACCCTCTTCCACTTTCACCCATCTCAAATTTTCTAACTACAACAATTCCAATACCTTGAGTCTCTGAAATCCTTTGGTTCTAAATATCAATCCCTTGCCATTTTTCAAGGTCATAAAGAAAAGCAAAGATTTTAGCTGGGGACCAGATTGTGAGGAGGCCTTCCAGCAGCTGAAGAGATATTTGGTGAGCCCACCGCTTTTGGCCAAAATGGAAGAAAGTGAGATGTTGTACTTGCCTGTATCTTCCCACGCCATCAGTACATTTTTAGTAAAAGAGAAGGGAGCTCAGAAATTACCCATCCGCTATGTGAGCAGAGTTCTGCAAGGCGCGGAAATGAACTATTTGGAGATAGAGTTGTTTACTCTAGCAATCGTGGCCACAAAGCGGAAGTTAAGGCCGTATTTTCAGTCTCATCCAATCACGATTGTAACGGATAAGCAGCAAGTGCTGGAAAGACCAGAGACCTGCGGAAGATTGGTCAAGTGGGCAATTGAACTTAGTGAGTTTGGTCTAGAATTCAGGCCCCGGACCTCTATTAAAGCGCAAACATTGGCGGATTTCATGGTCGAAAAAGGTTACAATCCAATTTGATTGTGTACAGTTTGTTTTTTTATATAATTGTTTTGGAGAGAAACGGTGTAGAAGAAGAACCCTAGTGTTTTTTTTTTACATAGTTTAGGGGGGATATCGCATCTAACTCATAGTTTAAGGGGGGATCTACAAAAAAATAACATTCCAAAATTAATACCTAAAATATTCCTCTGACACGCACGTGACTCGCACGAAAAAGGGATATTCCGAGGTATATTGGGCTGAATCAGGCAAGGGGGCAAATCGAACTAAAGTGCATAGTTTAGCGTGGAAAGTGCTTGTTAAATTTGTTTAAGGGGCAAGTCGCAAAAACGTGTATAGTTTAGGGGGTTTGATGCTTTTATCACTAGTTATAACTAAAACTCTCATCAAGTATACTGAAAATTATAACTTGGTGGGGCGTTATCAGATTAGGGACTGGATCCAGGAATTTGAGTTGGGGAAGGGGGAGGGGCTTAGTGGATTTTGTATTTCATTTGTGAATTGAGCATTATCACTAAAATGTTTTCGTGTCTATGGTTTTCATTTATATATCTTGGTTTTATAATCAGTTTCCAAACGCACAAGTTCATAATCCAATTACTAAAGGTGTAAAATACTTAGTATGTATAAGGAATACAAAGTGTCAAATGCTACGCTAAATTCACATCAATGTATGAGATATTTTTTCCCACTGAGGAGCCAATAATGCATTGCTTTTGGAGTTTCTGAAGGGTGACATAATGTCACTCTGAAGAAGGATTTGGCAGGTGAGTAAATTGCGAACACTAACTTGCATTATTTTCAATGGGCAATAAAAATCTCTATGTAATATTTATTAGTAGATATCGAAGAATTATTTGATATCGATAGTCCAAGCATGATACCCTATTGTCACGGACTTAGCTCCTTTCGATCGACTAACACTCGCACGACCTAGCAAGCGGAATCCTTTGGCCACTAGTCAGCCTTGATCGACCTGATTCGCACTAAGTGTGCGGTAAACTGATAGAATATCGGCTAAGTTAAAATGAATGCTCAAGTTGCTCGAAAGTTCACTTTATTGCTTGCTAACTCAAAAATGTTACAGAGGCTGGATATATATAGACTCACTCGACCGACATACTCGCCCACTGCCTTACCCGGGTAGGGTCCCCCATCGTTAGTCTCTCGAACCTTCTCGGCCCTTCACGTAAGCCGGTGTCCGCGCTCCTTCGTCGCGTAAGTCTCGAGCGTTCGTCACCCAAGCTCACCTATTACTCTCCTACTTTTCCAATAAGAATAATGGAGCATAGAAAAGTGGGTATCATTCGAGCTTATTATTTTTGGGTAAATCCCGTTAAGCCCCTTAAAGTATAGTGTGTTTCTCACTTTGCCCTATAATGTTTCAAAATTAGCATTGTACCCCCCCCCCCCCCCCAAGGTATAGATAATACCCACTGGCCCCTATCGTTGATCAACCGTTCATTTTTACACGTGTGCATATTTTTGTTCGTCAAATTTAGTTCATGGTGGTATTCAGCAAACGTTGGGGGGCACAACGCTAATTTTAAAAGGTTTGGGGACAATGTAATAACACATGATATGTTAGAGGGACTAACATGATTTACCCTCTATTTTTCACAAAAAAAGTTAGATGGGTTCTTTAGTGATTACTATAACAGAGTTGTTGCACCAAAAAGGAATGAACCAACTACTAACTACTGAATTTTCCCTCATATAAGCAAGTTTACGAATTATAGAAGCGATCCTCAATGTTATCACACTAATAATAAAGATCATAAACGAAATTCATGCAAATAGATCTAACCTTGTTGGCTGCGGCTTACGTATTAAGTTCAAAATCAGTTGTCACCTCTTTCAATAAGAAGACATAAAGAATGAAATATTGTCAAGTAACACATAATTAATACACAAAAATATAAAAATTATACATATGCAAGAAACAAATATAAATAAATTAAATACGAAAACCAAGCAGATTAATGTGTGATCACTTACCTTTAAGTTACTCTGTATCGCGTAAAATGTTTGTGTGTGCATAGTTTTGGTTGATATCTCTTGGTTTTATAACCAGTTAGTGTAAGAGAGGATATATATTTTTTGTCATTAATAACCAAAAATGATTTTGCTTGACATCTCCTGGTTTACTTAGACTCATTCTTTAATTTGTCAACTTCCAAAAATGATTTATTAATCAGAGTAATCACTATATATAAGCCAGGAATATTTCAAGCTAAATAATAATGCTGATTAAGCCATGCTTCATCTTTTATATCAAGTGACAATATAGAAATTCATTAAAGACTTGGTGTCCGTTGAGCATCCAGTAAGGGAAAAAAATACGTTTGGTCTCATAAGTTGGAATCCTCACGCATTTGATCCCGTAATTTGTCACCCCACTCTTTTAGTCCCGTAAGTTGGCAAAAATGTCCAATTTTAGTCCTATATCGCCGAAATTCCCTAAACTCGCCGGTTTTTGCTGATGTGGTTTCCCGTTGACTTAAAAGCTAGAGATTTGAATCCGAAAAAAAACCCAATCACATAACACGCCACCTAGACAATTACATGGCATGCTGGCCTAAACAATCTTTTATTTTATTATTTGATTACATGGCATCCAAGTGATCGTGCCATGTAACTGAGTATATTTTTTCGGGTCTAAATTTTTAGTTTTTAAGTCAAAAGGGAGTCACATTAGCAAAACTCGGCGAGTTTAGGGCACTCCGGCAGACCTGGGACTAAGATTGGGCGTTTTTGCCAACTTATGGGACGAAGAGAGTGGAGTGAAAAATTACGGGACCAAATGCGTGTAGGTGACAACTTATGGGACCAAACATACTTTTTACCCAACCAGTAATATGGAATTTGGATGTCAACTGTTAATAATTATTCCTTTTTTTCTCTAACTACTATTGCAACTAAGAAGACATTGAAGGACTCTACAGACTGTTTTCATTTCTTGCAAGTTACTGCTGCAATGCAATTGGTCGTAAATCGTAATTGATAAACAGAAAAGATCGAGTAAATTAGCTGAAGGTATTATTTATTTCTTCTAGAGTTGCTGTCGGCATCATTTTTTCTATCAAATTAGCCGAAGTGACGATTTTTTTATCGTTATATGTTATACAAAATAGATGTATGTATGTATGTTGATATTTGATGGAACGTAATTAGTAAAGAGGACAGACCGAGTTAGCAGCATTATGTTGTCTTTAGCTTTAATTTCCACAGTGATGCGAATTGAGATACATAATAATTCGTAATACTACGTATAAATTAAATCTGCACCAGAGCATCGATATAAATTTATAGAGTTCATGTTGATTGCCTTTTCTGTTAATAGCTCGATGCCTTTAAGCCTGCCAAATTTTCTTGCGTATTGACTCTCGTCTTCTATACGAGCGCGCGCGGTATAATTGGATTCCATGGATGAAACTTAAGTATTCCTACATTTTAAACATTTTCGATATATAATCAAACATCTTTTGTGAGTACTGATGGCATTTGCCTTTCAGCTATGAGACTAATCCTTTTTATTTTAAGAATATTATATAACTTTTCCATATTGGAACGGGTGTTTGAGCATTCTTAATAGAGAGGAAATTAACAATCAGCTTTGGTACTTAACAAGTCCTGCACGTACACTTTACTAGAAATATGGAGAAATGTTAGCTGTAGATGTTAAAACTCTCTGAGGTGACGTTTTTGGCGTAGCCAAAAAACTACGTAAAAGTAGGTGTTTTGTTATGAAACATCTGGCTTTGGGGGCATTTGACGCGTCCGAAGCATAGTGATAGTCATGGTTTGCTCTGTAATTGAGCATTTTTTACTTTTTGTTGTTGAAGAAAGGTGAGAAGAAGCACGTCTTGGTGATAATCAAAACACGTCAAGTTTGCCAATGTGAGTGAAATTGCGAGAACTTAAATGCGTTTCTCTGTATATTATCTTTCCTAGTTCTCAGGCTTAGTTTTTTCCCTTTTGTTTTTCGTTGTGATTCAATTAATAAGTATCTCAGTTTTAGGCTGGGGATGCTCTTATACAACTCCATCACAATTTTTGAGACAAAGATCAATCTTCTTAAGCTTTCGCATTTTGCTATTGTGGTCTCCCGTCAGTATCCCTAGAAAGAAGCTGCCATATCATATCTTGGAGTGACAGAGAAGATTCGTGATACCAAAGAAATGCGCATTGAGGAGCCAATTCTGTATATTAAAATGCAGATTGCTACTTTTAGAGGAGGGGAAGAGCACACTAGATAGTATGACTGACATTGATCCTTCCGTATATGCCACTAGCTACTATTGGTTTCATCCCATGCTATACATCCCGTCAAGATTTTGCTTTGTTCCTACAAAAGCGCACTTTTATACCTGGCTTACACTTCTGTCAAGTCATTATCGGAATCATTAAGTTGGTAAGATTTCTTTCTCTACGTGGTTGCTGAACATAGTTTTGTTGGAAGCTTGATACTTGAGGAGAAGCTAAAATTGGGGGAAAAAGTCCGTTTGGTCCCATAAGTTGGCACCTTCACGCATTTGGTCCCGTAAGTTGGCACCCCACGCAATTGGTCCCGTAAGTTGGCACCCCACGCAATTTTAGTCCCGTAAGTTGGCACCCCACGCAATTGGTCCCGTAAGTTGGCACCCCACGCAATTGTAGTCCCGTAAGTTGGCATCCCACACAATTTTAGTCCCGTAAGTTGGCTCCACACAATTGAGCTCAGGCGGAGGTGGGACTGAAATTGAGTATTTTTACCAACTTACGGGACTAAAATTGCGTGGGATGCCAACTTACGGGACCAATTGCGTGGGGTGCCAACTTACGGGACTAAAATTGCATGGGGTGCCAACTTACGGGACCAATTGCGTGGGGTGCCAACTTACGGGACCAAATGCGTGAGGGTGCCAACTTATGGGACCAAACGAATTGTTTTCCCCTAAAATTGTAACAAAGCTTTACCCCATCTTGTAGGAAAATGCTATCCCTTGTAGGCATTAGTTTTCACTTTTCAGTCTTTACGAATTACGATAATGAAGAAATAGAAACTCTTACAGACTTAAGTCACTAGGAACCAACTGATGAAGATACTAGAGATCAGTCGAGAAATAAACATACATATCCTATCAAGTTTGCTTCACTAAAGGGCATTTTCCTTCAATTTCCAATTTCTCAGCTGGACTAGAAAATGAGTAGTCCTTTCATGCGAGAGTCAAATACCAAATTGCTTGGTTTTACTCTTTTTTGAAGATCAAATTTCTCCAGGAGCATAAAGTATTAGAGAGTTTCCCTTTTTGTGTTGTGATCAGTTACTATTTGCTCTGAATTCTGATCTTGCTGTCTTATAATCTGGACTTCCAAATCAGTTTTTTGATGTATGTCTCGACTAGAAAAAACTGTTTCCTGTAACTTCACTGGTTAGAAATAAACTTCCAGGCCTATTTGCTTGTACTTAGTTGTAAGTTTTAGTAACTTCTGTTTGTTGGTAAAAATCAACATCGCCTGTGAACCACCCATCTCCTAGTTAACGACATTAATGGAGCTGCGAATCCTCTATTTTTTCTCTTCTTTTTCCTTGTTCTTTTATGACTTTCATGCTGTCAAAGAAGCATAATTCAATTTTTCATTGCTACTTATGACGTCATTTGCTACAAATTGGTGAAGCATTCTACAAATTTGGCCAGTTGCACCTAAAATAACAAATAAAATACTTTGCACCCTCAGTCCACAGTTAGTTCATGCATAGTTTTAGCTATAAATTTGGGTCATCTGCACAATAACTGTGCCTTGAATCGTACACCTTTCTTCTCTGACGGTCACGAAATTTTAATCTTGAGCGAAAACGCATGTATAGAGAAGTGTAAAATTGCTTGCAATAAGTTCTAAAATGTCACAGCAAGTTGTATCTAAACTTACGAGTGAAAAGGAACACACATTGAGGAGCTGGATTCAAGGAAAGTTATATAAGAAAATGTTGTAGAAAATGAAATTGACAAAAATAAAAAAATTAAAAAGAAAAACAACAGAATCAACCATACACGCATTCATTTCAAGGAGAAGCTAAGGAAATTATTTAATAAATCCTTCATACCTAAAAAAACATTAATAAACTGCTTTACTAAAATTTAAACCATTCACCACACACTTTATTCCATATGTCCACTGTGGGAACATGGCCGAGCTCCCATTCCTCTCCTTTTCGTTTCTGATTGACAATTCTGTTCCCAAAATCTTCAGACATATCTGCAAATTCCACAAATTGAAGATCGCGCAGATATCGGAGGCCTTCCGGCACATCCGCCATCAATTTACAGTCTTCCATGATCAGCTTTTGCAGATGGGGCATACAACCCTCCTCCACTTTCACCCGTCTCAACTTTTGAAGATCGCGCAAATCCAATCGCTTGAGTCTCTGAAATCCGTCAGCCCTAAATATTAATCCTTGAATGTGTTCGAGAGGGTCCTGGTCGCCGCTTAATCTGCTTCCTATCAAGTACAACTCCGTCAGCCCAACAAGAGAAGATGCCCAATGTGGTATCTTCTCTAAACGCCCGTCCAGATAGAGAAGTCGCAGAGATGGAAGAAAACTGGAAGTAGTAGACATTGTAGGGTAGTCTAGGTCTAGAGGAGCACAAAGACTTAATTCTCGTAAATTACACAGCTTGGAAATAGAGGAGCAACAGTCCTTTCCATCTTCTTTTTTTATACTTGTCAAGCCCAGTGTGCGCAGTTGAGTAAGCTTCCCTATTTCTACAACTATTTTAACACCACCACCAACTTCACTGGCATTCAAATGTCCAAGATATTCCAGGGATGACATGCTCCCTATATCTTTTGGACCTTGAAAACCTATAAAATTGTCATCTTCATACCTGCCCACCGATAGATATCGTAGTTTTTTGAGCTTTACAACTTCAGTAGGCAATTGTGTCACTCTGGTTTCCCAAAGATTTAATGACTCCAGATTGACAAGATTTTTGATAGATTTTGGAATGACTTTTACCAAAGTTTTGCTCAAATTCAAGTACTTTAGATGATATAGTTTGAAAACTTCATCTGGGATGGATTCTAGCGGAGCTCTCTCTAAGCAGCCTGCATCTTCTGCCCAATACCTTCTCTAAGATAACTACACAAGATGAATCTTCGGAACCAACCCATATGAGAGAACGAAGGTGATCAAAATTGTAAGTTTCAAGCGCGCTTTCGGATGAAGCATCAATTGCAATCCGACGAATCTTGTTAGTCCAACTGACATCTCCTCCGTCGCTTGCAATAAAACCTTCATTCCTTGATTTTGAAATAATATACTCTCGTAAAAGGTCATGGATACGGATAGATTTCAGCGTTCCATCAACATCTTTCTTCACTACTTGAACTAGACTTCGGTTCACAAGCTCATTAAGATAGCCCTCTGCCACTTCTTCCATTGCCTTTCCTTGCTTTTCTTGCACAAATCCTTCTGCACTCCAAAATAGAAATAGATCCTGTTTATCGAGCACTTTATCTTCCGGGAAAATACTCAGATATAGGAAACACGATTTCAGATAGTACGATAGATCATAAAAACTGAGAGAGATTAATTTATTTAATCTCTTTAAGTTATCTCCTTCTAATTCATCACCAATGCTGCGGTTGAACATTTCCCATTCTTGAATATTGTTGTTCTTAGTAGCTAGAAGGCCACCAATTACAACAATAGCAAGTGGCAATCCTTCACATCTCTTTAAGATTTTTTCAGAAATTTCCATCACATGAAGAGGGCACGAGTTCCTTGGAAACGCCTTTTTGTAGAACAACAGTTTTGCATCTTCATCATTTAAAGGTGCTAAGCTGTAAACATGGCTTCTAGTATCGGAACTGGCAGCATTTGCAATGCTATTAAAGCGTGTCGTGATGATGATGCAGCCTTGACATTTGTCCGTTCTTCTTGGAAATGCATGTTTGATAGCTTCCCAGGCACGTATTCTCCAAATATCATCTAGCACAACTACAAAATTTCTGTCTTGGAGAAAACTATTTATAAGTTCTCTCATTTCATCGGCATTCATGGACCCCAACTGTTGAGGCATTGGTTTCTTTACTTCCTCAAAGAGTTTCTTTATCATCTCCACTAAGAGATCCTCAACCTTATAGGACTCTGAAACAGTAATCCAAACGTGGTGTTGAAAAGCATCCTTCAATGATTTATCATCGTAGACTTTTTTAACAAGGGTGGTCTTACCCATCCCTGCCATGCCTACTACGGAAATGACTTTGAGTCCACACTCACTAGATTTAAGCCACTGAAGAAGTTGTCTCTTTGGATGTTCAATGCCCACGACATCCGCATCTTCCAATAGAAGTGCATCCCCTCGACCATCGTAGCATGTCTCACCTTGATCTATAACGGGATACATGTCCCTGTATTTTAGATAACTCGTGGAAGTATTTTCGACTCTTGACTTGATTGTTTTAAGTTGTAAAGCAATTTGACGGCGGGATTTTAATCCTTTTATCGAGCCATATATTTTTCTTGTGCGAGCACTAAATCCACTGGCACCGTGATATGCAAACTGGAGCTTATATTGGTCAAGAACATCCTCGACATCATAAGCTATTTCACGCACTTGGGCCATCAATTCATTGAGCCGGGGATCATCTTGTTCTTTAGAATCAACAACACTGATGAATGCTCTCATGTTCCGTAGTTCATCAAATATGAGACGGGCTTCTGGTCCTAATCCTCCCAGCAGGTTTTGCTCGTATCGTAACCAGGTTGACAAGTTGTCGAGGAGAAAAGATACTGCACTGTCTGCCATACTTGCTGTTTCAATCCTTGATGGAGGAAAAGTGGTTCAGTGTAAGTATGAGTATGATGTTATACAAAGTGTCAATTGTTATGATCATTTCACATCATCTTTATTCAATTTTTATTAGTGGACCCTCTTCTGTGAAATGCAGTCAATGAATTATATCCTATACTTAGTAATTTTAACCGATCTACATGTAAAAAATTGATATCAAAGCTCAAGTTTATTTTTATTTTTACTTATTTGGTGATAAGGGGTTAACGTTGTTTGAATTGGAAATTTGTATGGATGTTCACTTAAGGAATTTTTGTTTTAGGGAAAAAGCAAAAGTACATACTTGAATATTTTACGTAATGCTTTCAAAAAATTTCAAATAAATTTTAACCCATAGCTTCTGAAAAAGAAAAAAAAAATCAACGCATAACAGTCGTAAGTTATGATACAATAGATTGAAAATATAATGTCACACGGTGGCTATAAAATTTTACTCGAGTTATTTGCATAGAACAAAGTTTCTTTTCTTTTCTACGAAAGTATCAAAACGTTCCTATTTTTTTCTTTACCGCAACGAAACACTATGTATATTTAGCAATAATATTTTTTATGAATGTTTTGAAACATATTGAAAAGATCTTGAAATATTGCAACAAAATTCTAATATGATAATTTGATCCATGGTTATTTGCAAATAGAAATTAGCACAATAGTGAAAGGAAATTCAAGTTTAGCTCATGCGTTGCCGCAACAGCTCAATTTCCTTCGAATTACTAACTAGCTAGTCGAATATTGCAAAACGTTTTAATATTTAGAAGATGAAAACATGCTCCTGAAATGATAATTTGATCCACATAGTTATTTGCTAATTAACTACAACTACTTATGATTATGTTAATTGAATATAACATCTAAATATATATATATATATATATATCACAATTGCCTTCTCTATACTAACGTTTCTAACGACTGCTAATCGCAAATGAGAGATTACTCTATACTACGTATGATTACTATATGTAGAACTTCAAACAAATATAATAGTAATCTTACTATTTTAACCAATATTAACTAAACACTAGTTCAAAAGATCATTAAACTAACAAAGTATTATTTCAATTCATGTATTTTTAGTGAAATTCTATAGTTAAACTCACAAACACATCAACATTTTTCTAAAATCAAGCAAAAAAAAAAACAAATTACTCTATTTCCGACCGAATTCCGGTCGAAAATAATATTCATGATTATTTTCGACCATACTCCGGTTGGAAATCTGAGCCGAAAACAATTTACGACCGAGTTTCGGTCGGAAAATTCGGAAAATTTGGCGCATTTCCGAAATTTTCAAATTTCAAACTTTTTCCGACCGGAATTTGGTCGAAAAATATCGAAAATTTAGGCGGGCAAAGGGGAAAAATTCAGATATTCCAAAAATTCAAATATTTTCTCCAAATTCTATATATACACTTCATTTTTCACCCATTTTCATCAAAATACTCTCTTCATCTTTAAATACTCTCCAAACACAAATATTTCACCAACAAATTTCAACTTAAACAATTTTTTCATCTTTAGATACTCTCCAACCACAAAATTTCAATATATTTCAATTTTCAATATTTCATTTCATCTTTAAGGAAAGACTCTTTTCTTCCTTTCATCTTTAAAATAAACACTTTTTTCTTCCTTTCATATTAAATAAACACCTTTTTTCTTTTCATCTTTAAAATAAACACTTTTTCTTCCTTTCATCTTAAATAAATATTTTTTGACTAACATTCACTTTTTATTGTTTAGATTGGTGCAATAAATCGAAATATTTCAAAAAAGGAAAAAAAAATATTCCGGTAATTATTATCGAAATATTTTTTTTTTCCATTCTGTTGAATATTATTTTCGACCGGATTCCGGTAGGATATACCTTAAATCTTATTTCCGACCGAACTCCGGTCGGAAATTGCTTAAATGTTATTTCCGACCGAATTATGGTCGAAAATAACTTAAATATTATTTCTGACCGGTGTCCGGTGGAAAAAAGTGGAACAATCTTTCCCGACCGGACCACGGTCGGAAAATTTGCCACTGGAGCACGGTCGGAATATTTCTTTTACCGACCGGATTCCGGTCGAAATATTTGCTACTGGACTCCGGTCGAGATAGAATGTTCCGACCGCAGTCCGGTCAAAAAATCGGTCGGAAAAAGTTTCGACCGGCCTCTGATCGGGAAACTTTTCCGACCGAAGCATCCCCGACCGGAGTGCGGTCGAAAAAATGTCTTTCCCGACCGGATTCGGGTTATTTCCGACCGCAGTTCCGGTCGGAAATGGCCCGATCACTACCCATCTCAAATTCTCTAACCTCGCCAAATCAAATTCGGATACCGATTGTGTTTACCAAAAAAAAAGAAAATACTTAATGTTACCAAGGTAGACCATACTATGTTTTGGATAGTTTAGTTTTTGTTTGTAAAGATAATATCTGAATTTTTCATTTTCGACAAATCTTTAATTCCACTATTTATGTCTTCTTCTTTTAAGTGGTAAATTGATTGATACCCCATGCACAACCCACAAGGTTAGGTCTACTTACATGAATTTCAATTATAACCTTTGTCATAATTGTGATGTAGTTTTTTTTTCCTTTATTTGATAATTTTTTTTAGTTTTACAGTAGTGACTAGTGAATGTTAAAACTTAAAAACATAATTCGTACATCACAATATCACAGGTTATCTCTAGCATTGTTGAAAGAATCTCTAATTATTGAGTTTGCATATAATTACACCTACTGCATGTTACAAATTTGGCAAACCGAATCAAATTATTTATCCAAATACCGAATCATTGATACGACAATATTGTTTTGCACACCCCTAGTGATATATTTCTATATATAGTACACCATTTGGATAAACTATCATAAAGTGCAAGTTTAATTAATTTAAGTCATACGAAAAAATGATGATACTACTTATTTACCCCTCATTACACTCTAAACTTTGTTATTAGTTGGGATATAACAGTTATTTATTTTAACTTTAATATTATTTAAGCCTTCTCATTAAAGAAAATAAAATTATTACTTAATTTCTCTTATATAAAAATAAGGTTAAGATATATAGATTTTCTATCTTTACATGTGTAATCTCTAGATATTTAAGATGTAATCTTTACAATTTAAATTAATTATTATTTTATAATAATTAAGGGGTTCAAATTGAGATTTAAGAAATTCACTAATGCAAAAAAAAAAAAAAAACAACTAAATAAAAGATCGAGTAGAACCAATTACTAACTAGTCGGATTTCCTTCATGTATATCGATCAACACGTTTACTGAATAAAACAGCTAAATCACAATTATAACAAAAGATCATAAATAAAATTCATGTAAGTAGAACTAACCTTGTGGGCTGTGGCGTATCAAGTGAAAAACTCAACTTTTTTTTTATATATAATAAGAATCTTATAGATCGAAAGGTAAAGTTCTTAGAATATTATAGATCTAAGTGAAAAACTCAACTTTACCTCTCAACATATAAAGACATAACGAATAGACACAACATGTTAGGTAGGTACGTAAATCAGAGATGTTTATCATCATTTCAAACAAAAAGAACGGTCCTCAACTCCTCGTACATTCAGGCTTGGGCCAATGCTCATTAAAGGTCGTGTCATATCATATCATTGTTATGTAGCTCACATGCATAGTGTAAATCAGCAATATATCTTTTCAAACAAAAAGAACGGCCCTCGACTCCTCGTACATATAGGCTTGGCCTTGGGCATATAAATTGCGTTTTGCACCTCAGGAATAGGTACCTTTAGCATTTTGCACCCCCACGGGTTACAAATTACAATAGAAACAGTCTTGTACGTACGTACTATCTACCATGAAATTCTACTAAGTTTTGAATTAATTAGTTGCAGTAGACTTTTATATTGTGGCCGTGTCGTCAGGCTTATTGACAAGCTAAAATTTATGAAACAAACCATAAAATTAAAGTGATAAAAGTTGCAACCATTCCAAAATAGCTTATTAAGAAATTTCTAAATAAAAGTATAGAGAAGCCATTTCATAAACAAAGGACGACTAATGGGGATGCCAGATTAACTAGATTTCAAGAATCATCTATCTTTGATCCATTCGATCACTACCCATCCAACTGTAAACGCCCACATCGGGAACATGGTCGAGCTCCGACTTCTTATGCCTGTTCACAAATTTATCGGACATGTTGGTGAATGTCACACGTCGAAGATGTAACAGATTTTGGAGGCCTTCCGGCTCCTCCGCCATCAATTTACACCCCCTCATGTTCAGCTCGTCAAGATGCGGCATACAACCTTCTTCTACTTTCACCCATCTCAAATTCTCTAACCTCACCAAATCCAATTTCTTCAGTCTCTGAAATCCTCCGGTCTTCAATATCAATCCCTCGCCTTCGTAAGCTAAATCCATTACAAGGTATAGGAGATTTGGTAAGCCTTGAATGCGCTCGAGAGGGTCTTGGTCCCTCCTTAATCTGCTCCTTTCCAGGTACAACTCGGTCAGCCCAACAAGAGAAGGCGCCCAATGCGATATCTTCTCTAAGCAACCACGCAGAAGGAGATTCTGAAGACACGGGAAACTGGAAGTAGACATAGGGTGCTCCAGGTCAATCACCTCACCCTCGATATTTAAAACTTTTAAATTACTCAACTTGGACAGGGAGGAGCAAAGATCCTTTCCATCTTCTCGTCTTAGCTCCGTCAAGCATAATATCCGCAGTTGAGCAAGCTTCCCTATTTCTAATACTGTGTTAACACCTTTAGCCCTCAAATACACTAGAGTTTGCAAGGATGTAAGGTGCCCCATAACATTTGGACCCTGAAAACCTTCTACTTCAATTCCTTCTTTAAATTTGCCCACTAACAGATGCCAAAGCTTTTTGAGCTTTACAATTTCAGTAGGCAATTGTGTTACTTCGGTATCATAGAGATCCAACGTCTCCAGATTGACAAGATTTTTGATAGACTTTGGAATGAGTTTTACCTTTGTTCCACTCAAGCTCAAATACTTGAGATGATATAGTTTGAAAACTTCGTCTGGTATAGATTCCATTGGAGCTCCTCTTAAGTACAACACTTTTAGCAACTTGCACCTTCGGCCCAATACCTTGCGTAAAATAACTACACAAGACGAATCTTTGGAACCGATCCACAACAGAGAACGAAGATGATCAAAACTGTAGCATTCTTGCATGTTGTAGGATGAAGCATCAAGTGCAATTCTACGAATCTTGTTGGCCCACCTCACATTTCCTCTGATGCTTGCAATAAAATTTTCATGCCTTGATTTTGAAACAATATACTCTCGTAAAAGATCATGGATACGAAACAATGTTGGTGTTCCATCAAAAAGCCTATACACTATTTGAATTAGACTTCGGTTCACAAGCTCATTGAGATAGCCCTCTGCCACTTCATCTATCGTCTTTCCGTGTTTTTCTTGCACGAATCCTTCTGCACTCCATAATCGAATCATTTACCATAGTTTCAAGTAATTCATCTTCCGGGAAAATACTCAAATATAAGAAACATGCCTTCAAATAGTACGGCAGGTCATAAAAACTGAGAGAGATTAATTTTTTCAATCTCTTTAAGTTGTCTACCAATTCATCACCAATGTTTCAGTTGAACATTTCCCATTCTTGAAAATTGTCGTTCTTAGTAGCTAAGAGGCCACCAATTACAACAATGGCAAGCGGCAAACCTTCGCATCTCTTTAAGATTATTTCGGAGATTTCTTTCAAATGAAGCGGGCAAGAGCTCTGAGGAAATACCTTCTTGTAGAACAACATTTTCGAATTTTCAGCACTTAAAGGTTCTAAACTGTAAACATGGCTTTTAGTATCACAACTGGCAGTGTTCGCAATGTTGTTAAAGCGTGTCGTGATGATGATAGATCCTTGACTATTGGTTGTGCTTCTTGGAAATGCATATTTGACAGCTTCCCAAGCATCTATTCTCCAAACATCATCTAGCACAACTATGTAAGTCTTATCTTGGAGAAATCTATAGATGAATTCTCTCATTTCATCGGCGTTCATATACTTCCATCGTTGAGGCATTGGTTGGTTTACTTGATCAACAAGTAAGTTCATCATCCGTGACAAGAGATTCTCGATCTTATATGACTCCGAAACTGTAATCCACATGCGGTGATGAAATGTATCTTTCAATTGTTTGTCATCATAGACCTTTTTAACGAGGGTGGTCTTACCCATCCCCGGCATGCCAACTACCGAAATGACTTTGAGTCCACCCTCAGTAGACTTGAGCCACTGAATAAGTTGTTTCTTTGGATTTTCAATGCCCACGACATCCGCATCTTCCAATAGAAGTGCATCCCCTCGCCCATCGTAGCATGTCTCGCCTTGATCCATTACGGGATACATGTCCTTGTATCTTTGATAACTTCGGGAAGCATTTTCTACTCTTGACTTGATTGTTTGGATTTGAGAGGCAATTTGGTGGCGGGATTTTAACCCCTTTATCGAGCAATAGATTTTTATGATTCGATCATTGAATCCACTGGCACTGTGATTTGCAAACTGGAGCTTATATTTATCAAGAACATCTTCAACGTCATAAGCTATTTCACGCACTTGTCTCATCCATTCATTGAGCTGGGGATCATCTTGTTCTTTGGAATCAGCGACTCTTAGGAACGTTCGCAAGTCCTCCCAGCATGTTTACCTCATGCCGTAGCCAGGTCGAGAAGTTGTTGAGCAGAAATGATACTGCACTCTCTGCCATACTCGTTGGTTCAAAGGTTTCTTGTTATGTGATGTGTGCTGCATTCTGTAATTAACATATGAATATCAGTATAACGTTATACTAACTGTCCAGCGTTATGCTCAACACTCATCATCTCACTCTAATTAAGTGAAGAAAAAAAAAACGGGAGGCAATTAAAATCTCTATGTAATTGTAGTCCGTGCATTATATCCTATGTAGGCATGTACAATTATAATTAACCAAGCCATTGAGCACTTCACACTTATATTTATTCACACACACGTGATTACTTTTGAGCTGAACAATATAGAATAATTATTTGTTAGGATGACGTGATGATTAAAGTAATTAAGAGTTTTAGAGTTGAATGAGTAGTATCTTGTAACATGTATTGGTAATATATTTGTCATGTTTGTCACATATTTTACTCAAAATCACCCTTAACTTGTAAGACGTTACAACTTGGGATTTTATTTAAATTTAATTTGTGTAAAAATAATGGTCAAGAAAGTTTTGCCAAAATGTCTAATCCATCAAAAAGTATCGAATCAAGAACAATAATTACTGACTCGAATCAATTTGAGTTTGATTTAATTTTATAGATCCAAGTTTTGAAATTTCCAGATCAAACTTCTTATCGAAATATTGAATACGATAATATCATGATGTCGCACACCATTATGCTTATTAGCAATCTTAGTCGATCTTCGTTAAGAAACTGATATCAAAATTAATTATTATTATTATTTTTTTTTTTACTTATTTGATGAGTGATGACATGCGGTTAAGATTTGTTTAAAGTAGAAATTCGTATGCATTTTCATACAAAATGATTTTTAATTTCGTGATTATACAAAACGCAAAGACTTGAATCTTTTCGTAATGCTTTAATTTCATAAATCCAAAAAGTCATAAAACCCATAATCGATAAAGGAAACTCAACATATAAAAGGCGTGTTAATCATGATACAACCGATTGAAAAAATAATGTGAGAGTGGTCTAAAAAACTTCACTGGGGTTATTTGCAAATAAATATTACACAGTGGATGGGATACCAAACAATTAAAATCAACACAATAGTGAAATGAAATTGAGTTTTTAGCTCATTTGTTGTACCAACAACTCAATTTCCTTTGGATCCACTTTAGCTGTTAAAGGATTAAAAGAACTAACAAGTATTTGGGGCTAAATTGAAGAATTAACAACACTTGAGAGGGTTTTTGCAATAAGCACTTACAACATATGTTTTTGACATTGCTCCGGGCTGTAGCGCTCTCCTTTTTGTTGCACAATTCACTGGTTCTTGCTTTGCTTCACACACAAAAGCTCACGGTTTAATTTGCACTCTTTTAAAATAATTAATTAATAATTATTTTGCAATCACTTCATTGATATTTGATTATGGCTTCTTTTTTTGGTAAAATATTTGATTATTGCTTCACGATTATTCAGTGCACAACTCCTACCTATTTATAGTATGGGTCCGTACATACTTGTCAAATCTCACCCACAGTCTTTTAAATGCAGGTGTAATTATATGCAAACTCAATAATTAGAGATTCTTTCAACAATGCTAGAGATAACCTGTGATATTGTGATTTACGAATTATGTTTTTAAGTTTTAACATTCACTAGTCACTACTGTAAAATTAAAAAAAAATCCAAAAAAGGAAAAAAAAAAACAAAAAAAAAAAAAAAACTACATCACAATTATGACAAAGGTTATAATTGAAATTCATGTAAGTAGACCTAACCTTCTTGTGGGTTGTGCATGGGGTATCAATCAATTTACCACTTAAAAGCAGAAGACATAATTAATAGTGGAATTAAAGATTTGTCGAAAATTTAAAATTCAGATATTATCTTTACAAACAAAACCTCAACTATTCAAAACATTAAGTAATTTGCGCATATAGAATTATATAGAATTTGGGAGTTAGATTTTTTAAGGGAACATTATGGCCCATACTATTTAATACATGTGAAATAACTGGATGATGTTATACTAAAGTAATAATGTTGCTATCAAAAAAAAAAAAAATACTAAACTAATGCTAGGTTACAATAATTAACAAAAATATCTAGCGTTGAGGCAGTTTATAATTGCTATATTACTATATATGTGTGTGAGTTCACTTTAATTGCACCATGAACGTAACTTCCAATAAGTTGAGAACTTTATATATATATATATATAGTTGCAGACTTCATATTTGTGGTCATATCGAGAAGCTTATTAACATTACATCTCTATGCTTCGTTGTAACATAACGTCATCAGACAAAAAGAATTCTTTTACGATTGAAGTCTAATCTTACTTTAATTTCAAATTAGGGGGGAGCATAAAAGATTTATTTGTTTATTATTTACTAATAGTTGGATCCACATCAAATTAAGCACGATAATTGGACAAGTACACGGGTTCAATTTCATAGGTGGGTTGTTGCCATTTGCAATGTCCTAAGTCCTAACTCCAATACATCACAAGCGCATTAATTAAAGACGAATTGTCCTTTTATTTTTTTTCATTGATATATATATATATATATATATATATATATATCAATCTCGAGAAAGAAGTAAATAGCACCCAGATTTTCTCTTTTTGTTATTTTGCAAGTGTTTTCAAATGGCAAACTGTTTCGTTGTCTGTTTCTTAAAAACATAAAAAAAGAAAAAAAAACGAAAAAAGAAAAATGTATCTCTTAACAAATCGCTAGAACTAATTATCATTTTTCGTGTGAAGTTGTGTTTGTTGACTCAATGAGGATGACATGGTGAAGAAATGTAACTATAATTAACATTAACAGTGAGTGTTCTATTCGTGTGAAGTTGTGTTTGTTGTCTCAACAAGGATGACATGGTGAAGAAAGATGGTACGTAAGTTTTATGACTTTATCTATTTAGATATATCCATTAAACTTTTCTACACAAAAAAATAAAGTTAAAAATAAAATCATTAGTACCATTTCATTAGTTTGGACGAACTAATTTACGACGTTGACACTTTAAATATTTCCACAAATTCTCCCTTAAAGTTGAATTCATAAAAATAAAAAATAAAAACGTTTATTTATCTCTGACTTTTATTAAAACAAAAACACACACAAAAGAACCTTATTATTATAAGACAAGACTATATACCAGTCTAAAATATAACTACACAGAATTAACACAAGTACAAGGATCTATTTGCTAGTATTTCAGAAAGCTAGAAGATCGCGTCTTAGCATGAAGACAGAATTTAAATTATATATACGAAGCTCCTAAATATATTGATAGTTTTTTGTACCTGCAATTTGAATAAAACGTGAACAGACTGGTCATAAACCATTAGTTTTGTTTTCAAGCCATTTTCGTTTCGTGCAATCGTACGTGATTGTTATCTTCTCAAATAAAAAAGTTGACCTTTGGGACTCTTAAACAAATAAAAGAGGAGATATAACATCAGCAGCCGAAAGCAATTAATCTTGTAATTAACGTAACACGTTCATGAATCACGACCCCAAAGCAATATTAGTGGAGAGAATGATGCAAATTTTTTTTATTACAGTAATTTTAATTAGGCAGAAATGCTAAAAATGCCCATTATTTTTTCTCAACTTTAGTTTTTGGCCTTTAACTTTTTAAGCCTGAGTTTATGCCTTGTAACTTTGTCAAAATGCCCGAAACATTGTTCATTGCTATGTGGCTGCCCATGTCATCAAGTTTTGCATATGTGGAAAAAAAGTTGCTACCATGTCATCCAATTTATAATTTTTATATTTCTTTATAATTAGTTTTATTATATAAATTATAAAAATTTATTTTATAATTCTAATAACTATTAATTCTAAAAATAAGGAGAAATAGATATTTAATAATAATAAATCTAATTTCAAATATTTTCTTACCAATTAAAAAACTTAAACAAAAAAATGATAAAAAAAAAAAGTAATCACTTTCGCCCCTCTCCGCCCCATAGCCCACCACCACCTTCACCTGCACTGCCGCCGCAGCACATCAACACCACTACAACCTCCATCTGCACAGTCGCCGCAGCACATCAACACACCACAACCTCCATATGCACAGCCGCCGCACTACACCACCACCAATTTGCCCCACCGCCGTCGCGCCACCATAATCAAAGATCCGTTGCCGCCGCACCACAAGAAAATTTGGAGGAAAGTGATGACCTTGAAATTTGGGAAAAAATGACGACCGGGATGGAGGTGATGGTGGTGGTGGGCTGGGTGGGGGAAGGTGACGAGGTGATGGTGGGTTGGGTGGGGGGAGGGGAAGTGACGACTTCCTTTTTACTTTTTTCTTTTTTGTTTTTAAAAAGTTTTTTTTAATGTATGTTTTTAAAATTTATTAGTAATTAAAAATTCAGTTTTTTAAATTTATTAGTTATTAAATTTTCAATTTTTTTAATTTAGAATTATATTATAACACAAAAATATAAATAGGGGGAGGGGGTATTTTCTTTTTTTATTTTTCTATTTGTTATAAATGTTATTAGTTATTAAAAGTTAATATTTTAAAATCAGAATTATAATATAAGTTTTTTTTTATAATATAGTTAATTATAAAAAATTATAAATTTGATGACATGGTAGCCACTTTTTTTCCACATATGCAAAACTTGATGACATTGGCAGTCACGTAGCAATGAACAGTGTTTCGGGCATTTTTAACAAAGTTACAGGGCATAAAAGGACAAAAAGTAAAGTGAACAAAAGATAACGGGCATTTTTTACAATTCTGCCTTTTAATTATGAACTGAAACTTTGTCGTTGCATGCTAATACAATTTCATTCGAATATCGTAGTATTTGCATGTAAACCATAAACTCAAATTAGAATAATAAACGAATATTCCATGAATTTATTCCATGCAATGGACTCATACATATTTGATATTTCGTTCAATTAACAAACGATGTTTATTCCATGCAAAAGACATTTGTCATTGTTTTCCTCTCGTAGTTTAGTGGCAACGATGTATATAGATCATGGATTTTTCATTCAAATTATGTAATATATATATATATATATATGTGTGTGTGTGTGTGTGTAAGTATTACGTATAAAACACCAACAATCCATTTATGCAAAAAAAATTGCAATCACAAATTGTAAAAATATATTCAGTATAATTTCTAAATTCTAAGTGACATTGCAATATTATCCTTCGTAAAATCTCATCGGCATCACTCGATCCACGAGATTATTTAAGGAATATTATATGAGTTTTGCTAGCCTGACCGTCGCTCTAGGAGACTGTCATACAGTCTCAATTGTATTTATTGCAATTAGAGGTTTTGGGATGTTTAAATTCTCTTAAAAGTCTATTATATTTAAAACTTATTAAAAGGCCCCACATTTGATGAATTAAAAAAGCATACAAGCATACTTACATATGCAATATCCTAGAGACGAATTGCTATAGAACTTATTATATTTGAGGAAAAATAATATCCAGCAATATTTATTTTCCATTAATATTCATAGAAACATCTTGAAATGATAAAATTACAATACAAATTTAGAGACATAACGTCTCTTAATTTTGCAAGCATGTTCTCTTCAACAAATTGAAGTAGAAATTCCTTTATATAATGTAATTGTTTGATGTTAGATTAATTATCTTGATATTTAATTCAAAATCTACTATTTTACTTAAAGATGGGAGACCTTCAATTACAATTTCAAGGTGATTTTTGAGGACCTACCAAGTTAATATATTTGTCACTTTGGATAAAGAATTTTGAGCTACGATATCTTCAACCAATTGACAATATTTTATATTGTTGTTTAAGTACTTCTAACTTAAATTTCTAAATTTACTATGGTAACAAAATTAATATTTCTTTTCTTTTTCCTTATATATATATATATATATATATTATTATATATAATGAAATAATTAGTGTGTAGCAAAATACCAAAGTTTTTGTCAAATTTCATTAGTCTTTTTTATGTTGCTTTTGTTTTTACTAAAATTTATTTATGATATACAATGGTGAATGTTTGATTATATGTTCAAGTGTATTTTTTGAATTAAATATTTCATGATTCAATTTTAGGTGTTGTGGGTCTTTTTCAATAATAAACTTGGCGTATTGAGTAATCAAGAGTGTAACCATGTATCAATTTCTTCAAACTTCTTGTTAATTTTTTTCGGGAAACCAAGACTACAAAGAACAAGCAAATGAAAAAATTATAAATAAACTAAGGCACCTTTAACTGAATAAAAAAGTAATATCAAAATTTTGAGGCTTAATTTGAAATTTAAAAGTGAGACGGTGGGACTGTAGGACTGTCACAAAAGCATTTTCCAATATTATAATATAATTTTTTGGCAAACAACCTTAAAGTTTTACTAAACCAGCAGACAACCTATTTGCCTTATAAAACAAAAAACAAAAAGAACAAAATCTTCCTCCTTTCATTTCTCATGTATATTTATTTAATTAATATATCAAGATTGCTTTTTAAAAGCAAAGAGATTACAGCATACATTAATATAGTAAAGTATAGAGGAAACATGTGATGAACGAATTCACAAACAACTTTATTGCGTAGGATTCCACACATATACAAGGTCAGAGAAGAACTGCCCTATTACAGCTTTTTCCCTCAAATACCTCCAACGATCCCTAAACTTTCTTTAGAGTATCAAGTCAAAGTTGGTTGATGAAGGATGATGAGACTATAAATCTCGATCGGCGGTGGAATCGGCAACCACTATTCTTAGGGTCCAAGTAAAACTCTCGACGTAATAGATAAGGGGCGTGCACATAAATCTTGGACGACGGTGCGGGCGCAAGTCAAACTCCAGACCGACACAATGGCGGTGGATCGGGAACCATATTCTTAGGGTGCAAGTAAAACTCTTGATCGATACTATGGAATGTATATCTCATCCGTCCAACAAACTAATTTGAAAAATGTGACACATCAGACACAGACCTATAAGGTATAAAGTCAACTACTTTAATTTCTTTGACCAACTTGATTAACCTCTTTGACCAACTAGACCACTAAACATCCATTAGATAAAAAGTAAGACATTCCTCGACTAGACTACTATGATATAAGAATATACATACATATATATATATATATGTGTGTATTATAATATATATATTACATTAAGACACACCCATGCTCCACTTGAGAAATCCATGACTTAGCTTTTGTGTAAGATGATATAAGATGTTATAAGAGCACTCAAGCCTTGATATGAAGGCTAAGAGATGCAATAAAGTAAGATAATTAAAGACCTCTGCTTTAACCAACTTATAGCTTTATAAAATTAAATTAATCCACATTTTGAACAAATTTTTGTGAATTTGACCCTTTGTCCTCATCAAAGGATCACATGCCTCATGCAAAATACCTAATTTCTTTTCCTTCATAAACCCCCACATTTGTCACCTTCAATAACACATTCCTCTCTTATCATTTGCTCTTAAGCTCACCCAAAAAAAAAATGGCAACCACCCCACAAATTCAATCCCAAATGTGGCTCCGTTGCCTCGCCTCCGCCTTCCGCACGGCCTTGGCATGCACAATAGTCGCCGGAGTTACTCTCTACGGCCCAAAACTCATCAACAAGCAAGTAGCTTTCCCAGCGTTTTCTTACGTGACGGTTATGCTTATTATGACGGATGCCACATTAGGCCACACTCTTCGCTGCTGCTGGCTGGCGCTTTACGCGACAGTTTTGGGAGTTTGTCCCGCAATTTTGAGCCTTTGGATTATAGGACCGAGGCGGCTGACTATTAGTACCACGGTTGGCGTGGTAGCGGTTAGTGCGTTTGTGGTGGCGCTTCCTGAGAAGACACATTTAACGGCGAAAAGGATAGCGTTGGGACAGATTGTTATTGTCTATGTCATTGCTTTTGTTAATGGAGAGACCACGGAGCCGATCATGCACCCTGTCCACGTGGCAGCCAGCACGGCTGTTGGGGTGGCGGCTTGTGTGTTGGCCCTAGCGTTTCCGTATCCGAGCCTGGCGTTTTGTGAGGTAATATAATTTTATGTGACACATTGATAAATATATCACAACTATTGTGTCATGTATAAAGTGACACTTTTGCTAGCTATTCTTTTCAATGATTTAACATATGAATGATAATTATTTGCAGGTGAGGGAAAATTGCAGATTGTTTATTGAAAATGCAAGTGAAAGGCTGAATTTATTAGTGAAGTCTTTCACTGCTGAGGAGATTACAGTATCAAATTCATTGTTATCTCAAGCAAAATCTTTGAAGATCACAAGCAAGAAACTATTGAGTAGCATCAAATCAAAGAAGGTAATTTGGCCGTCTCACGCCTACCACAACCCTCCTCCTTTAGGACAGCCAGAGAAAAAATTCACTAGCGTAGTTATTGCTTAATGTTGATTAAAAAGTGAAACTTTGGTAATGACTAACGAGATCGATTTTAATTTCACAAAACAGGAGAGCATGCTATGGGAAATACTTCCATTCAAGGTGTTTAAATCCATAGACACAAATCCAGGACAAAAGTTGCAAGATCTTGAAACAGTGTTAGGTGGAATGGAAATTGCTCTCACCAATTGCACTGAATTTCCAGTTAGATTATTACATGATTCTGAGGTTAAAAATGAAATCTTGATTATGGAGGACAAAATCTTGAATCAGGTGAAAACAAATCTTCCTCAATCAGATAAAGAGATGGAGCCAAAATTTCTTCAAAAACTTCAATCCAACAACATTTCGTTAACACGAAAAAGTTTACCTTCTCTGTTCTTCATGTTCTGTTTGAAGCTCCTTCATACCAAATCGTTAGGCGTTTCGCCTAATAGTGCCACCAAACAAGAATCAAATGAATTCAACAAAGAGCGAAAAAGGTGGAGTGGTTTTTCGATTGAGATTAGCAACATGAGACTAATGCCAGCGATAAAGTGCTCGCTTTCATTAGGATTCGCGGTTCTGTTTGGCTTGTTGTATAGTAAGGAAAACGGTTTCTGGGCGGGGCTTCCGGTTGCTATAAGTTTTGCGTCGTCAAGAGAAGCAACGTTCCGAGCTGCCAACGTTAAAGCACAGGGGACAGTTCTTGGAACTGTTTATGGAGTTATAGGCTGTTTTCTTTTCGAACATTATGTAAAGATAAGGTTCATTTCTCTGCTTCCGTGGTTCGTTTTCTGCAGCTTCTTGCGCCAGAGCAGAATGTACGGACAGGCAGGCGGAATCTCGGCAGTTATAGGCGCGGTGCTAATACTAGGCAGGCAGAATTTTGGGACGCCAAGTGAATTTGCGATAGCGAGGATAGTTGAGACTTTTATTGGATTGTCGAGTTCTATTATGGTTGATATTCTGTTGCAGCCAACAAGAGCTTCTGTTTTGGCCAAACTTCATCTCTCCATGAGTCTTCGTTCGTTGCACGATTCTGTGGGGTCCATAGCTCTCGACTCCTCGACTAAATCTAGTTTGCAAGAAGGGGAAAAGAGGTTGAAACTCAATGTAAATGAACTTGGAAAGTTCATTGAGGAAGCTGAGTTGGAGCCAAATTTCTGGTTCTTACCTTTTCATAGTGCTTGTTACAATAAGATGATGGGCTCATTGTCCAAAATGGTGGAGTTCTTGAAATTCGGGAGTCGTGCGCTCGAATTCATCGAACAAGAATCGAGAAAAGTCGACAGCAAAATATGGAATGAGGCTGTTGGTTTGTTGGAAAGTGATCTCAAGCTCTTCAAAGATGCAATACTATGTAGGACAAAGTGTTTTGAAGGGATCAGCATGGTTGAATCGGTCGAACTACTGGAACGGGAGTTTGAGAAGAGGAAAAACTCCGTCGATCTTGAAATCGGGAAACAGAATTTGACAAAATGGTCGAGATCAGATGACGACGAGATGGAGAAAAGCACAAATTCTTTTCTTCAACATTTGGAAGGAATTTTAATTGGTGTTAATGGTGAAGAAAAAGATGTGGAGGGGCTCAAAATAAGAATGATATTGAGTTTAAGTACACTAATCTTTTGCATGAATGGATTATTAACAGGGATTAAGGAGATTGAGGAGGGAATGAAAGAGCTTGTGCAATGGGAGAATCCACCAAGCAATGTTAATTTGCATGATATTTCATGTAAAATACATGCATTAGGGAAAAATTTCAATGATTGATAGGTGTGTAATGTTTTGTAAAGAATGACAAAATATATATATATATGCTTAATTAGTTTTGATATGAATTAATTAGTTTTGGTATTCTCTATGAACAATTTCTTTCTTAATTAATTGAATGTATAAGATGAAACAAAAATTGGTTGCATACTTTCATCAATTTGTTTTCTAACATGAATAAGCTATATGCATTTAGTTTTTCATATTATATTGTTGTTTGGTTTGCTTTTAAGACTTAAACAAATAAATAATAATGGATAGAGAAGTTGTGAACTTTAACTTGATCGTAAAAATGATTACATATCAATAATTAATATTCATCTTTAAATTCATGTCAACCATTTGTTTCATGAAACTAGGAAAAATAATCGTGTAAATATTAAGAAAATTTTGAGGAAGCAAGCAACTTAGTGAAATGATTAATATTTTAACTAATTATTTGTGTTTCATCTATATATAATAAAATGCATGGTTTTAAGACAGCGTTCCTTGTTCAATCTTGTAAAGTTCATAAATATAAATATTGAATTCTATCTGAGATTGATTTTGTATATTAATACTCGACTCTTTTCCACCTAATAATATTATGCGATCTATATTATAATAATAAAATGCACATACATAAATCAATAGCCTTTGATATGTCTTAATTGAATATTCTAGATTCGAATTTTTTTTTTTACTTGATTAAAGATGACGAACAATAAGTAGGCTCCCCATTGATTCATCCATTCACAAAATCAAATGTTTATCAGGAAATTTGGTTATGTAATTATATTAAATATTACAGTTTTACTCCGATTAGAACACTAGTTAGCTATATTTCGTAATACTTTTTGTAGGGAAAAAAGAAAAAAACCCTTCGTAGTTTAAACTTCTCTCCCTCCAACGCAATTCTTCTTTTTTTGTTCTCAAAGAAACCTTCACTTCTTTTTACCCTATACTTCTCATTCCAACGTGACTATACATACATAATACAACAAAATCACGTAATTAAATTACCAAAAAGTTTACGATCCTTCCACGACATGGACGATGACAACGACGAGTACTATCTCCACGATGGTGAAGGATACGACCTCGGGAAAATCCGACCTGATAATGCATATTACGTTAATGCGTACTTTAGCTCATTCCCTCACAAAGATGACCACGCCAATGCAAACAAAAAGAAGAATGTGATGAGAAAAATCAAGAAAGTGGAAAAGGATATTAAAAATAGTAGCAGTACAACTAGTTGCAAAAAGAAGATTATGGAGCATGTTGATGATCACAAGGACGTAATGGTACTTATGAAGAAAGTGGAACATGTTATCAAGGGTAGTACTTTTGATCAAGAACAAGAAAAGACAACTATTGATAAACCTTGGGGTAGGAAGAGGAGTCGTCGATTAGTACCACCAAACGACATCCCTATTCATCAAGAAAATATGCACGCCCGGGTTAACGACGTTGATGATCATGGAGTTATAATTGATCATAATCCAGGTACTATAACTACGTGAAATCTTTCTTGTTTCCTAATATATGATTTTTATTTTTGAAATATCATATTGAATTCATACTTTTGTTGTAGTGAGCAACGATAACGACGAAAATCGTATTCAAGAAAACATACTCGCCATGAATAATGTTGATCAGGGCGCCATAAATCCTAATCCAGCCGGTATGTGCTTTCAACATAATTTTCTTTCATTAGTTTCTTTTATTTTTTATATTTAAGTTGATGTTATGCCTAGCTAGTTACATAATTAAGTGGTATTTTTAATTTGTATATGTTTATTTAACTAAATGATATTAATATAATTTAGTATTTTCTTCATTGAATATTTGCATCATGTACAACATAACATCGACTTTAAATTTCATGTGATTTAACTCTCGTCTTGTTTAAAATCTTAAGCTAGTAACAAAAGTCTAACATTTGCTAAATAATTTATATATTTTTCAACGCTAGGAATAATAGCGAACGATGCAATCGCAGCGGCTATCCACAACCCAGTCGAACCTCATCAGCCTGATCTTGACAATAACGCTGACATTGGAGTTTTGGTATTCAAGAAGCAGTTGACACGTACTGATACAAGCAAACACCACAATCGGCTTTTGATTCCCAAGAATCAACTTCTGCATGAGTTTCTCACCGTAGACGAGGAACGGACGTTGGTAAACGAGCAATACGCTGTCGTTCCGGGGACATTGGTCTTTTCCAACAACGAATACGATATCCAATTGAGGAGACAAAAGGTGGGGACGAACAGCAGCTGCTACACTATAGGGAGCCCTTGGAATCAAATTAGAGAGGACAACGGGCTCGAAACCGGGATGAAGGTGGAGCTCACGGCATCCAGGCGAGGAGGGCAGCGGTTGTGGTTGACGCTTACCAGATCGCAAGAGTAAGAAGAAAATTAAGCCGGGAAATTGTTATCTGTTGCATGATGATGTGGTGCAACCAAGTAATTTTTTAACAAGTTACTAGATCCAACCGCGTATTTATGAGAAATAATTGAATTGGTTGCACCATTTCATAATGCAGCTCTTTTTTCTATCACTAGAAAAGAATGCTATCAATGTATGCTACTTTTGATTTTTTATTTCTTGAATAATTTATAGGTCAAAGTTTTGAAATATTTCAGACGATTTATGGTGGATTTTTTATGTGTGATTTATGGTATGATTTGATTAATTTTCAGGGTGGTGAAAACTGAAAGTTTAAACATATGCATGTATGTATAAGAGAGTTAATGGCAAAATATAAGAAGAAAAAAAACAAATATAATTGTTATGCTTCGTTAATATATAAGATTATAACCATCCTATACTATAAAATGGGGAGAAGAGACAAATAATTAGGAATAGTTTGCTAGGTTGGCGAAAGTGCAATTTGCCAGGTTGACGAAATCTATGCGTCACCTCGTGAATTTACCTAATGCGCATTCCAAAGATAGCGGATACACATTCTCACGTCATAAACAAAGTAAAACTTCGGATCTCATTCTTGAAGGGACCACAACGATTTTCATTATATCTATGAAGGCAAGAAAAACATCCAAAGAATTGTTCATGGTATATCAAACACAAGCACATTCAAATTACAAAAAATATGAAGTTTAAAACAATTAGTAACTACAACAGGCATATTTTAGCTTATTATCTTGCAAAAAACGAATGTGCTCTTCAACAACAAAAAGGTGATTCAAAATAACTAGTGGGAAACTTCAAAATCAGAATTATGAAATGCACTCATTCTATATGAATATTAGAAACACCACTCGTAATATCGCTTGCACGTGGATCGTTACTCTCTAAGCAGACGCCCCGAGGATCTTCTCTCACTAGCAAGGCAAGAACATTTTGCGAACTCCATGCTTGGACGACGTTGCTGCTCGATTCACCCAAGGTGACGGCGAAGACAGCGTCAAACCCGCCTGCACCGGGAACACCGGCCAACAGAACTCCTTCCATATTCATTGTGGCGTCCAATAGTCGAGTTTGCGATTCGGGTTCAATCTGTAAAAATCATACACGAGATAAAGAAGTTACACATTATGCAAACTCTGCACGTCTTTTTATATAAGCTTCCAATCAATGGAGAGAACTTACAGGAATTCCAGCAGACTCGCCCATCTTGCGCATGTTAGACCTGATCCCAAGCATGGCATCTCGAGCTCCTAATAGTGCTTTGACAACTTCTAATTGGTTTAGTTCGCTAGCCCCTTCCGTCCACTATTACAAATGGTTAAAAAACTCCATTTAAATGTTTGTATAAATAGGTAAATAATAGACAAACATAAGTACAAGAATCGTACACAAAGAGCACTAAATACCTTCTCTGACGTGAGCGTGCTGCATTTCTTGATGGCGCTTTCATAAGCACCATAATTATTTTCCGCCAATTTGCTTAAGGTGTTGAGGTAGAATTCAAGCGCAGAGTTCGCTTCTGACAACCTTTTCCATGTCTCTGAAGAGTTTTCTGGGTCAGCCTTTTGCCACTTCTTAACAGCCCCAACCATTGACGGTGTTGATGATCCGCCAGCTCCTGGTTCTCCAAGTAACTGCACATGTGTATATCTAATAAAATTCCTCCCGAGCAAATTTAAGAAAAAAACGCATGTGCTAATCAAAAACAATAAAAGCGAATTTCCGTATGACTAGTATGGATACCACCAAGTATATTTTGTGTTCAAATTGGCCTATTGCGTATCAGGTAAGGGACCCCACATAACGGTCAAAAAAACTGTTAGCTACTTTCATTTGGTTTCCATCATAAGGGTTTTAATTTGCATAACAGAGTAGCTTAAAAAGGTATTGATTTCTTCTTGGCTGAAAGATTTTGAAATTGAAATAAGTATAAGTAAGCACTTAAATTGCAAAGGATCCTTGGCATGTATATTATGCGACTTACCAAAGTCATCAATGGAGGCAATGAAAATTTGGTCCTTTCGTGATCCCAAGTAGCTTTTAGCACGTCGCCAATGGCTTCTTCTATTGAAATTCCATGAATAGCTCCCTGCAACGCAATATCCAAATGGCGCATTATACTAGCAGCAGTCGTAAGCCAATTCATTAGGTGCACAATATTTCTAAAACTTATAGCATCATGTGAAGAAACATGGCATTACATGTAATTTCACAATAGCATAAAAACTTAGGCAAAACAAGTGCAAAGGTACCTGAGCTGAAGAAAGTACTTCCGGCGAAAATCTAATATAGCGCTGACTGCCATAAACAGCAGAACTGACATCGAACCCACTACCCACTTTGCCCTGTGCAATACAGTGAGCAGTCTGAGCAATAATATGAACAAAATCCAGTTCTTTGGCGCTTTCGTCCCCTACACGAGCACAGTTGGTAGCCAAGGGAATGTTGACCACTCCAAGGTAATGAAGTAAAGAAGCAACAACGGCAGTTGTCATAGCTGCCGAAGAGCCCAACCCAGTTTTGGCAACTTCAGGCTTGCAATTTTGACCACCTGATTCTTCCGCATTGAAGGTAATGGAAGTAAACGGCAGAAGCAAAGCCAGTGACTCTGGAGTCAGAGGAAGTCCACGGGCTTCAATCTGCATAAGATGCAAATACATCACCGTTAGAATCCGTCATGTATCAAAGGAAGTGTTCATTTTGTTTCACATCATTTCATCTCAAGAACGAGAAGGAATCCAATATCTAAGCACCAAACCTATGCTTATGACAGTATTGCCATTCAGAATTAAGAATATGGCTACATTACGATCCACAGTGGATGCATATCCCAACACTAAAAGCCTTTTAGATAAAGTATCCAGAATAACGCAGTCGGGTGGATTACCTGATTTCTATATGAATAAAATTCATTGCATCCTAATATCGTGATATCAAGACCTGCATGACTAATATATAACAGATATTAGATTTTCTGAAGCATAGGTACCTTTCAGAGAAAAACGAGCTGAATCAGACATTACCTTGCAAAAGAAGTTTCTCTAATACCTCCTTCCTACTTTCGTCAAATGTGGCACGTGCTGCTGCTATTGCATATTGCAATGCATATTCCACGAATGGATTCCTTGAGTCGCTGAAGTTAAGCAAGGAGCTTAGAACAGTGAGATACCAACTAATCGGAAGATTCGCATTACAATATAATGTACATAAGAATCAAAATATAGTCCATAATTTACACCCTAATGTGAATAAAAATTATCAGATGCACGATGTTCACCTTGAAGAGACACACTGAAGTAAGAGATGCTTTAGTGACAGTTTATACATCGTTTCTCTTCCCATCTGAGGAGAGGTCAGTTTTATATCCGTCCATCCCTGACATTAGAAAGGGATACCGTAAGAAATTGAACTTAAAATAACATATGGAAAGAGCAGCGGAGGAGGACGAGCAAATGAATCCTACAAAAACAGAACATATTTACACAAATTCTAGCATACCCATGCCCAGCTTCCGGGTCTAATTTCCGCATACAGCGGTTTAACAATCGCATAAAATCGAGCATTCGTGCTCAGCACAATCCCCGCATTAGGCCTTTCCAAAATAAGGTACCCCCCGGTCATCAAAACCTTCCCAGGAGCAGAAGCAACCCTGTCAACCACCAAAATCAGCACAATACGAAATACCATCGCCAATTACGTGTACAATAAGACCAATTGAGTTCAAATCAAATTCCTCATAACAAGACTCACACTTCCATCTTGCTTGCAAAATCACCGATCCGGCAACCTCAATTTCTGGCTTTAAAACAACACAATCAAGTCAGCAAGAAGCATTACAACGACTTATACAAAACACATAACAGATCATAACCGGAAAAGATCGCTCTTTCGTTAGCTACCGAGCTCAAAACAGAAAAGGGAGATTCCAACTCCAGCTGGGCACAAATAAAAATTACTTCTTTTCACAAATTCACAACAAATTGCTTCAAATATATAAATCAAGTTCAAGTCTTTTTACATTGTCAACCTTAAAAAACCATAACCCACTTTTAAAAAGTAGAAAAAAAATATCAAAGTGATGAATACAAGCACACCCAAATAAAGGGGTCCAATAAAAAAAGTAATCTTTATATCAGATTTCTACTTTTGATCCATGATGAACAAAATCAAGATTCGAGCTTTACAAGTCAAAATTGATTGGGAAGTAGACTTTGAGCTAAATAGAATCTTGTATGTAGGTATATAGATACAGCAGATATGTATGTATATGAATCAAATGGGAGCGAGAATAAATTATTACCTGGAGAAGAGAAGAGAAAGATGACAGTCGACAAATACTATGCTTCACGATTTTGGGTTTTATTTGATTATATATATAAGTTGTTTATTACATTTGGACAAATAAAAAAGAAAATGGAAGAGAGTTAATTTTTATTTAATAATTAGAAAGAGCAACTTCAGTATGAAATAGTTGGCTGAAAAAATATAGAAAAATTGAGTTATAAATATTATTATAAGAAAATTAGCACGTGATCTTTACTGATTTACGACAAAAAAATGGTGTGCTTTCCAATTAATAAAACCAATATGTCATCTAGGCAATAAGAAAAATGTATTTTGGTGTAATGAATTTAACTTGATTTCCAATTTGTTGTGTCTCGTGCTCGTACACATATATCAAAGTTTCGTTTTGCGCCCATGTTTCAATAAGTTAAAAATCAGAATTTTTTTCCTTAAATTTCAAGATCTTTTGGGCATGTTCCAAAAGAATCGAAAAACATCTAGAGTAGCTTGTTTGTTTCATTTTATTTGAGCCTAGAATTGCAACGTTTTGTTAAAAAAATTGATTAGTACGATCCCTAGAATAAAAGGGGCGATCTTGCAGTTCTTAGTCACGCGGCATTAGATGCTCTACATCAGAGTATATGAATGACTATCTCTCAAGCACGAGTTTATTGAGGACAAATCTAAACTTATGCTTGAGAGATAGTCATTCATATATCGATATCTAATGTATCGACCTCGAGAAAAGAGGAGTCATGATGGTCCACCCCTACCCTAATCACTTAGATCCCACAAATGAAGCGAAAGTTGGATGTGAAAAAGAAAAGGAACGTTGATCTGTATCAAAAGGCGCTTGCTCATAACTTATAATACTTTCATTACGAAAACAAATAGGTCAAATGAATAATTTTTTATGCAAACACAATATAAATTTCTTCAAAATATTATTGTTTAACAAAAATAATTGTCCATACAATCAAATTAGCATACACTAAAGGGGCTAAATTCTTAGCTTAAAAATAATACGGGCCAATCGCGCAATCACATCATTTTAGTAGGGGGCAAAGTGATATGTTCCCATTAATCAAACAAATGAAATTTTCTTTCAACTACCCATTACTCCACAAATTTTGCAATCAGCTCCCTATTCACCGGCCGCCGATAACTCCGATCAATTCTCGCCGGGAAATCTAAGAGAGCGATGCAAACATTGGGCGAATTCAAGCTACCTCATTTCTTCAACTACCCTCCGTATTTCACGTAATCAATCCTCTTCTCTTATTTTAATCATGAACCCTAATTTCAAAATTAGGTCAAGTATCTGTACTTTTTTTAAAATCGAAATCTCATGATCTTATTACTGTATATTGTTTTTGTTTGAATGTGGTTGGTACATTTTGTGACGAATTATGTTGTTAGTTAGTTAGTTAGTTCATTGGTGGAATTTGTTACTAAATGATGTATGCAATTGAGTGTTTTGATGCTGAATTTGGGCTATGATTGGATTACTTCATGTGTCTTGTTGAATTCGGGAGCTCGTTTTTTCGTGCTGTTTTACGAGACAGGGGTTCTGATTGATCCCCTGCTTCTAGCTGCATTTTCGAGTAGATTGTTTTTGTGATGGGACGTTGATGTGATGCATAGTCGTCGTCCTTTCAGTGGAGGATTGGATGCTTGTTATCTGATTTTGAGATAGTTAGCTAATAAGAGTCGTAAGCATCATAGTTGATGGGCGAATGTTTTGTTGATGAATGAAGGTGAATATACTTTCGCCATGGCACGTGGAGATTGGTGTGATGCATTTTTACGAAATCTTTGAGCGTCTGATGTTATAGAATTATGAGTGTTGCTGGCGTGGTGTATTGCTTAAAAATGTGATATTTCTAGGCAGGTTTGTTTTTTTTTTTTCGGATGGTAATGTGTGCTTGGTTTTTATAGTTTGCAGCCAATACGGGACACGCGAGAGAAGCAGATACAACTCTGGAAGGAGCTCATACTTGAGTTCTGTCGAACACGAAAGATCTTTGTGGTTGGACTTGATGAAGATTTCCCTCTGTTTACCAATTCAGCGATTGAAAGTAAGTGTTCTCCTTTTCGAGTTCGTTGATTTCCCACTGTTTGTTCTGTGTGTACCCCAGCTGAAGTCACGATTCGGCTTTGGGATTTGCAGGATCTTTAAGTCATGAAGCGAGGGAGGCATTTCTCTCAGCCTTAGTTTTGGAAGGTCGTTATCCATTTTCCTAACTTGTTTAGTTTAATCGAATCGAATTGGCAATTGAGGTAGATGTCCTACTGCTTTCTCGTATCTTTTCTTTGACTTGACAGGGCGTGCGGAATGGTTAGATAAAGGGCATAGAAAATGCTTAATTCTTTGGCATAGGATCCAAGATTGGGCTGACCTGATAATAAGTTTTGTGAGTATTGCCTTTCTTAATGCCTCTGATGACTTGACTTGAATTTCAATTGATTTGTAAAATAATTTCTACCTTATCAGGCAAAGGATAATGGGTTGGAGGACGGGGTTATGACAGTGGAGGAAATACGCTCGGGTATTGAATCTCGAGGGACAGGTAAAATTTCATAATTTTGAAAGGAGTATATGTTCCTTTGTAAGAAACGGTAGTGGTTTCCTGCTGCTTTTTACGTAGTGAGTTTTACTTTTTGAAATCCTGTAACGTGTTTCTACCAGGGGCAAACTTACACGTTTGTTTCTTGTGACCAATGCTTTGTTTTTTTTATCCATCTTCTCTAACTCGTGCTGCTTGCCGTAATCCAGAGCTTCACGGGATGGACCGAACTATTCTAATGCGAGCTCTGAAACACCTTGAACATAAAGGGAAGCTTGCAATATTCAAAGGAACTTCCGCTGATGATGAAGGCGTCAAATTTTCTGTTTAGCTAATTGTGGACTTTGTTTGATTGCATTTGGAGCTTCTGAATTAATCATTTCACCAGTATTGCTTCATTGAGTTTGCCTAGAAATATGTACATAGGCAAGAGATCTTGTACTAATACAGTGTCTTGTTATTTGTAATACTCTTTCCATATACCACAACAATACAATCCATTTGGTGCAATTTCGACGAAAATCTGCATGTGGTCGGCTGTTCGTAAAATCGTTCGTAAATTTGAAACGTTCATATAGAAGTATGCATCTCCATCTGTACTATAAATCATAAGGCTTGTTGATGATTATTCGTAAATAACATGCTACTCAATATCCCTGCAAAATAGATACAGGCAACCCAACACCACCTCTGGTATTACTATGTGATGCAATAAAAGCCAAAAGAAGGTATAAAGTTCAAATAACGAGAAGTTCATGAGTATAATAGAGACTAATAGTATAGGTGAAACACAAACAAATTTGCTGGTGAATGGGATAAGATTTACGTGCACAAAGTTCAATTATTTAATTCAAGAGATAGGAGGAGAAAATAACAAAAAGCACCAACGTGAAAAAGGTGAATCACGAGTCATGACACCAACCATGAACCACCTAACACAACAAACTATTCTTTTACCGTGGAAAGCAAAACTTGAGGCCAAAAATCAGGATTTTAGCGGTTTGGAGCCACGAAATTATGTCGAAATTTATATCCATATATCCTCAATTAATAATTTGATTTTATATATTAGTAGTATATCAATTTATTAAAAATAATAAACAACCCCTAGCCTAAGAACACATTTGAGGAATAATGCGCTACTTCACATTCACTGTAATTCACATTCTAAATCACAAATCACAAAACATAAAACACATATTATCAGATAACATGATCGATGTCCAAGTCAAGCAAAATGTATATAATTATAATAAAAATCTCGAAAAGACGTTCGACATAATGAAAATCCAATGAAAAAGCGAGTTCTCAGTTTGTGAGAATAGCTAGGTTCTTAAATAGTAAAACATCATATTCCTTAATGGCAACAACAGTACACCACCACCAAGACTGGTCTAGAGGTACTTCACCATGCCACGACCCTCGACACTAAGTTTGGTGGCCTGAAGCTGCTTTCTCTTGGGTGCTTTCAACTGCTGCAGTTTCTTGTTCATCTGCATATACATAAAAATTTCTGAATAAGGAACTCATAACTGGAAATTAAAAAATTAAATAACCTCAAGTTACAGAAGTTATAAGATCAAGAGATGAATAATTATTAAAGAATTCCTTAGCACAGTCAGATTGTAACATCAACCCGATGTGCTACTTGTATTAAATCAAGCAACGAGTCCTTGATCAAAAGATAAATTTTGATTGTCATATATCCCTAACAATACTTATCTATCTTACTCTTGTTTCCATAATATAATCTCAGTCACCATGCTAAAAGGGCGGCAACTAATGTCAAATGCTAAGAGTTCGGTTTGATGCTATAAACCATAAAATCAAGGTTTTTTTTTATCTAATAGCCATGAATCCATCAAAGACGGTCCATCACACTTCATAGGCAACTACAGGTGCCAAATCAGTGAGAACTGAGAAGCATAAGCTCATTGGTACGGCAAACTTCTTCAAAGCAAAACTTAATAAAAAGAAGCCTCAGTTATTCATATGACAAATAAAGAAGATCAATAACTGGCTGCTACACATAATCGCTAGAGATGAATCTTCACTTAAAGGGAGATATGAATAACATTCACATCTTTTAAGGTAAAGACCCAAACACATTAGACTACATAGAAGGAAAAATGAGCAAGAAGCCTCAACGCATTTACTATTGCATGAGAAAGAAGCAACAAAATTTTAAAACTAATGCCATTCATAGAAACACCATTAAGCGTAGCCTATCAAGAGGAAGCACTAATAATTGTGCAAGTTATGCATAGGACATTTTCTGCTGAATTGCAATCAGTTACCAACCTTAGCACGGCGTTGATCTTGCACCACTTGTTTAGCTCGCGCACGAACTTCACCTGGGTCAACCTTGGACTGAGGCCTCACCATAAAGTCCATTGGCATTGCTTCTGGCCTTGAGGTAAGCTGCCTAGAGGATGACTGGGCAGATTTTGAGCCCCTGCAAATTGGCAGAAAATCATCAAGTTGATGCATATTGAATGAAAATGCAAAAACAAATCTACCGCAGATCAAATGGGACGAACAATTAAGGAACCAACAGGCAGGACAAACGTCTTACTGTGAGAATTCAGCTAAGTCGAGGTCATCCTCTTGGGATGTCATGCCGGCTCCTTTGCTCATACCTCTGTAAGGTTCAACAAGACATTAACTCTATTGGAAATAACATAAGTTGTCCATTTCGTTGAGAAGACCAAATACATACCTTTTAACAGGAGGCCTCCTGAGAACTCTTTCGTCCTCCAAGTTTTTCATGTCCTCATACCTCGTGCTCTTATTGAATATTGGTCGACTCTGTATAAACAAAATATAGAAATTAAAGGTCCCAAGGTAAATTATTGATGAATCAAATGAAGGATACCAGTGACATTCAACATTCTGGATAGGTAAAAATGACAAATCAATATGAAGGATACCAGTTGACCATCCAACAACAACAAGAACAACAACCAACCCTGTAATCCCAATACATGGGGTAGGCTATATGAACCACAAAAGATTCACGTCACGACGGCTACCAGTTGACCATCCAACATTCTAAAACTAAAAAATGGGGAAACTATACAAATGTAACTCTTATGAAATAATAATCCTCATATAGAATATCAAGCATGTCTAGTTCTTGATGGTCACAAATTATTACTTCAGTGTGCCACACAAATAAGTTTGTCTTTTTCATTTTTTTGCTCCGGAAAGACATACCCTCCCCCCACTCCAAACACACAAAAGGAAAAAAATCAACTAAAGGAAAGAAATGAATAACTTAAGGAGCACTAGATTGGAAAATCATATTACCCATTTATCGACCAACTCTTTGGCAAGCTTTCTGTTGGCTGTAGTCTCCTCATCAGATTTCGAGAAAAACATGATAACCTAAAAATTTCATGCACTCATTCAAATTAGTCCTCCCAGTATTATTACCATGAAAGAGAGAAGAATTAAAAATATAACATTATATCACAACAGTAAGCAAAGTTCAACCTTTCCAAGACCACTCCTTTTTAATTGTTCTTTCCGATCATACTGCTCCAAGTCAATTGGAAACTGCAGGAAAAAACAAACACAGACTGTTACCTCTGTACAAGAGATATATCACGGTACATCGGAAAACGGAATAAACCCCTTCCTTACATCATTCAGAATCTTCAACACTGCAGCACGGACGTTTATATTCGGCAGGCTTCCATCTGGTAGTGGCTCGAGCCAATTCTTTAAAAGAGTTAAAACTCCATGATCCAGAAACTCCTGTTGAAGTTGCTTTCTGCATAACAAGCCACCATCATTCAACCAGACTAAAACAATCCAAACACAAAAGCATCAACATCAAACAAGGAAAAACAAATGCATGACAAGCAACTAACTTTGAGAGCACATCCGTAAGAAGAGACAGTTTCTTCAATTTATTAATGGCAGGTTTTCCCTGCCTGTTCAGTTCCGCATCTTCTTCTGCGACAACCTCAAGCTCGGCCATCACGCCCTCAACTAGTAATGCGATCTCTGCAGCACTTTTTTCAGTTTTCTTTTTTTTCTTTCCCACCTTGAAAAGCTGATTGATTTCGTCATCGGCTTCTCCTTCTTCTGCCTGGAAATTAATATAGAAAGAAACAAAATCTATTAATTTCCTAACTCTAAACCATGCAAAAAATTCCTTTTCCAGATTCAAGAATCACAAACCAAAGCACTTGCTACTTAATCAAAGGCCAAAAAATTAACAAAGAGCACCTTTCTTTTAAATCTGGATCTCATTGTTAAAGTAGAAGATTTGGTCTTTTAATTCTTCAACAGGGGGGTGGAGGCGAGGGCTTGCAGAAGGATTATGAATGAGTGAACAGAAAGGAAATTTATAAATGGGGCATAGATTTCCGAAATAGAAAAAAGTGAATATGACTCATGAAAAGCAAGTAAGCCGTTACGTAATTAAGACAATCAGATCTCATCTGTAATCTAATTACAACAATAAGGACTACCAGTATATAAAACTTAAGGACAGCGCTAAACGTGGCAGCAGCCGGTTTTTTTTCTTCTTTTTTTATTTATTTTTTATCGGGTTGTCAGGGTCAGACAGATGGAGGGGTCACTGAAAGGGTTCTCGCAGTTACAGGGTTAGGTTCAACAAGTGGGGAACTTGGGCAGTTCTTGTTTATATTCCTATCTCTCTCATAATGCGGATTTAACATTCTTGAAAACCTTGGAATTGTCATTTCATACCCGGTTGATATTCATATTTGCCAATAATAAAAATGAGCTGTTAAGAGTAATCAGTTCACTCGGAAAAGAAAAAAGAAGTTGTCAATATATAGATTGTACAAACCTATTGATTATTTTACGAATCAAATTGCCATATCAGACACCAAATTTGTTTACCACCACTCTATTACAAATAAACAGTCTCATACAGAAAGTTGAATGCAAACGCGCAAGCATTGAAATACCTATTTCAGAGTTGAAGATTTTACAGAACTCACAAAATAAATCAACAAAAACTGATAATGTTATGACTTGAAGATCTACGTTATCTGATTACTCGAATCCTAACCTGCGGAGCGCGACTAGGAGAATGTCCATTATCACTTCCATAGCGGTCAGCAGGATCCAGGCCAGTATCATCTATGAAATTATCATCATCCACAGTCCTGGGATCTTCTTGATCATCCTGTATCAATTTACGACAAAATTATTCAACAATAAGACACTCAGATTTAATAATACAGCAGTGACTTATGTATTCGTTTGACAGGATTTTCACACATAATATTGACCTTATTCACAAACTCAATTGATATAGGAAAGTAGCTTTTATGACCTAGGGTAGACAATGTGAACCAGAACACCTAATAATAAGCACAAGCCACAAGAATTACAAAACATTGCGTCAGGGTGACAAATTTTAGTCCGGATACACCTTCGACCTCCCTCAGAACTAATTTGTCACCTTACTTTGTGAACCTCATCTCATCCCCTCTAAACGTGTGTTGAGCAGAACTGCAAAACCATGTACTTGATCATAAATTAATGATCAGCAGTAACTCTGAACTCAGCGTTTGAAACCCAATATCAGGCATGCTGGAAGTTAAGTTGAGGCTGATCTGGGCTATAAATGTAAAATAGAAGTTGAAATTACCCACTATAAAGTTCTCGAGTGTATTGAATTCGAGAAAACTTCTCAATTCACAACACCAAAGAGAACCACCCCAGATAACTATATTCAACAATTTAATGCTAACAAAAGTACCAACTCCAAGCAAAAAAATTGACATAATTAATCGTAATCTGCCCGTATAGACACAAGTGAATACCAAACTGCATCTGATTTACTTCGATTTATCACCTTGATCAAACCGACACGTTCACCCCGCTTCATATAATCCCAAAGACAGGTGGTTTGCACCCCCAAACATTCATTAAATTGGTGAACATGGCAGGTAGCACTGAAAGTTTTACATGGCAAATAGCACTGAAAGTTTTACATGGCAAAGCGACATCGCAGTTCAAAATTGAAGAAAATAAAAGGGCACAACTGAAGTCCAAATGCAAACCTCGGAATTGCCACCCGCAACTGTATCCCACATTTCCTTCATCTCGGGATCAGCCTCATGATCCCTCACTCTACCTCCTCCACTCTTCCCCACTTTCAACTTCTTCTCCCTTTTCTCTCCCTTCCTCCTCTTCTCCACACTCTTCGTCTTCTCCCCACTAAACCTCTTTCTCTTCCCACCGTCCGAATAATCATCTCTAACCATCGCAGCCGCGCCATCATCATCCCCGCCAACATCGCCCTCATCATCATCTAATCCAAAATCCACCACCGGACCAGCATCTTTACCAGGCGACGATTTCTTAATCAATCGCTTCCGTGGCTTGCTCTTAGAGTCGTCGTAAACAGGAGTCGGAGAACGCTCGCGGGCATTATCGTCATTCCAGTCATCTTGCTGAAGCTCGTCTTGATCAGACCGCATGCCCTCGTCAAAGTCCATCAACGGCTCACCATTTTCGTCTCGGTTTCTGCTTTCACCCAAAAAGTCCAAACGTAAGACAAATCACAATTACCATTCACACAAATACAAACACAGACAGCTACATCAACAGAAGCTTCATTAACCATCAATTCTATAAGATTTCAATCAAACACACAAACGCATAAAATTCGAGATCAGACTGATAAACCACAACATATTTTTCCAAAATCTCACAGGCGTGAATGTTAATTACTCAAAATCAAACGAAACAACCAATTATGAACCCTAATCTTCCGAATTAAACATTTGTACAAACATAGACAGATAAACACCAACAGAAGCTGAGCTACTGACTCATTAACCATCAATTTCTACACGTTCAAAACCCCGATTCAACCAAACACGTAAAAAATCTCGAATCGCGCTATCATCAGACCGAAAACCACTACACATTTTCCAAAAGCCCTAATTTCACAGGCATGAATACATTACTCAAAATTAAACGAAAACATAATCAACTGATTACGAACCCTAATCGGTAAATTGTATGTACCCTCAGCTACAACATACATTTAATTTCATATGAATAAATAAATAAAAAAACACGAAATCAATTGAATACCAAACCCTAACAAAACCCTAATTATTGAACAACAGATTCAAAAATTAACACTTACGGATCATTCTCGTAACCCATGATTAATTCGCAAAATTTACAAATGAAGAAACGAGCTAGTTTTGCAGCTGTACTTATTACAAATAAATATACGTATAAATTGATTGTATATATATATATATATGTGTGTGTGTGTATTTGTGTATGTATAGGCTTATACACTTCACTGGATTTATTCAACTGATGACAGGCGGCAACCGATGATGAACAAATGAATTTAGCGGTATTTATATTTATATCCTTTTTTAATTTAATAATTAATTAGAAAATAAAATTAAATAAAATAAACAATTCGTGGGAATTTGAAATTCGCGGGCTTTAGCACAAATAGGGATCAGTACGGATGTGGGCATGTGGCACTCTTTTTGTATAATTGTCATTAAGAAATTAGAAATTAGTCTTAAGTGTGGTTAAATCAATAATGTTCGGTGAGTATATCCGAGTCGATGTACAAGAAAAACGGTAATCGTTCGCAATAAGTTATTACTGTATTTTTCGTCTCGAATGGGTTTATATACTCAATTATTCAATCATTTATTTGTATTGTTAATATCTTTCAACCGTGCCTTTTGGATTATGTAGTGGTACAAAGTCACATTTTAAAAGATTCAATTCTAGTCCATAATTCTATTAAGAAGTTCAATACATTTGTTCTATTTAGTCGGTTGATGACGTCATTGGCTCAAGCAAAATAATGTAACGCATTAGAACATCCCACTAGTAACCGGTTTGGGAATCATATTCTGATATTATTACTCGGTTTAAGCACATATCATTTTCTACATATGTTAGAGAGTTTTGGTCTTTAATCCTATTTGCATCGGTTGGAAGATCAACGGATTATGATCGGTTGCATGCACTATGATTAAATCTTTCTCATTATCATAGTAGATCTTAGAAGGAAAAAAATGAGTTTATGTCGAGTAAAGCATATATTTCTGCCTTACTTAAGATCGAAAAGATAAAATATTCCATACTACAATAAAAATGAAGCACGTCTCTCATTTCAATAAGATGAGCTATAATTACATGAATTCTTTGGCAGTATTTGTCGGATTAAGTAGAACGTCTTTTTTTTTTGCTACGAAGGAAAAATGCGTGCCCTTAGGCTACATCAATCGAAAGTAGTAGCCTAAAGGCACGTATTTTTCCTTCGTAGCAAAAAAAAAAAAAAAAAAAAAAAAAACTTTCTACTTAATCGAACAAATACTGACAAGAACACTAACCTTAAATGTGATTAAGAATCTTTTACGTGCTGTGTTGTTTTACAATGTGATGCATGCACCACCTATATGTTATTACTGCCAACAACACTAACCTTAAAGTTGGGTAATAGAGATAAGAATTAGGTGGAAATGCAACAACTTTGGTTGAATGACCTTTATGAATGGGATGAGAATGTACCTAATGCAGAACAGACCAACGTCTACACTTGTGGAGGTCGAATTTCTAGCAAAAATCGAGATCTACGCATATGATCACATGCATAAACGACCAACTATTAAAACGAAGGTCCTAATCCAAACATCGTTGATCTTTTTTTTTTTTTTTTTTGATAGTTTAAAATCGTTGATCTTAAAAACTAAAGGATACTTAGAAACTTCTGTAATAATACGCACATATAATCGTCACGCAAGAAAAAACGAGAAACGAGTTCCTGTCTTTATGTAATAACTAGGTTACATCAGATTCTTTCTTTACAACCAAGACCGCCCAGGCTACACATATTTCACCATACCACGACCTTCCACACTCAGCTTTGTGGCTTGTAGCTGCTGCTTCTTTGATGCTTTCATCTGTTGCAGCTTCTTGCTCAGCTACCGATGCACACAAAAAATTGAATAAGGAACTTATGAAGAATCGAACAACCATTACAATTACAGAACTTGCAATTTAGGATACCAAATTTTGGTCAGGCTAACAAGATCAGAAGTGATTACTTATCCCAAAAAACAGTGACTAATAATCCAAAAATAATATTACGATCTACGAAAATTCTACCATCCAAAGCAGATGGTAGCATCAAACTATTGTGTACTTCTATCAAATAATGTAATGAGCTCTCCTCCAAAAAAGAAATATTGCACATATAGCGAAGACATGGATTTAATACTTAACTAGTTCCGACTAACTTAAGCTTATTTATCAATAGTATGGTTCGGCTAGTCAGTTACCATGTTAAAAGGCCATTAATGAGAAAATCTATGATAGTGAATTATCAGTGATTTTACGGTTACAGACTATATTTCTAGCAAAAAATGTTTTATTACAATATTCTAGTTAAAAGAAAATCAACCAAGCACATTGTGTGGCCCTCCATAGCAATACTGCAAGTACCAACGATGACAGTTTTTCATTATCAAAAGCTAAGCCTAAGGTTCTTGACATGACAAACTATCAACGAAACGCATAGAATATCATTGTAAAATAATGAGCAACAAACTGCTATACGCAAGCACTAGATATTATCTGTTGCTTGAAGGAAATATGTAAACCAGTCACACCTTTTGAGGCAAAGACACAATTAGGACATGAGTGGCAGACTACACAGCAAGAAACTGAGCAAGATTACTTGGTGTTTTGCGACAAACAAGCAATACACGTTGAAAACTTTACTATCAATAGTAACTCCCCCAAATTAAGTTATCAACAGCTAATAATTGTGAAATTAAGGCTTCCTATGAGATTTTCTGCTAAATTACCAACAGCTACCAACCTTAGTGTGGCGTTGACCTTGAGCCATTAGCCTAGCTCGTTTCCGGACTTCATCTGGATCTACCTTGGATTGAGGGTGCACCCGAAAATCCATGGACATTGCTTCCGGTCTTAAGCCATGCTGCCTAGAAGACGACTGGCCAGATTTCGCCCCTCTGCGGAAGGCAGAAATTGATAAAATACATGTATACAAAAACCAAAAAGCAGATAAAATGTAACCGTCCACTTAAGAAACAACAGGCAGGACTCCACATCTTACCGTAAGGATTGAGCCAAGACAAAGTCATCGTCTCGAGATTCCACTATTTTTCCTTTACTCATACCCCTGTCAAGTTTAACGCAGACACTGACTCAGCATGCTGATTTATATATTCAAAATTGCAAACGATGTCTTTTTGAGAAGACAAAAATATAGTAGAAGACCTCCTAGAAACTTTTTCACCCTCAAAGTCCTTCACGTCCTCAATCCCCGTACCCTTACTGAATATTGCTCTGTTCTGCATGAGTAACATCCAGAAATTAAAATTCATCAGAGAAACCATTCATAAAACAAAATGAAAGGTACAAGTTGACATTTCAAAAATCATAGATGCATAAAACTAAGAGTGGCAGAAACTATGTTGATGTAAATCTTAAGGTTTATAATCATAAAAAGGATGGAATTCACATCCTGATCTCTGTAACATGAAAAGAAAAAAGACCCCTCAATTTAACAATAAACTACAAGTTTGTCCCTCACTTTTGTACTCCAAAACATACAAAAGGACAATATTCTTTCCCATAGCCTATGCCCCACACTAAGACGAAAAAAGAGAAAAAAATGGAATAGGAAACAGAAAGCAAAACTATATTACCCATTTATCAACCAATTCTTTGGCGAGCTTCCGGTTGGCTGCAGTCTCCTCGTCAAACTTTGAGAAAAACATAACGACCTATCAAATGATTACTCATCCAATTAAATTAAATGACTTTTACCATAATAAGAGACAGAACTAATAGATACAATGTCATGAACATCTGGGGACAGAAAAGTCTGACCTTTCCAAGGCCACTCTTCTTTAGTTGTTCTCTACGGTCACACAGTTCCAAATCAATCGGTAACTGCAGGAACAACACACACTATTACCACCCAGAAATGGAATTACATGGCAGATCAGAAAACATAATTGGAATATTTCACGCACATCGTTCAGAATCTTTAATACTGCAGCACGAATAGATATATTTGGTAAGCTTCCATCTGGTAGTGGCTCAAGCCAAATCTTCAAAAGCATTAAAACTCCATGATCTAGAAATTCATGTTGCAGTTGTTTTCTGCATAACAAACCATCATTGTTTAACCACATAAACAATCCAAATTACAGAATCATCAGATTAGCAAAACACATGCAGGATCAGCCACTAACTTTGAGAGAACATCAGTAAGAAGAGACAGATTTTTCAATTTATTTACGGCAGGTTTTCCCTGTCTATTCAGTTTTGAATCTTCTTGTGCAACAAAGTCGAGCTCGAACATCACATTCTGAACATGCAATGCAATCTCCGTATCACTTTTTTCTATCTTCTTTTTCTTTCCCAACTTGAAAAGCTCTTCGATTTCGTCATCCTCTCTGCCCTTTTCTGCCTGCAAATCAATATAGGAACAAACAAAAACCCATAAATTCCAAGAATCCACAATCAACCATGCAAACGATTAACAATCCAGTGTTCCAAAAGCTAAAACATTTGCTAGTAAATAAGAGGCCAATAATTAGGGGGGAAACCTGTTTTCTAATTCTAGAGTGCATCGTAAAGTAGAGGTTTGAGTCTTCTTTACTCTTTTACAGCACACAAAGAGAGAACAGAGAGTGAGCAGGACTGAGGAGGTGGAGTGTGCAGAGCGAGATAAAATATGGTGGGGATAGAGAGAGAAGAGATGAATGAGGATTTTGATTGAATTAAATTAAAGGAAATCTGTGTGGCCTAGATTTTCAAAATTAAATCGGAAGCAGAAAGGTGAATACCGCAATTACTCGGCCGTTTGTATACCTACTCCACTATATTAATTAATATCAAGAGAATCGGATATCTGTAATCTGATTACAAAAACATGATTTACCGGCAAATAAAAAATGAAAAAAACAAGTTTTATTTCCTTTACTTTGTAGCGTTGGAGTCAGGGCGGAATTATTTTATTGAACCGTTGCACAATGATGTGGTGCAACTAATTCAGTTACAAGTGTAAATGCACAATCAGGATGGAATTATGAGGTGGTTAGTGCTATAGAAATACAGGAAAATGTTTTCGCTCTTGATTACTGAGTGCACCACGTCACCATGCAGCAGTTGTATTTTTTCATCGACAAGGGTAGCTGAAAAAGAAGCTTATCGTCGTGGGGGTACAGGTGTATTGACAAGTAAAGAGCAGTATCTTTATTTATGATATTCTTTTTGTCTTACCAGACTGCATGATTTACCTTCCTTTGAAGCTGGAAATTCAGTAACAGATGATTATATTATAGTATGTTTAAGTTGTATGCTTATATAGGTGTGCTAATATAATTAATCAACTGAAATTTGCCGATTAAAAAACTCAAGAGAAATTAGTTCCCCATAAACAAAATAAATGTAAAATCAACTTACGCCGTACACAAGGACACCAATTATTCGACAAACCCAATTTACCACCATATAAGGCAATGATATTGTTTTTCCACTGCAATTATGCAACTGAATTATATTTAAACCACCCATATAGAAAGTTGAAAGCAATTACATTAGTGTAGAAGTATCATGCAACTCAAATTGGGGGAATTAAAACAATTCACAATATGAATCAAAACAAGAGTAATGACCAAAAATATGTAATCCAACCTGCAGTGAATGAGTGGAAAAATGTTCACTATCACTTCCATAACGATCAGCAGGGATCTATACCATTCCATCTTCAAAATATCATCATTAAGTCCTTGAACCTTCTTGGTCACCCTGTATCATTTCGTAAACAGTTAATCAAAAATAAGATACTCTTTTTTTTGATAAGACAGCACTAAGTTATACATTTGGTAGAACATTCGTAATATTATTATGACACCATTCATAAACTAAATAAACATAAAAAGATGTAACTTATGACACTGATTATACCGTCTGGACCAAATCACTGAATACAAGTTTCAATAAGAGAAAATAGAAATCATGTCATCAGGGTGACATACAAATTTGGTCAAATACACCATCTTCAACACTCGAAAGTCAGTCTCCTTACTGAGTGGACCTCATACTATCCTCTCTAGAGAATTGTTTCAAAAGATATACTTGATTGTTATTTATAATCTGCAATAGCTCTGACACCAATGTCCAGTCACGATTATATTTCCAAAACCAAACAGGTAATACAGTTTCTATTTTTTAATAACACCCCAAACTTGGGATATATGACAGAACTAGCCATACAGCTACATTTTTCATGACGAAAAAACGAAGACTAATGATATACTAGTGGAGAAACATTGAGACCTAGATGAGTTGACTGACACTAAATACTTGCTGATGAAAACAAATGAGAGAATAAGAAAAATTTAGATATTGAAAGGTCTATATCTTCAACATGAGTAACACTAAGGCACGTGTTGCCATATATAATATCATAACAATGTGAGTTGAATACAAAACATCTTAGATTTTAGTTGTCAATTAGAAATGGCTGTCATCTGTGAGTGCTCAAGTCTTATCTTCATGAAAAGATCGACCACAAAGGTATATATAGTTCCACCTCCTCCAACCACTAGAGAATAAAACCCAACCTTACGCAACTGAAATGGAAATCGGGGCTGAAATGAGCTACAAATGTAAAAAGAAGCTAAACTTACCCAATATAGAAATCACAACAAGAAAAGAAATTGAGTTAAAAACCTTCATTCGCCAACAAAAACCCGATACTTGTAACTATATTTACATCCACGAACTATACATCCCATGAGGGTACCATTCTTACATGGAAATTTGGCAATAGAAACCATCACAGACACATAAAAAGAGAACCAAGTATCATCAGATTTCCCTTAATCTATTCCCTGTCCCAAAAGACTGGAATCCAAAACTCAGGCACACCAACTTCTTACGATCTCGGAACCATGTCGCTCGCATCACCAAACATTCATTGAATAAATTTTGAAAGGCAAATAGGGCCCCAAGCAATTTTACATTACAAATTTATAGCATAGTTAAGACAAGAAATGGACAAAAAGGAAAAACTGAAGTCCAAATAAATGAGTAGACCTCTGAATTGCAATTGAATCTCAAGTTTCCTTCATCTTGTGATCAGCCTCAGGACCCATAATTCTAACTCCTCTACTCTTTATCACCAAAAATTTCTTCTCTCTTTTCTCTCCTTCCTCTTCATCTTCACATTCTCCCTCCTATCCCTTTATTTCACCCTATTTCCCCCATCGGATTACTCATCTTGGACCATAGCCACAATCTAGTCATCATCCACGCCATACCAACATCACCCTCGCCGTCATCCGAAATCCTCTGGCCCTAAATCTTTTCTCAAAGATGATTTCTTGATCAACTTCTTCCTTGGTTTCGCTTAAGAGTCATCGTCTTTATCAAACCTGAATGACTAGTCATTTCATTAATTATTTTTACTTCGCCTGAACAACCAAACTTTCACTTGTCCATATGCTAACAATGACTTTTACTCCATCTACATTTCCAAATTATCTCTTGCACAAAAAAAGACCAACACACCACACCTATACAAGTAAGCTACGGGTTACCAAGTGATGTTGAAATGCATCTCAGACTGTTCATCATATAATATATTGTTCATGCATGATATAAAAATGTTCATATAAATTCTTAGTCAAATGCATCATTATAAGATACTAATCTAATGCTTCTAATAGAACGGATCCACATGTGGGACAATTTCGTATATAAAGCAAATAAGAAGTGACAACTACAATTACATGAGACCATATTTACATTTACCGACGTACAGGGGAAGATTTCACTGTAAACACTCAAGTTCCAAGTTAACATTTTACTTTCAACTACAGCAACTGCAGAGTAAGCGAAGCAGGATCCAATTCCCAACAATTCTTAGGGAGGCCCAAGGATTCTTCACCAGAAAGTTTCTTAGCGGGAATCTGATGAGAAAAGAGTTTCATATCGGCTTTACCAAGCCACATGACAGCATGGGCGCCGATTTCTTTTCTTTTAAAGACTGTCCTGAATCCATCAGCCTTCTCGAGATAAGCTACACTCAATCCATGTATCTCACTGTAACTGCTCAAGGTTACAACGATATCATAGCATCGTTTATCCTTAATACCCTTATTCCTTCCATTACTATCCAAGACATTATCATTGTAAAGTGCCCACACAGAACCTTTTCTTGGATAAATTATATACAACTCTCTTGCTATCCTTTCACAGTCTGCTATGTGAGAGAACAAATTTAGATATTTAACTGAAACTTCCTTAGAAACCTTAAACCTACCACACGAGAAGTGGAACCCCATTTTCTCCCAACTGATCAATTCTTCATCCCCATTGCTTTGAAACTGTAACCAACTCAGTGTTACCTGGAATGGATTCACGGAAATAACTCTGTTAATCAAAGCATAGTGTCTCGGCATACCATCATCCTCGTCGTATAGAGCCCACACTTGTCCGTTCTTAAAGCTCCTCTCCCTTCTGTCCTTGTCAAAGTCGTGAAAGTCTGAGTCTTCCACTTGCATTATCTCTAAATTGCTCTTTTTTAATGACCTAAGCCTCTCAATCTCTGAATCAATATGATTCTCTGGTATCCTATTCCTTTCCTTGGAGGTCGGCAAATTGCTATACTTTGAAACTCTGCGCCGCTCCCTCTTTTCCCTCGTGTTCGTGATTGGCTTTTGCGTCTCTTTCTCATCATCTTCCTTCTCTCTATCCTTCTCAATGGGTTCCAAGTCACTCTCAATCTCAACATTCAAATGCTTGTCTGATGTTCCGTTTTCAACTTCCGAATTCCAATTCTTTGAAACTCTGCAAAGATTACGCCTCTCTTTCACATTCACGGTCTCAATTTCATTTCCCTTCCGTCTGTTGTCCTTGCCCATTTCCTCGCTTTCCTTTCCACTTTCCTTTTCCTTCCCTTTCTGCTTCTCCTTCTCCCTTTCAATGTTATTATCCTTCTCTTTCTCCTTTCCCTTCTCCATTTCCACTAGCATCATGTCCAAATCGTCCTCACTTTCCAAATTTGTGACATCCTCTGTTTCCCTCTCCGCATAATCCTTCTCCTTTTCAATTTTGTTTGCCATCGCCTTTTCCTTCTCGTTTTTCTTCTCCTTACCCTTTACTTCCTCTTTCTTCTTTGGAGTCAAGTTCTGATTAACTTCGTTCTCTTTTACCATCAGCTTCCCTTTATCTAGTTTCCTTTTCCTTGCCAATATCTGCATTTGGGCCAATGTCATTGTTTCTTCATCCCTAGTTTTAGCTCTCTTGGCTCTTTCACTCTGCGCTATCTCAGTCCCACCACTCGAGTCCTTCTCCTCGTCAAACTCATCTCTATCTCCTCTCCCAACTTCCCTCAACGCTGATTCGTTCTCCACATCATTATTACTACTCCCAGGAAATTCATTTGAACACGGATTCATTGTCTTCCGCATTCTCCTCGACTGGTACACCTTAACAGCGCCATTATCACTTACACCAGTTTTTTCAACTGTCTTAAACCCCAAATCCTTCAGCGAAACACCAACCTCATCCGAACTTCTCGCTATTTTTACCTCTGACCTCTCAATAACATCCCCAACACTACAAAGCTTTCGTTTACCCTCCCCAGTTTTTCCACCTCTACCATTTTTGACCCGAATCCTAGCACTCACTCTTGCCAGCACCTCCTCGTCGCCAACACTCCCCTCATCTTCGCTACCTTCCTCCACCTCCACCTCCACAGCCTCAAAGCTCTCCTTACAGCTAGGACACATCAAATTATGCCCCAAATACTGCCTCTCGAACTGGTGCAACGAACTACAACTCGAACACACAGCTCCAAACGTTTCGACCACCTCCGCCACCGTTACCACCTCCGCCTCCACCTCCGCCTGCATAGCTATCCTAAGCCTCATATCATACTCCTTCCTCCTAATCTTATCCGACAAAACTCGCATCGCCTCTCCGACCAATTTAAATGCCTCCTCGCACGCCGCGCCCGAGCTCTTGTCCGGATGCAGGACCAACGCCAGCTTTTTGTACTGTTTCTTAATCGTGTTGATATTCGAAAACCGCTCCACGTCCATAATCCGGTACCAATCCGGAAGAGTCGTGGCGGCGGAAGCGGCGGTTTCGATGATTCTGAGGGCGTCGAGAAGCTCGGAGACTCCGGTGAGGGAAGGGCGGAGCTTGTGTGCGCGCTTCGCGTATTTGACGGCGGATTTTAGGTCTTTGGAATTGTACGATTCTTCGGCTAGGGATTTGAGGCGGATTGATTCTTCTTCGGCGAGGGTGAGGGGAGACTCGGCGGCTCCGCCGTGTTCGTCGGCCATTTTCTTGGTTGCAGGGGAGGTGAGGTGAGGAGTTGGGAGTGAGGTTTTAGGAACTTTGGTGTTATTGCATTTGGGGCCACAAAAGGTTGTGGTGTGTGAAATGTAGTCCTTGAGTTTTATTGTTTTGAGGAAAGTGAATCCTTAGTCGAGACGCGAGTAGCGTAATAGTTGGAAATGGCCACGTACATTGAACGAGACATGGTTACGGTGTTTTTACTCGGTCGATTTTTAGAGATTGAATCGACCAATGTGACTCTACATAACTAGTCGATTGTGTCTCGTTTTAGTTCAATTAGGTTTTGCTTCTTCATTGTGACCGATATTCTACTATTTTAATGGCTTGAGTGTTTAAAGGGGGAGATTTAATCAATTGGTCACATAACTTGGCAATTTTTGACTTTTGGTACATTAACTTGTCACGCCTTAATTTTGGTCATTCAAGTTGGCATTTCCTCTGAATTTTGGTCCCAACAACCCATCGCCACCCATCTCCACTGCGGATGTCCTAAGTGGCAGTCGTTGACTGCTGACTCGCCAATTTTGACCCCTCTTTTGGGCCCCAGTTTGCCAACTGTGTCTTCCACCTGGGTAAATAAAAAAAAAAACATAAACATATAACGGTCATATTTCAGAAACCATATTAATCGTCCCGACCCTTCGTTTCATCTTCCAAAATCAAAACAAATAACACTCATACATGCATTTTCACCAAACCCTAAATTCTCTCTTCACTCTCACTCAATCTGTCCCTTCATTTCATCCACCAAATCGAAGGTTTGTTCCGCTTAATTTCTTCGCTCTAAGTTATGATTAGGTTTTAGGGTTCGTTTTTGATCGAATTGGGTTCTAATTGCATGTTTTTCCTGTTTTGTTGATTAAATCGATTTGATGTGTTGGAATTAGGGGATTGATACCAGAAATCGTAAGATATTTTGTGCTTTTGTGTTGGATTTGTGGTTGATTGTCGATTAGGGTTTAAATTGGTACTGTCGTGTTTACTGTAGATGGCTCACCCCCATCAAATCCCCTGCGTCTGTGGTTGTGGCATGATGTTGTATTTGCAGGCTAGCAACACAACATCTCGGCCTAGTAGTTTTTACTACATTTGCCCTTTGCGCGTTCGTCACCCTCATTACTTCTTGTGGGTTGATGACACCGAGGAGGGCATAAATAAGAGGTGAATAACGTATCGTAGTGAGGAGGGTTCTGGACAGTCTGAATATGATCCCCTGCTTAGTAGGTTTTCAAACACAACAACTATTGGGCAAAGTGTCTCTGGAATTCAGCCTTCAAGTCCAATTTTGGACTATGTTGTGAATATGAATGCAACTAGGGCTGCATTGATATGTTGTGTAATTGGATGGTTGCTCTTCTTTGTTGTGTTCTGCATTTTGATTGGGTTGCTAATTGTAATGTATTCGAGGATATAAAAACATGAAGTTATGGTGTATTAATCTTATGTATGGTTCTTTTGTAAGACTCAAAATCAGGATTTTAATAAGATTGTGTTGTTTTGTGTGATGTAAGATTGTGTTGTTTTATGTGATGTGTTGGTTGGTATTTTTAACTACTCATCTTTTTGTTATAATTTAGTATAATGGGGGATCATATGGTTCTTGATTTGGCTCTGCCATGGATTGATAATCAACTGGGTGGTGAGGGTGAGACACTGCTGCTGGAGTCCTTGTGCAAATATGGGACCAAGCACAGAATAGGCAATGAGTATTCTCTGATGAGGGGCCTGAGGTTGATGATACCTGCATTGGAGAAAAAAACAGGAAAATTTGTTTGTGTGGGTGATCTGAAAAGGATTCTTGGCAAATTGAGGATTAAATTTGAGCTCTTCAACCACTTCAGAGGCCTACCTAGTGTTATCTATGAGGGACCTCATTACATTGTCAACTGGGACCACAACTACTTTGAACATAACACTGAGGTAAGCAACTAACAAGTTAGTTTTGCATTGCCTGACTTGTTGCTTACTTTTCCTTTTTTTAATCAACTGACTTGTTTATAATTGTATAATTGTAGGAGCCAGATGTCAACTACTTCTTTCGCATTCAAGGTCTTGATAATGTTCCCTTGTTTTTCAAGTTGTTTGAGGAGCTAGGAGTGTACCAGTTTCCAGATGAAGGCAATCACACAGCAGATGATCCTATTGTGCTGAGTGATAGTGAGTCTGAGGCAGATGAGGTAGACAATAGTTTGGCAATGGTGGTCTATGATGATGGCACATGGACTGTTGCTAATGCCCCTTGGAGTGGTGGTGGTTTCAATGATGTGGATTAAGAAGATTTTGAGAAAAGTTTGATGTTATCTGAACAATTTTATTGATTCTGCTATGTTTTTATGTTTGTGATTTTTATATGGCCTGTTTTGCCATTTTGAATAGTATTTGCTATGGTATGGCATGTTTTGGTCTTTTGAATAGTATTGCCTTAATATTAATGCTTTTTGTTATGGTCTTTTTTGGCCTTTGTATATTATTTGGTATGGTATGGCCTGTTTGGTACATTTTTTAGTTAGTTGTGATAAGTATGAATAAGTATAAACTAACTGTACTGGTTGAATAAACTATAAATCCAACTAGTAGAGACATTTAGAACATTGTCAAAATTCAGTACTTAAAAGGAATGGAGTCTTTAAACCTTGTCCCACCACAACACAATCAAGTACAACTACTGCATAATTCATTACAGAACCTTCAGGCTCAACTAATACATCATTCACTACAGAACCTTGTTCCACCAAAATATCTCTTCTTATAGTTTGAACTACATCTTCTTTGTAGGCCCTGATCTTTCCTTATGCGCTTGTAACAGCATGCTTCCTCCTCTGGTTTTTAACTTCTCGATCCTAGTAACAGGCAGCTTGTCAGTTGACATCAATTGATCATTGATAGATGGACCTTCAGGAAGTCTAGGTGGTGGTGTCTGACTAGATGGCAAGTGAACCCACTTGTTTGCACTCAGCCCTTCAAATATGTTGTCATCATAAACTTGGTTCTTCACCTACCATAAAGTGAAAGTGCAAGTATTCTGTCAATGTTAGTTTAACATTGAAAGTACATGTATGTTGTCAATGTTAGTTTAACATTGAGAAGTCAATGTTAGAGTAACATTGCTGGAGCAGAATCCGATTTACAATCTTAATTAAATGCTTCATTATTGTTTTGGCTTATTCACTTAACTAACTGAGTTCCACAGTTGTAATTGTCTTTGATTATTATTCAGGAAACAAACTTGTCATAGGTTAGACGCTCAAGTTTCCAAGAAAGAAAGTTTCCAATTACGCAAACCACTCTACAAGGAAAGAAGAGTTCGAGTGGAACTAGGAATACTTTCCAAGATCAAGTCCTGATTTGAAGAAGGAGTCTTTCCCTAGTTAGATCACTAACAAAGGAACTATTATTCAAGAAGGACTGCGAGAACAAAGAAGAAGAGTTCAAGAAGGAAACAAGGAGAATTACCAACCGTGTACAACACACCTTGAAGTCGAAGATCAAGGACCTATATATAGGTGTGAAGTACATCAAGACAAACACGAGACAAGAGCCAATCAATCCAAGAGATTAATTTATAGTTGTTGAGTGTTGTCTTGCTTTAGCAAAGTTTGTGAATTGTTAGGATAGATCTAAGAGTGAGGAGTTGTTAGAGATAGACGAAGCAATTCTTGTGTGCTTTGCTTAGTTCAATCAATTTAAGAGTGAGGAGCTTGAGAATTGAGAGAACGACCTTTGTTAAAACCTTTACGGGTTATTTTTCCTAAGGCTCGGAAGTTAATATAATTCTATATTCACTTCTTAAAATTGGTGTTTGTTTATTCTGTTGCACTATTCTTCTGGTATGTTGTTAAAGTAACATCGCTGAGTTAACAACGTTCGAATCTGCTGTTAACTCTCCAGTGTTAAGTTAACAACAACAACGTATCAACCCGATCCACAATTTCAATTGGTATCAGAGCCAAGCACCAACTTCACCGGTGTTTGGCGTTGATACGACAAGATGGACAACTCCAACCCCAATACCAGCAGGTTGCCTATATTGGAGGGTCCCAACAACTATGCCTACTGGAAGATCAGGCTCATAGTCCACATCAAATCCATCGATCTAAGAGCTTGGGACGCAGTACTAGACGGCTACACAATCCCCTACTTGCCAAGAGATGGAGATGATGATCTGGTACCTAAGCCAAGAGGACAATGGACAGCCAACGAAATTGCTCTCTACAACTTCAATGAAAAGGCTCTCAATGCTATTTTTAGCTGGGTAGGTAATCATATGTTCAAACTTATTCAAACTTGTTCTACTGCTAAAGCTGCATGGGAAGTTCTTGAATTACATTGTGAGGGTGATGTGGCTGTAAGGGACTCTAAATATAGAAAACTTTTGAGGGACTTTGAGAAGATAGAGATGGGTGAGGATGAAAGCATTGATAGCTATTTTGAGAAACTTCTAGATATTGTTAATCAGTGTCAAAACTTAGGGTTTATCATCCCAAATCAAACCATGGTCTATAAAGCTTTTAGAACATTATCTTCCAAGTTTACTGTCAAAGAATTGCTATGAATGAGTCTAGAGATCTTGCCAACATGGACTTTCAAACATTGATGAACACTCTAAAAGAATTTGAACTAGAATTCCTAGGAAAATCCAGTAAACAACTTGCTTTAGCCTTACTAGGTACTAGCTCAGATTCTACAGGGAGTGATGAGGATGAATATGAGTTGATCTCTTCTAACTATGGTAACATCACTAGGAAGTTTAGTAAATTGGGTTACAAAGATAAAAATAAAGAAAAACAACCCAGTAATGCTGCCCTTGGTTATAAGAAACTGCCCTAAAAGTTCGTAAAATGCATGGCATCTAAGAGCACGCCTCAAGATGCTGAGAAATTGAAAGATGTCCAGTGTTATGAATGTAAGGGGTATGGTCACTTTAAACATGAATGTGCTAACACCCTCAGAACAAGAAGAAATTCTCATTGGGTCTGTGTAGATGACTTCAATGAAGCAGACTTCGAATCGGGAACAAGTGCTGATGAAAAATCAGAGGAAATCAACACTGCTGCGCTCTGCACTCGGATCACCTGGTCAGGAGAAGACTCCAGAAACTGCCAAGAATCTCAATGTTACTCCAACATTAGAGAACCAACAGCAGAGCATGAGATCTTCTTTGGAGACTGGAACAGCTATGATACACAGGTTAACCATGACACACTCTCCGATTGTGATGATACTAACTTTGATTGTTTTCATGGCTCAGTTGATCTAGAAGAGGAGTACTTCAATGAAGATGAGATGTCCTAGGAGGAAATTCTTGATGACCTACATACAACCTTTCTCAGACTTGAGAGAGAGAATGTCAGACTCATGAAGAGAAACGAAGCATAGAAGTGTGACATTGAATGTTTGAAGAACATGTTGAAACTCTATGAAAGAGATCTTGACAAAGTTGAAGCTGAGCTGAAAGAGGTAAAGGAGAAACTCAAAAAGGATTCACAGATCATAGCCAAATGGAATGGAGGTACTTCTAAACTTGATGAGGTACTGAGCATGAGTAACTCAGGTACATGTGGTCTGGGATTTGTTGAGAAACCTTCCTCTTCAAATGTTAATTCTGCCTATCTAACTACAAGCTTTGTTAAAGAGTCTGATAATATGAGTTCAGGAACCATTAACACTGTAAAAAGTAAACCTACCTTTATCTGCCAGTACTGTTTTCAACCAGGCCACATTAAACCATTATGTAGAAAATTCATAAAAGAATGTGGTAAGAAAACAGCCTCTGCGTCCAATGTTAATTCTACAACATGTTCTGATGTTAGCCTAACATTAGGTGCATGATAGAAAAGTAGGACTTGGATAGAAAAAGCTAAAACCCCTAAGATTAAAGTTGTATGCAATGTTGTTTTCTCTGTTGTGTACTCTAACCTTTCAGGTAAATGGTACTTCGATAGTGGATGCTCAAGACACATGACAGGCAGCAAAGAGAATCTTAAGCAAATGGTACCTTTGAGTGCTGGAACAGTGACTTATGGAGGAGGCACCAAAGGAAAAAATCATTGGCAATGGGACACTAGATGTTGATGGATTCCCACCCTTGAAGGATGTGTTGTTGGTAGATGGGTTAAAGGCAGATCTAATCAGTATCAGTCAGCTGTGTGATGATGACTTTACTGGTTACATTTGACAAGGTGTCTTGTGATGTTTATGATAGTGACAATGTTCTTGTGATGACAGGTACTAGATCCAAAGATAACTGCTACCTAGCCCAGGAGGAAGCAGAATGTTTCCATGCCAAGATAGATGAGGCTTCTATATGACATAGGAAACTTGGACATGTTCACTACAGAAACCTTGAGAAATTACAGAAAGTTGATGCTGTAAGAGGCTTACCAAAGCTGTCTTGTTCAGGTAAGCTTGTGTGTGGTGATTGCCTCAAGGGTAAGCAAACCAGAGCAGTTCATACACCCCTACAGGTACAGAATGCTAACCATAGATCTAGTAGGTTTTTTGAATTGCTGCACATGGTCTTAATGGGTCCAATTGAGGTAAGTAGTCTCAGTGGGAAGAGATATGCCTTTGTCATTGTAGATGACTTCTCTAGATACACTTGGGTAAAATTTCTTAAAGAAAAGTCAGAAGCTTTTGATCAGTTCAAAATTCTTTGTGCTAGTATTAAAAACTTGTATGGCTCCACTGTGACTAAGATTAGGTCTGATCATGGTAAAGAATTTGAAAATGCTAGTTTTGATAACTACTGCAATACTAAAGGTATTTTCCATGAATATTCAGCTCCTAAGACTCCTCAGCAGAATGGGATTGCTGAGAGAAATAACATGACTCTGCAAGAGATGGCCAGAGTTATGCTCAATGCTAACAGTGGGAACCGAGAATGTTACTCCTGACAATGTTACACCAACATTGGAACTAGAAGCTGGAAACACTGAACAAGAGTCAGGGAACGATGTTAGACTAACACCAGCAAGATTTGATGTTAGACTAACAGCAGAGGATTCTGACTTAGAACATGAAGTTGCCTCTGAACCTAGAAGAGATCCCCCAGCTAGGATTCAGAAAGACCATCCAGCATCCCAGGTAATAGGTGAACTCACTGAACGGGTAAGGACACGAAACAGAGAAAGACTTGACTATAGAGATATGGTAAAACTGTGTGTCTGTATGAACTTCACTTGTACTGTTGATAATGCCTCGTGTTTTGTCTCCACTTAGAACCTAAGAATGTGAATGAAGCACTTCTTGATAACTTTTGGATTAATGCATTGCAGGATGAACTATTACAGTTTACTAAGAACAATGTCTGGATACTTGTACCTAGACCACCTAATGTTAATGTAATAGGGACAAAGTGTATATTTAAAAACAAGAGTAATGAGGAAGGGGTTATAGTTAGAAACAAAGCTAGACTAGTTGCTCAGGGGTACACACGGGTTGAAGGTGTAGATTTTGATGAGACATTTGCTCCAGTTGCTAGGATTGAATCTATTAGGTTACTTCTAGCCATAGCATGTTGTCTTAAGATAAAACTATACCAAATGGATGTAAAGGGTGCGTTTCTGAATGGGCTGATTGATAAGGAAGTATATGTTGAACAGCCAAAGGGATTCACAGATCCTAAGTATCCAAACCATGTGTACAAGCTTGAAAAGGCACTGTATGGTCTTAAATAAGCACCTAGAGCATGGTATGAAAGGCTTACAAAATTCCTATTAACTCTTGGTTTTGTTAGAGGTGATGGAGATAGAACACTGTTTGTCTTGAAGAAAGATTCTCATGTCTGTGTAGCTCAAATATCTGTAGATGATATTGTTTTTGGCTCAACTAACAATTCTATTCTAGAAAAATTTGTTGAATCAATGACAAGGCAGTTTGAGATGAGTATGATGGGAGAATTAACTTTCTTTCTTGGTCTTCAAGTAAAACAAACAGGTAATGGGATTTTCCTAAGTCAGGAAAAGTATGCAAAGAATTTGGTGAAAATGTTTGAATTGGCAGATTCAAAGCCTTGCAAGACTCTCATGTCTTCATCTGTGAAGATATCCAGGGATGTTAATGGTGCCAATGTTGATCCAACATTGTACCGTTCAATGATAGGAAGCTTACTCTACTTGTCTGCTTTAAGGCCTGATATAATATTCTCTGGTTGTGTTTGTGCTAAGTACCAGGCATGCCCAAAGCAATCACATCTGATTGCTGTGAAGAGAATCCTTAGATACATTTCTAGCACTTTGGCCCTTGGTATATGGTATTCCTATGACACTAACACAATTCTTGTAGGTTTCAGTGACTTAGATTGGGCAGGTGACACTGATGACAGGAAGTCTACAAGTGGAGGATGTTTTTATCTGGGGAACAACTTGGTCTCATTGTACAGTAGAAAGCAAAACTGTGTGTCACTCTCCACTGCTGAATCTGAATACATAGCAACAGGCAGTTGTGTCACTCAGTTAGTATGGCTTAAACACATGCTACTGGATTATGGGTTAGACAGTGATACCTTACTTATGTTTTGTGATAATCTTAGTGCTATAAACATCTCTAAGAACCCTGTGCAACACTCCAGAACTAAACATATTGATATAAGGCATCACTTTCTGAGAAACATGGTAGAAGATAAGCTCATTGACATTGAACATATTGAAACTAACAATCAGCTTGCTGATATGTTCACTAAACCCTTAGATTCTGAGAGGTTCTTCAGTTTGAGGAATTCTCTTGGCATGTGCATCGTCTAGGGATGTTAGTACACCAGTGTTGACATAACACCATTGTCTAGCACTGGTTATTGGTTGTGGAGTATCTGTAATTCTTTTCGTTTCCTTTCTGCATTCTTCTTTCTTGCATATTACATCTTTGTTAGAGAGTCTGTTGGGTTGTGTGGTTAACTATATGAATAGCTGAGCTGACTGGTGGACATGTACACATTAAAAGGTTTGAAAAGTTAAGAACTCTGTTGTTAGTCTGTGAATGTTAACCTAACATCTGGGAGAAGCTGGGGTACACAGAGCTCACTACTCTGATGTTATTCAGTTGTGACTTATCCATGTTAGGTTAGACAAAGCATGAAGAGAAGCTGGGGTACATGATGTTGAAAGCTTCATTGTCATTCAGTTGTGCTTATTTTTGTGTTTTGTCTATGGCCAATGTTATGCATGATAGTGATCCTTACTACTGGGGTGTTTTGAAGTTTCGACTGCTTGCATTCAGTAGCATTGTTCACTTGGTATTTCTCTTGTAAACAGGTTGGAAAACAAGTATGCATGAGGAGTTGGCGTGGAGAAGTATATGATGAATGTATTGTCTTCATTCAGTTCCTTTGTACTTGCCCAATCTGTGGCTGATGGTTAAGTTGTTGGGGTGTGTGAAGTCTTGTGCTGCCCCACATTCAGTGATGAAACTGTCCTTTTACATTCACTTGTTTTTGTTCAAAAGAGTTCACAAATAAAGATAAATTGATTTGTCCTGATACCAGTCAGTAAAGTTGTTTGTACTTGGTTACCATCTCTCAATGTTGATCTAACATGGTTGCATTCTTCTAGTTCTGCTTTTATTCTTTCCTTGTGTCGGTTTGGGCTTAGGGGGAGTAGTAATCCTAGGAATCATGTGTTGAGGCATACTTTGTGGGTGACTCACTGCAGGTAAAACACTATGTTTTGTGATCTTCTATGCTATGGGAACATCTTTTCCCTGGATATGTATATCCACTCTGTGTTTTTCTGTTTGATGTGTTACTTACTCATACTGATGATCTTAACCTATGTCTTTGTACCTATGTACTTGGGTGAGGGTTCAGATTAGTTTACAGAAATATCTCACGCTCTCACATGATGTTGCCTTGGATGAAGCCCTGCACCTACAACTTTCTTCCCTGATGTTAACTTACCAATGTTAGTTCAACATTGAAACATTGTAACTTATAAGTTTCCAGGTTTGAAGACCGCTCTGGTTACGTGTTAATCCAACACTGACACGTGGTAAGGTGAACATGGGTATGATCGTGTGACAGTGGTCCGATTATGTTGGTAACATGTTACAACACCACTATCTCTACTCTTCAGCTGATAAATTGTATAATTTGCCCTAATCTCTTCTTACTGTGTACGCGCTCAATTTTTTTTATTTTTTTGCAAAATTAACTCTCTCTGCAAATCAAGTTTCTATTTTTCTTCTCTAAATAACTCTAACAATGGCACGCAAGTCTTCCATTGACACTCTTGCAGTCGCTGCCGAACAGATGGAGCAACCTAGATGTCGTAGGACCAGAAGTGCAACCGTTGAAGCCATTGTCGCCGCCGCACCAAAGAGGAAATCCACTTATCAACGGCGTAAGGGCAAGAAAGCAGCTAAGGGTGATGTTGATTCAACACCAAAAACTTCTGAGCAAACCTCCACTCCCACCAACCCTGAAAATGAGGTAATGATGGCTAACCCTACTCTGGATATACCTGCTACTGCTGTTGTTGGTATTGAGGGGGAGAAAGAGGCCCCGGTTGTTGTTGTGGGTGAGTTTGAGGTTGTGCATGAGGTCTCTGAGGGTAATGTTAGGGATGAATATGTGGTTGCTGAGGAAGTGGTTGAGCCTGCTGAGGCTAATGTTGCTGAGCAGGATACTGCTGATGAGATGGAGACTCTTCCTGAGGAGGATGATCAGGTTGAGGAGGCTGTGGTTGAGGAGGTTACTACTGAGGGTAACCAAGATGCTGGTGAAGAGGATGACAGTCAACCTGAAGAGGTTGAGAGAGAAGAAGAAGAGAGCCTGATTCTCTATGCCTTAGATACCGCTGCTAAGAAAAGAAAGGGAAAGCAGGTGATGGTTGAAGCTTCTGAGTCTGAGTCAGAAGAAGAAAAAGAGGAGGAAGAGGATAAGGAGGATGAAGAAGAGGAGGAAGTTGAGGATGAAGACCTACATGTAGGTGATGACCCTGCTGATTTACTCCAACATCAGGCAGTGATGAGTACTTTGATTTGCTTGAGGAGGAGTATCCCAATAAGCCTTATTCTGGCTTTTATGTGTCTGCTGAGGCAGAAGAGCCGTGGGAGGCTTATCAAGCCAGGGTTATTCACATGGAGAGGAACATTGATGAGGAGATGTTCAGGGAAAATAGACTGTTTGAGCTGGTTGAAGCTAGAGGAGTGTTGGGCTCTGTGATGAACCAGACATCATATGTCCCTGATGTGATCAGAGAGTTCTACATGAACCTCTCTCAGTGGGTGTGCCACCAGGACTCTCTCAAGTTTGGCAAAGCTTGGGTTACGATGAATGTCTATGACATCAGCCCCTCTGTGATCAATGAAGCTTGGGGACTTCCTGACCCTGAGGAGACTGAGGATCCTAGCATGGATGAGGTGATCACTGACCTCATTGGTGGACTCACAAGGAAATGGAATGACAGTTTTCCAACTACAAAGCTGACTTCCTTAAGTGTTGTACTTCACAAGCTCTCTACCTACAACTGGCTGCCCTCTTCAAACACCACTATTATGACAAAAGAATCTGCAAAGCTGGTGTACAAACTGAAGAATGGGTTGAGTGTGAACATAGGGGAGGAGGTTCTGAGGCACATGAGGGAAGTCACAACCAAGGCAAAGGGAATCATTCCATATCCCTCTCATGACAAAGAAGACAGAAGGCTGGATCAAGAACAAGGCCAAGATGATCATCACCAGGAGCTACTTCACTCAGATTAGGATTCAAGATCTGCCATGGAATCCCAATGATGGAGATGGTCCAAGCAGGAAGAAGAAGAAGAAGAAAACTCACAAGTTTGCCGCTTTTTCAGTTCTTGTGGCTAGTGGTGACAGTTGTTCTGTCATTGCTGATGCTTTTGTGGAGGAGACCCTGGTGTGGCTGGACAGAGAGTACAAAGATACCCAAAGAGAGATAGCAGACAAGCAAGTGAGGTTGCAAGAGATAGACATGCTCAGGAAGCATTTGAGGGATCTGCCGTCCTCACAAAAAGGGGGAGAATGATCAAATTTCAGAATTTTTGAGTTCTGTTATGTTTCTGTCAGTATGAACAATTCTATTTTCTTTGTTTGTTTTCGGTTTCATCAAGGAGTATGTTCCTTGCTACTTAGTATGGTATGTAATTAAGTACTTTTCTATCTTGTTGCTTACTGCTTCTGCTTATGCTCAGTGAACTTTGGATACTAAGTACTAACTCTGTTTTGCAGGTGTTAACTGTTCTCTAATGTTAAAATAACATTGAGATGTTCAATGTTAGAACAATGACATTGAGTTGGTCCCTTCTGATATTCAGGGGGAGCGTACTTATTTTCCATTTGTGATCTGATAGTAAAGTTTGTTTGAATAATTTGATCTGGTTATAACAGGTTCTTAGGTTTTGTGATTAAGGCAAAAAGGGGGAGATTGAAAGTGCAGGTATTCTGTCAATGTTAGTTTAACATTGAAAGTACATGTATTCTGTCAATGTTAGTTTAACATTGAGAAGTCAATGTTAGAGTAACATTGCTGGAGCAGAATCCGATTTACAATCTTAATTAAATTCTTCATTATTGTTTTGCCTTATTCACTTAATTAACTGAGTTCCACAGTTGTAATTGTCTTTGATTATTATTCAGGAAACAAACTTTTCATAGGTTGGACGCTCAAGTTTCCAAGAAAGAAAGTTTCCTTAATTACGCAAACCACTCTACAAGGAAAGAAGAGTTCGAGTGGAACTAGGAATACTTTCCAAGATCAAGTCCTGATTTGAAGAAGGAGTCTTTCCCTAGTTAGATCACTAACAAATGAACTATTATTCAAGAAGGACTGCGAGAACAAAGAAGAAGAGTTCAAGAAGGAAACAAAGAGAATTACCAACCGTGTACAACACACCTTGAAGTCGAAGATCAAGAACCTATATATAGGTGTGAAGTACATCAAGACGAACACGAGACAAGAGCCAATCAATCCGAGAGATTAATTTACAATTGTTGAGTGTTGTCTTGCTTTAGCAAAGTTTGTGAATTGTTAGGATAGATCTAAGAGTGCGGAGCTGTTAGAGATAGACGAAGCAATTCTTGTGTGCTTTGCTTAGTTCAATCAATTTAAGAGTGAGGAGCTTGAGAATTGAGAGAACGACCTTTGTTAAAACCTTTACGGGTTATTTTGCCTAAGGCTCAGAAGTTAATATAATTCTATATTCACTTCTTAAAATTGGTGTTTGTTTATTCCGCTGCACTATTCTTCTGGTATGTTGTTAAAGTAACATCGCTGAGTTAACAACGTTCGAATCTGCTGTTAACTCTCTAGTGTTAAGTTAACAACAACAACGTATCAACCCGATCCACAATTTCATAAAGAATAACAATATTTATGGGAATCACATTTGTTTAACAAGAACCATTGTTAGTCTTATATTAAGTTACCTTGTTCTGAGTTAAGTCCAGATGATAATCAACTCTTGACTCATGAGTTAAGTAAACTATTGGCTGAGATCCACTGCAATGAATCTCTGTATGTAAAGTTCCACTACCAACTTCAGGCTCATTGTTGTCAACACCATCACCCAAGTTTACATCTTCAACATTTATTCGCAAATTGTCATCACTCTTTTCTGCTATTGCTACTCCCTCAACCTCTACATCCATCATACTACCAAATAGCAAATCATCTAGGTCATTAGCATACTCATCATCACCATGACCTTCATTATCACTTACACTATCATTAACCATTACATCATCAACTTCATCTTGAATATTAGTACCCACTGAATGAACATTACTACCGCCAGAGCTAACATTAGTTCCCCCAGCTGCAATATTACCACCCTCAGGCCTAGCTCTACCCCCTACTTCAACATTACCACCCTCAGTGTTAGCTCTATCCCCTTATTGAACATTACTACCCTCAGTGTTAGCTCTATCCCCGGGTTGAACATTACTACCCTCAGTGTTAGCTCTATCTGCTTCTGCATTCTCAGCTGCCTCCTTTGCTTTCCTCACTGGACATCCCTTAATATTGTGCCCCAACACTTTGCAGCCTTTACATCTCACTGTCCTCTGTTGTCTTTTCAGTCGCTAGGATCAGATCCAGAGACTTGCACAAGCTTCCCTCTACATCTCATTTGCTTCTTTAGAGGTTTCTCCCCTGGTTATCCTCTTCTAACAGCCTCAGGTCTCCCAACTGCTCTTCCATCATTTGGTGGGTTAATTGGTTGATAGCTCATATTCCTCTATTCTTTCCTCCCATTCATAGGCAGAATTGGTCTGTTATAAGCTTCCAGATAAAAACCAATACAATATGAGTGGTGAATGAAATCAAATGCATCAAGACCTTGTGCAACTATGGCACTCACAGCATGAATACATGGTATACCACTGATATCCCATTTCCTACATCCACACTTTCTCTCATCCAAGTCAACATCATATGTATCTCCATTTCTGCATTGCACATAGTAGTGTGTGTCATCAGCTTTAACTGGCCTACAATATCTCACATGAGTTTGCATTAACTGCCAAACAGTTTTCTTTATCTTGGGACACCATTCTCCTTTCCATTTTTCCTTAGCTATATCTCTGTTCTTTTGATGCCTAGTCATCAAATATAGTAGTATCCATTCAAGCATTGATAGAATAGGCATATTCCTTGCATCCAATATACATGAATTGAAGGCCTCACACCCATTGTTCAATAACATGTCACATTTAAGATTTGGATCAAAATATGACCGGCTCCAGTGCTCAGCAGGCTTATCTTCTAACCACTTGTGTGCATGTGGACTAATGGCTTTTAGTTCTTCCATTATGACTTTCCATTCATTCACAGTTGTGGCTCTTGCAGCTTTCCATAGAGCATCATTTAATGCATCACCTGTGAAACTGGCCCTCTTGAAATTACCATGTAGATGTCTCACACAAAACATGTGAACTGATACAGGAAACACATTCTTGAATGCTTGTAACAGGACCTTTTGTTTGTCAGACATGAAAGTCCACCTATCATTTCTTGTTATGTGTAGATCCAGTTTCAACACATATAAGAACCACTCCCAATTTCTGCCATCTTCCTTGTCAACAACTGCCCAGGCAAAGGGACAACAGTCAATAGTATACCCTTGTGTGGACCCTTCAGATGGGCACCATCCACTCCAATTATTCTCCTACATCCATAGAGAAACCTATGCCTCAGTGCTGCCAAACATATATAACCTATCAAACTTGTTTTCTCCTGTTGTATTGTTTGCAGATAGAAGGACAGTTGATCCTGGATTTGATCTCTCAATCTCTCATTTGAAATCCCATAAAGCAGAATATTGCTCTGTAGAGGTTCTATTCAACATTTTCAGTGAGAGGAATTTGGCTCTATATGCCTGATTAATGGTGACTGCAACCCCAGTATCTGCCTCAGTATCAATGCTAAAACCCTTTACACTTCTATTTGGATCAGACTTCCATAGATGCATATACTTCCTTGCTAGAAAACTGGACTTCATATTCCTTGACTTCTTGACAGCAGGACATCCATGAGTGAACTTGAAACTATTTATTCTGAAAGTTTTTTCTTCTCCTTTTACCTTTCTTGCATCCAACCTCCATTTGCACCTAGAATCACTGCACTTAGCATACATTATTGATTTATCATTTCTGAAGATCCATACTGATCTATGTTGGTTAATTGCATCTGCATGAATTGCATCCCTTAATACACCTTTGCTTGTGAATCTCATACCAAGTATCAAGTTGGGGTTGAAAATGTTCTTGATATCAAATAGCTCCCATATCTTTACTGGAATTCCCTCATCACTACCATACACACTATCCAACTCATTAGCAGAGAGCACCAAATTCTCTTCCCCTTCATCTGACAATGACTCATAGGGAGCTTGATTATCTTCTGTCTCAAAAGCAAAACTTTTTTCCCTTTGTACATTTGATCCTTTACTATCTGCACATTTCTTTCCCTTTCTGTTGCTGGAAGACTTCTTCCTTACATTTACGCTACTGCTTTGGGCTGCAAACAACATTGTCTCAACAACACTCTCATTCACCACATTGGCCATTTCCCTGTCTTCTTCCATGTCATATTCTGGATCACTAAAGTATTCCAGTTCACCGTCATCATCCCTTTCACCTGTTTGGAATCCTTCTCCATTTGGCTCTTCCTCATTATCTTCTTCCACCACATTATCTTCACCCTCAAACATAGATTGTTGCTCTGTTTTTATCCTCCCCTCACAATCTACAAATAACATCATATTTCTATCCAACTGAGAAGACATGAAATGTGATGAGATATCATGGTCTTTTTGGAGAATTACATAACCAGATTGCTGCTTCATATAGATACCCTTCACAAATAAAAACCCAAGTTCTGCACACAAAGCTTGAATGCCATTGTAGGATATATGTGATGGGCCAACATAATCTACCACCACCTTTGCATTATCATAGCCATCCAGAATGCCCTCAGATGTTACATTTCCTCCATACTAGAATTGAGAAGTAACATATAATGATCCACAAGTTGTTGCATTGGAAAGAGGGGATTTCATTAGAGCTTTCATTAGAGATAAGACAATGCATCTGTATATTGAGAGCTAAGCGTGTTTCTGAAATCAGAGATTTACAGAATTAGGTTTTAGAAATTGGGGGATTCTGAAATTAGGTTTTAAAACTTGCTAAGGGTGTTTCTAAAAATTGGGTTTACAAAATTAGGTTTTTAAAATTGGATGATTCCTCAATTAGGGTTTAAAAATTTCGAATTTACAAAATTAGGGTTCAAAAATTGGGGGTTCCTGGATTTAGGGGATATTTGAGGCATGCAATCATGTAAAACGACTACACACGCCTGTATTGACAAAGATTTAAAAACATTTCGCATATTCGTACCAAAACTTACCGTAAATCGGGTTGGAATCTTCATTTTGTCGGATTTACGTATTTTCGGGTTCCTCTGTCTACGAGCCATGGCGGAGGCAGCCGCGTTACGATGGCGTAGGCGGTGATATGTGACGACGACGAAAAAGTGAGTGCAAGATGATATCTTTGACGGGAGAGAAAGTGGAAGAAGCAAGTGAAATGGCGCGAGTAAAAAGCTTCGACAAGTTTTATGTTTATGTATTTTTTTTATTTACCCAGGTGGAAGACACAATTGGCAAACTGGGGCCCAAAAGAGGGGTCAAAATTGGTAAGTCTGCAGTCAACGACTGCCACTTAGGACATCCACGGCGGAGATGGGTGGCGATGGGTTGATGGGACCAAAATTCAGAGGAAATGCCAACTTGAAGGACCAAAATTAAGGCGTGACAAGTTAATGTACCAAAAGTCAAAAATTTCCAAGTTATGGGACCAATTGATTAAATTTCCCGTTTAAAGGTTTACGTATTTTGATATTGTAAATGCTTGTGGTGTGTAAAATGAAGTCCTTAACGGCGCATTTGGATGCAGTATGAGTCCAAAACCTATACTATTTAATAATCGGGTTAATAATAGATTTGTATTTAGTAACACATTTGGATACAAATTTCTAACCAAGATTAACTCCACTATCTTACTTAATCTCACGTTTGGTTACATCAAGAGAGTGACATAAGATCGTGTAATTACCCAAATGCCATTTGTTTAAGTACCCGAAGAATAACTTTATGATTTGGGGGTTTTTAGTTCAATTTAAAAAATTAAAAGGCCTAAACCATAGAACGGCAAATTCGATAGCGAAAATGTCAATGCGCCTGTTCACCACCGCGGAAATAATTGCGAAGCTCTCACGTTGCAGTTCAGCGGAAGGTGCCGCTGGTAACACGCAGTCCGTTGATCGTTAGTCGGGGAAGACCATTACCGATGCCGGAGAGACGGTTACCACACAACAACCTGTAATACTGGATTACATCTATGCAAAAAGGAAGGTAAACATTGTATCCGCTATGCCTCCCTCTCTGATTTCCCCTTACGTTGATGTGTAGTATTTGGTATAGAGAGTAATTAGAAACTTGATTTGTTGGTCAAATTTTGCATGTGGTTCATGTGTTGATATAAGTTGTGTTTCTTTTATTTAATTGGCTATTTTTATTGTGTGAGTAAATGAGAATAAATGATGATTTGTTGGTGGCAGAGTTATCCCAACGGTATGGAAGTTTGTGATACTGATATGCCATGTTGACATTGCTATTGTATCTTGGTAATTAGGTTTAGAGTTCACTAGACTACGCGTTGCACCTTCTGTTAACCCATGCATTAATTAATACATTGTATTGCGGTGAATGTAGGGTATACGTACGTGTGTTTTGATGTTAATATTGCTTAGCGTGTGTCTTGAATGGTTAGTATTCTGTTGGTACTATAATAGCTGACTTGCCTTACAGAGTCCTTCAACGCAAAATTGATGATATATGCGGTCCTTTTTTGGATTCTTCATAATACAATGTTGTCCAATTAAAACTTCTATAAACCTTTCAGTATTGCATGGAGAAATAAGTTTATTAGACAGGCTGCTTTCGATGAGAATTAGTTGTACGGGTTTTCATTTTAGCATAATACTCAATTCATAATTTGTGTAGGCTAATACGCGGATGAAAACATTAAGCTATGAACTGAATGGTACTATGTGGGATAATGATTTTGAGAGAAGGTTGTGTGAACTTTTATGTGATTTTGCTGTGGACAACGAAGTACGAGCCTTAAACGGTATCGTTAATGTAGTAGCACATGCGGCAACAGTCCTCCATAAGATCCCAGGCAAAAGATTCATCGATAAAAACCATGTGCGTGAGAAGATTATTAAAATGCAATGTGTTTTCTATAAATCTTTACAAAGCGTTGGATCGAAATGTAGGGGAGACCTGCAGGACTGATTCGTACAAAGCGTTGGATCGAAATGTAACGCTTTTCCCCTAATCTTTACTTTTGATGTTATAAAAGTTCTGTTTTGAGAGAATTTATTAAAACTATGTTAATTATCTCTTTATGCAGGAGACTAATCTGAAAAAGCATTTTTTCCTCCATGATTTGCCAAAGTTTGATCTTAAACACCGGTTCTTCATCTGTTGGACGCTGCTTTTTTCCCTGAAGAACAATTATATTACTGTGCAGAAGAAGACAAGGTGGTGTCTTTGATGGATGGTGTGGCTTGGCGTGAGGATAGGGAAATCCTTTGCTTCAAGGTACTTGCACGCCATGCAAGTGAAATAGACGTCGCCACGGAGGCCGGAGTCCTAATGGCCATTCGCGAGGCAAGCAAGCAGGTTGGCAACTATGAGGATAAGGTCTATAGACTAGTAAGGACAATAAGGTTCCCGTTTTTACGCCTTTATTCTCACCTGAGAAAGACTTGTCGCGAGCCGTCGTTGGACACATGGAAATTTGAGATGGTCGGGGAAGATAAATTGTTACGTCAAGAGGTTAGTTTTCTCGTAATTCAACTTAGGTTTTCTTAATAACTGGTGAATTTATTGGTTATGCTAATACTGTTACATGGTCTTCCTTTATGGACCACCAGGTTTTCGCCACTTTTGCAGGCTATAGTGCACAAGGTTAGCGTGGTTACCATCACCAGAAAATGTTTTTTCATTCAGTACAGGGCTAGAACATTGCCTGAAGAGAAAATCTCATTTGGTTATGATGAGAATGCTCCTCCGTATGACGTAGGAGGCTTGTTAAGGGGGATTCCACCGCACAACATCAAGGAGGACATCAAGCGACAACCCAGTAAGACTAGTACACTATCCATGCCAAAGCGATCGGCTCATTACAAAGCGATCGTTAACGAACTAGTACAAAAAAACAATCACCTACAGTCAGGAAATATACGTAGCAAAGTATTAATACGTGCCCTGAAGATCATCGTTGCTATGCTACTCGTTATCATTGCCCTTCTAGTCATTGCTTTTATCAAGGCTTAGTCAGTTAATTGTGAGGCAGAAAATGGAGTTGGTGATATAAGGACAAAGTTTTTTGTAATAGGCAAGACTATTACATTGTCCCTGCCAAAGTTAATTGTAATGGAATCTAGTTCAATGTAATTGAAATAGATTGTTCATTTTCTAATTTAAGTTCATCTATTAGTTACAATATGCAAGTTAGTCCAAGAAATGAAATCTACTGTACTTGCAAATGGTTTTTATTTGTGCAGATATTGGTTAGAACTCTTGTTATTGAACTTGAATGACTGAGATTTGTTATTATTTATATTACTTGCATGGCATGACAGTACATGCCTACTGGACCTAAATGACATCAATATTAAATAAAAACATGCCAAACTAACCTCTTGCATACTTTTCAATATTTTGAAGGACATCCAGTATATACCTCTTGTCTCGGTCTCGTTTTATGTAGAATGCGTGTTTCGTAATAGTATTATGAGCGAAGTGAACATTTATAGTAAAAACATTCCCTTCACTCACACCCTTGATTTAATTCTGATATCTTTAACATATTGCAACAACAAATATGACAGCAAGACACTTTAGAAAAATACTTATGTAAATATGTCAAGTTGTGTTGCAGCCATTGTTTGAAGTACCAATTGCCATAACTCTATATATAAGTCCACTTTCACAACAAACTAATTTATGCAGCTTTCAAAGCTACCAGCAGAACACATTTCCAAATATACATGAACTTCACATGTTGCATGTTTAGGTAAATTACATATCAAATCCATGTCCAACCTTTAAAGAGTAAGATTTCCCCACAAGAAACACTACTGCGCAATTTATTTCCTGATATGATTATCAGAAAGGTGACATTCAATCACATTACAGACATTCTTCTATACATTAAAAGAAATAATTACAAGTGATGATGATAAATATGGCACAAGTATTGCATCTGTAATAACAATGATAATCAGTGTTAATGAATCATTTATGACCAATACCAGCTTAAACCATCTGTATAACACACCTTCCATGGTAAAGATAAAAAACATGCATCCCTTTTCCTTAATCAATGAACAAATTGCAATGCACACCATCTTACAACTGTATCCATGGTTATCAATTCAACAAATCATAAACAGAAGGTATATATATTGAATGGCAAATCGTACGAATGTCAATTTACAAGGCGCTTAAATAAACCAACCATAACAGTCTACTAGGTACAACGAAGTAGACTAAAAATATTACAAAAACAAGTTAGATAAGCATAAAAACCCGCACGATTGTAACAGTGTATAACCATAGCTGGTACATAACCATTTTACAAAAGAGAAACCAACCACCAGGCTTGAAGTTACTCGCTAATAACGGGTCTCAAAAAGGGATTTTAAAATCCTGCATGAGTTGGTTTTAGAGTCCACCATTACCAGAGTTGGCGCCCCCATTGATGATCATCTCAATGTACGCCTCACGGACACCATCCTCCATACTTATAAAGAACTTCGTGTTGTGTGGGTTGTCAGTAATCTTGTGGGTGACGACAATCATCAATTGTACCGGCTGTATTCCCATCTTTGAAACAATGTCATACACCTGTTTCGTCTTACTAGGTGCCTCAACATGAGCAGGTGGTGGTGGAGGGGGGTGCTTTGAGAGCCTAGGCGGTTAGACATCTCCCCAAAATTCTGATTAGTCCTCTCAACTAAGCCCCCGATCAAAGACATTAGTCGCTCGGCAAGAGCGCTACCTTCACGAGACTTCCTCTTCCTCGATTCCTGATTTGCGTTTGAGGCAGCATCACGGCCTAATTGGGCTCCAGTTGGTACATGTGTTGAGGTGGTGTCATCAAGATCCTCTACATTGGGGATTGTGTAATCTCTTGGAGTTGAGTTGTGTCCCGAGAATGACTTAGGTACAGATTTTCATTTTGCTCCACTGACAACATGTATATCGAACACCTCGTCCGTCAGATCACGAGGGTGATCCAAATCCAAGATGGCGTCATCAAAGCCTTGAGCACCCTTCCCATTAGCCCTATCATTGCCAAAGACAATTCTCCAGTCCTCATAATGGGGGAAAGTCCTGTCTCGAAAGGATTCCGCATCCTTGTAAACCTGTGACAAAGTATCCAATAATATTATTAGTTGTTTAATTACCCACCACGGCAGAACTACGTTTCTTTATGTATTAGTTTATACGCAGTACAAAAACAGTAAATAATTAAATAAATGTACAAATAACTCATGTATAAAGAACAAGTTAAGTACATGTCTTAACGTATGAATCCCAAACGGTATCATCAAGTTGGCCTACCTTGTTCGTTGTATTGTCAAATCCAAATCCAGAAGTTCCTACCATCTGGCTTAGTGTGCTATATATTTTTTCCCAAACAGTTATCTTCGAGTTGATGTTCGTTTGTGAAAGTGGCCTACCATTAGGAAATTTGCTTTAAGCGCATTCTCCAATTGAATTAGATAACCAGCCCTGAACCTGTTATCCGAACGCCAACCGTTGGCAACTAAGTCCAACAGTGCATTTAGTAGAGCAACTTCCTCCACTCTACTCCATACGCGCCTCTTAGTAGACGGTTATTTGAAGGACCAGTACAAATTGAGAAGGATTGGGAGAACCATCCATCTGGTACACAACAATGACAATACAAACTGTTAGGAACCAATTTGATACATCCAAATTGATCATGGAAACAACAATTGGTGTTGTATAAATAAATGTGATTATTCACATACTAAATAATCAGAGCTGCAAGTTTCTATAAATGATGTTTTCAAAACAAATACACAAATGTAGTTGACCAGGGATTAAGACAATAACAATGTAAACTGCATAATCAATTTGGCTTGCTAACAGAGACAATGTATTATGAAAATCAAAAGGACCAATCACTGGCGTCATCAGAGTGTAAACATCAATTAATGCTCAGTTTCTAATCAAAGTAATTATTATGCCAGCATTGTCAAGCCCCATTAATCAACAATCTATAATCAGGTGATTCAGCACTCCAACTATTACATTGTGAAAAGCAGAATTCAATTGATTAAAAATAAATAACAGCACCGTTGCATCAGCAGAATACAAATAACAACACAGATAATTCATTACAAATATTGAAATAGGTTTTTTAACAACACGGATAATTCATTACAAATATTGAAATAGGTTTTTTAACAACACAGATAATTCATTACAAATATTGAAATAGTTTTTTTAAAGGTACAATGCTGAATCTAGTCTACACAATTGTTGGGTTCATAATCAGCCTAGTTCCCCTGACCACGACGTGCTCTCCATGCGTTGTACATATCAATGGCCATCCCATCCCTGTAGTTTGTCCATGCGACAGAGGGTTCGACAATGTCTACATATCCTATTTCAGGGGCGTAGTTCCTTGGTGATTGAGGATAATCTTCATCTCAGTGAGAGTTTGGCATATTTTTCCTTATGAAATTGTGCAATAAAACACACATTACAATGTGGCAGTGAGTTTTGACAGGAAAATACGAGTTATTTCGGAGTATTGCCCATCTACTTTGCAAGCCTCCAAATGCACATTTTATGACGTTACGGGCACGCGCGTACTTCATGTTAAAATATTCTTGATAGTTTTGAGGTGCCCGGTTCCCTACACCCCATTCTTTCAAGTGATATCGTACCCCGCGATAGGGTACTAGGAAACTCTCTCTGTTCGTGTAACCCCCGTCGGCTAAATAATATTTGCCTACATTGAGGTAGCCACTAGAAGATGTGAGTTTATATTTAACTAGTGAGCATTTTCTGAATTAAGACATATAAGGCTTAGGTATCGTACCCTGAGGAACTCTAAGACCGTTGGGACGACTGATGGCATCCTTAAGGACTCGATAGAGGTGGCAAATGGGTGGGTTGGGTGTTTAGTGGGTTGGGTGTTTAGTGGGTTGGGTTCTTTACAACCCATTTATATTGTGGGTTATATGGGTTGGGTGTTAAATGGGTTGGGTAAATTCAATCAACCCATTACCAACCCGTTTAATATTAATACATATAAAAAAACACATTTATATCTAAAAATCACGAAAAAATACCCGCTACACCTAAAAACACATAATTCGTCAAAAAATTACCAAAAAACCCCCGCTACACCTAAAAACACATAATTTGTCGAAAAAAAACCAAAAAACCCCGCTACACCTAAAAACACATAATTCGTCAAAAAAACACCAAAAAACCCCGCTACACCTAAAAACACATAATTCGTCAAAAAATTACCAAAAAACCCCCGCTACACCTAAAAACACATAATTCGTCAAAAAATTACCAAAAAACCCCCGCTACACCTAAAAACACATAATTCGTCAAAAAAACACCAAAAAACCCCGCTACACCTAAAAACACATAATTCGTCAAAAAAACACCAAAAACTCCCGCTACACCTAAAAACACATAATTCGTCAAAAAAACACCAAAAAACCCCGCTACACCTAAAAACACATAATTCGTCAAAAAAACACCAAAAAACCTCCGCTACACCTAAAAACGCATAATTCGTCAAAAAAACACCAAAAACCCCCGCTACACCTAAAAACACATAATTCGTCAAAAAAACACCAAAAAAACCCCGCTACACCTAAAAACGCATAATTCGTCAAAAAAACACCAAAAACCCCCGCTACACCTAAAAACACATAATTCGTCAAAAAAACACAAAAAAATCCCGCTACACCTAAAAACGCATAATTTGTCCGGAAAAAAAAACCCCCCGCTACACCTAAAAACACATAATTCGTCGAAAAATGACCAAAAAAACCCCGCTACACCTAAAATTAACACTAATCAAGAATTCAAGATCATATTTTCGAAAACTAAATTGAAGCAGATTCATAGAGACAAATCATCGAACAGTATGTGTGCACTTAATTCAGCCATTATCTAGACCAAAAACAGATGATTAAACACAAAATAATGCACAAATACACAAACCCATTATCTCTACGACTTGAGAAAGATGATTAAACAAAAAAGCACGGATTGATTATGCCTAATCTAAATTCATTAACTTAATTACAACACAACAGACTTCATTCAGAGGCTAATCTAAATTAATTAACAGACTTCATTGTCTGATTCAATACCAATGCGCAGAGGCTAATCTAAATTAATTAACAGACTTCATTGTCTGATCCAATACCAATGCGCATCTAAGTCACTGATTAAGCCTAATCTAAATTCATTAACTTGGCGTTGTGCGGTGACGTGGTGTAGCGAGGCGTCGAGCGTGGTGTAGCGAGGCATCGAGCGTGGTGGAGCTTGGCGTCGAACGCGATTGAGCGTGGTACTATGGCTTCGTGATGGTGACGTCGAGCGTGGTGAAGGAAGCGACGGCGGCGGCGGCGGCGGTTGGGGTGACCTAGGCGTGGTGTTGGACTGTTGGTTTATAATATGTTGGAGTTTTGTGAATGAGTTCTCTTAGGTTTAATATGTGTTTTATTTTTAATTTTTAATTTTAACGGGTTAAACGGATATCCACGGATAACCCATGAGTTACCCATTTAAAATAATGGGTCATATGGGTTGACCCATATAACCCATTAATTAAATGGGTCAACCCACAACCCATTTATCTTTAGTGGATTGGGCAAGTTTGTGGGTTGTGGGTTGAAACTGCCACCTCTAGGACTCGACTATCGGCTGCTGACCCTTCCCAACCCGGCAGAACGTATACAAATTGACCACGTCTATCGCAAACACATAACACGTTAGTTGCGAGAATTCCTTTTCGAGACCGATAACGAGGCTTGTCTACTATGGGAACCCTCAGTTGCATATATGTTCCGTCCAACACCCCTAGGAAACCCTAAAGCATAGAAAGATCAATCGTTCATGGTTCTACAACACGAGTAGTTGCCTGCTATAAGTTATTGAAATATTTTAATTATGTTATTTACTATGGTACCTGGAAAAGCTTCCACGTTGGGTCGATGTCAACCGGGCCTATAGGTGATGGCGTAACAAGGAGAATCCGGTGGCATTTCAATAAGGCTACAAGTACTTTACCAAATAAACGACTAACAGTCTCACCGGACCTCACATAGTGAAATTTAATCTTAACATTTTTGGTGTGATGTGATAAGATGTCTAAGAACATCGAGATTTGTGCTTAAATACTAACATATTTCGATTCACGGAGTTCGCCGTATTCATGTAACAGATAACAAAACTTCAAAACAATCACGGTTCATTCTTAGATTTTCTTTGAGGGGCATGTCGCCCTTGTTCAATATCCTATGTAGGTACTTAATTTGGAACGGGATTCGTCGAACGATACTGTACCTAATACACGCCTACGTGATTTACGACCTAACAGCCCCCTCTCGATCACAATAAGAAGGACTACCAAAAAACCTATGAATGAAACATTAAAGAGGATCTGATGCATCAACATATACACGTGTATCCATTGTGCGTCGTCCATTACGAACCCTGATGGATTAGTGAACACTATTATTATCCATATTTCCACAAAGTTGAGTTTAGCTTTTGTAAACAGAGAATCAAATTGATATACAAAAAGTCGAGTTTAGCTTTTGTAAACAGAGAATCAAAGTAATATACAAAGTTGAGTTTAACTTTTGTAATCAGAGAATCAAAATAATATGCAAAGTTGGGCTTAGCTTTTGTAGAATCAAATAGTGGCAAACTATGCCCAGTAGGTAAAAACACTATCTGTCCTCAACACATAAACACATTAATGCAAATTCGTCTCAATTTATTAGCAGCTCCTAAGCATCGAATTAACACAACAAAATCACAGCAAATTGCACAAACCCCGCGCGCAATAGCTCAAATTAACAACCCCAACCTTTTGGGGAATCCAAGTAATCTCTAGGATTGCATTACAAACGAAAAAGCAACGGGTATGGGTCGGGTTAAAGAGCTTACCGTTTGTAGATCGACTTGAACTTTTGGATGTTGAAACACGCCACACCAGCAAGCTCTTCAGTTCACCTGAGAACAGAAAAGAAGTTAAGGATGATTTCAAACCAAAAAACGTTATAGTAAATTTTGAGGAGAGAAGATAGTTGAAGCACCTTCAAAACCCTAATCGCGATTGTGGTTTCCCAAAATAAAATGGCTGTAGATTTTATATCAAAATCAAAGAAGGGTTGCAGTGTTCATGTTTGGTAGTCGCCGTTTTTTTTTGGAAAAATCAAGGGCAAAATGGGTCTTGCTTTTTGGTTGTTGGGGGTGTTAAATTATCTGAGGGGGGAGGGGGGAGGTAAGATAGTTAATACGGGAAAATGCACTACTCTGGCCCACCTTGGACGGGCTCCCACTGCTCTGCATTGGGCATCCCAATATGAGATAATTGTTACTAATTAATTAATAAGCCTTGTAAATGGCAACCAAATGCGTCGTAAGTGTTATAGTGTTGAGTAAGACAAATGCTTTCTAGAGGCTTGTAGCCGAATATTTAGATATAACCTTGTATATCATAAGATACAAGATACGTCACTTTCCGTTAATTTGTTTAAAAGATTGAACGATCGACGTGGCTCGGTCTCTATTATATGTCCAATCAGTTAAAAATACAAAGAGTCTGACAAACGAATGGACTAGTAGATGAAGCGTTTTAATTTGTGAGATTGAAACTCTACAATGTGTCGTCTATGTACATGAAGTAAGTTGATCCTCCCTATGCACTACATTGTACTACGTGTTTTTTCCCTCTCATAATACAACGCGTCATCGTTATTATCTTGAAACTTGTGAAATAGGGAGACACCAGTGTTTTCACCACTAACTCTTGATTCGTAAAGATAATGTATCGCCGCTAATAATTGATCACGATGACATGTGTGTTTAATCTCGATTAACATCGAGTTACCTTCTAAAGCAATTATCTTATGATTATAGTCGATCCTCATTGTTGTGCATGTTGGCCGTCTTATATGATTACTTATAGAGTCTACTAGTCGATCATAATTGCATTACTCTAACTCGATTGTGTCTTGTCTAACCGTGGCGGATTAAAGATGCTAATTGCATGGATGAATTAGTTACGAGCTCAAAAGATATTATTTCCGGTTTCCACGTTTCACATGTCGACTATACTAAGATCAACCAATATATCACGCCTTTTATTCAAGTCACTCATTCAATCCAACCGTGTCTTGCTTTAGAACAACCGTGTTACTTTACAATCTTAATACCTTAAATATCAAAGGACTTTGCGTCGAGTTAGCCCTTAGCTTAGACATATATTATTTGGGTGCATTCTATATTGGCCTCGTATATACGCGACTCTTAGAGTCCTCAAAGAAGTGTTGATCGAACTATCAAACCAACAAATACTCCACACTAAACGCTGAATCGAAAACGATTCATTCGTAAAACATAAATCTGACTCAATCGATTTTCTTAAATCTTAAAGCTTAATTGTAATTATATAATACTCCTTATTTTTACCATGCATATTTACAAAAATTACAATTAAGGTTATCGATCAATTTTTTTCATATTTGTTTAATTGCCTTAAATTTCTCATAAAACATTAAAGCAAATTTAAATGCAGCAAAATACAATAGGCACGTGGTGGAGGCTTTACGTGGGTGGATCAGAGCCGTAAAAGAGTCCAACTGCATTCACCAACAATCCCAATCCCAATCATCAACCCACGCCACCATCCACCGTGTCATCGACTTTATTCTCTCTCTCTCTCTCTCTCTCCGCCGGCGATCTCACGGCCAAATCCCTAATTAATTGTTCCTCCTCCGTTCAATTCTCAACCATTTCTGTCAGGTGTGTGCCCTAGTTTGTTGTTGACTCACTGTTCCAGGTTCTCCGAGTTACGATTCAAAAACCAATCGATTGCGATATTACGTCACACGAGGCGGCGGCGGTGGCGGTAGGTGTAGCTTAAGTTATTATGGGGAGCGGCGAAGTGGATAAATCCTCTAAAGAAGCGAAGGAGCCGAAAACTCCTCCTTCGCAGGTGGCGTCGATTTCGTGATTTCTTTTGTTAGCTCATTTTGTGTTTTGTTTTATTCAATGGTGTTGATTTCATGATTTTAGCTTATTTTGTATTTTTCTCTTCAATGGTGTGGTGTTGTGTTGTTAAGTGAATTGAATTGATTGGATTTTGGTTTGGGTCTTCAGGAGCAGGGCCCAGCTGCTGCTGCTGCTGGTGCAGTTGCAGCTGATTGGTCTGGATTTCAGGTAACACATCTACGATCTCTGCTTCGTCGGTGAAACCGTAGCTGTAATTAAGGTGTGGATTTGTGGTGGTTTGTTGTTGCAGGCTTATTCTCCTATGCCTCCACATGGGTACATGGCGTCGAGTCCGCAGGCTCATCCTTATATGTGGGGAGTTCAGGTGTGTATTTGTTGCGTTGTGCGTAACGAAAGGAAAGGCGTGGTTGTTTGACTTAGAATCTTTGAGTTATTTAGGTCTGGTGGCTGCTGTCTACTCAGCTTGTTTGTGAACAGGGTCTGCTTGTGATAGAGAATCTTATTTGTTTGAAATTTGTTTAGGCATAACTAACTTTCTGCTGATTTCTAAGAAAAAACATTTACTTAATATGGTAAGTGGAAGCTTTGCACCAATTTTACAATTGCTTGGAGACAGCTAGAATCTTATTGCCTGGTATAAAAGGAATAGGACAGCATCAGGACACCTCAATATGTACACTCTCACTAGTTTTGCCTTGGATAGGAATATATGGTTATTGGTATTATGTATACCTTTTCTTAAACTTGTTTTTTATAATAAGTTATAAGGTGGATGGTTCCAAATTTCATTACCATAAACTAGCAGAAGGATGACTTGAGCAAAATATTCGCAGACAAGAGGAACCTAGTATTGGCGAGAGATGAAGGTCCTTATCATCCTATCAAAAAAGAAAAGAAAAGGAAAAAAAAGTCCTTATCAGACGTGGACAAACCCCATATGCATGATAAGATAGTAAGTAGCTAATATGCTTAAGAGTTGGAATTTGTTAGGGTTTGATGTGATACATATCTAACTAGATCAAGTTCATCGTATAGATAATAATTGAAAGCCATTCATCATGTACTAGTTTTTCCATTTCATCTCCTTTGACCACATTTTTTGATTCAAGCTTGAAACTCTGATAAGCTCATTTATGTAGCATCTAAGTTTAATCTCCTTACATGTTGATAATGATATGTAATTTGTCTGTATTTCTTAGCATACTTTTGGCAATCTTAAGTTCTAACTCAGTGTTTACTTTCATTCTTTACAGCAATTTATTCCACCCTATGGCACTCCTCCACATCCATATGTTGCAATGTATCCCCATGGAGGAATCTATGCACATCCAACTATGGCTCCAGTACGTCTCATACTTTCCTCTGTGAACTGCTGAGGTCATGCAACTCTCCAGACAATGCCCCTGACTTTTGTATTTGTATTTTTAATTTTATTTAGGGATCTTATCCGTTCAGTCCTTTTGCCATGCCTTCTCCAAATGGTATTGCTGAAGCCTCTGTAAGTCATCAAATATTTTAAATACATTTGTCGGTTATCAAGCAATTTCAAGGTGGTAACTGGGTAAATTTCACATGTTGGATGAAGGCCAATGGTCCTGGTAACATGGAACCTGAGGGCAAGGCATCCGAGGGGAAGGAAAAATTGCCCATCAAAAGATCCAGGGGAAGTTTGGGCAGTTTAAATATGATTACTGGAAAGAATAACGAACCAGGCAAAGGATCAGGTGCATCTGCAAATGGTGCGTATTCTAAAAGGTATGGTGATATTTGTAGTACATTGAAGTGAAGGCTCAGAAACAATTACAGTTTGACATTTTATTTCGCAACTATTCCTTCATTACTTGCAAGTACACAATTATGTATACTAACTTTTTGATACACCAGTCTGTTGTTAAACAGGCATCAGAATGTATAATTAGTGAGGTTCATATTGTCTGTTCATTTGTTTTATCAATCTTTTCAGTGCTGAGAGTGGAAGTGATGGCTCGAGCGAAGGGAGTGATGCAAACTCTCAAAATGTAAGTTTCATAAAGTCTATTATACCTACGGATTGAGAATCATTTATCTGCGAATAATGGTTATTACATGCAATGGTCGGTACATTACTTCAAACAATTGTTTGGGCATCTGATTGGGTATCGTCACATTTTCTTTAGTTTTCGGTAGCTACAAACTTCCTTTAGATTGTAAACTGGAGTATTGTCCGTTGCTAGTATTTGGTCTTATACACAAGATAATAGAGTATGACCAAAACCAAAATGTCAATTCGCGATAGCTCTTAGCTAAACAATTAATCCATGGTAGGTTTCAGTGCATTGGTTTGAGAAGTCCTTATAATTTTCTCTGAATCAAGTTGTAGTTATAATAAAATAGTTCTCACGTTCTGTAATAATGAATTACACTTTTTATACTTTTATAACACAGTTTGCTTTCTGACGTCCCATCAAATTTGCAGCACTTTTCGAAGTCAATACATTGGTTCTCCATGTGTAAGGAAGGACTTTTCTGAAAAGAACTTAATGTAATATCTTGTAATTATGATGTCACGAGGGGTCTAATTGAAAAAAAAAATGAAATTTAATTGTGAGAAGATCACTGAACCTGAAGTACTTGTTTTTGGTATGATGCAACTTTACGGATATGAGAAAGTATAAGCAAAAGTATAACTCTTTTGGAAGTAAATTCCAACTAATCATGTTTGTCTTGCTAATAAGAAATTCTTGATGATAAGAATACTTGTGCTCTGTTGGACTGCTGTGACCTGGTTTTTATTTACAAAAGTGTTGAGTACATAGGATCCAGAAAAAGAAATGCGAAGTAAAAAATACCTCACTTTTTTGTGAGCCATGTCTCCTTTTGTTTAAGCTATGAGATTTATAAGTTAAACTAGAAACTTATCAGAATTTCTTTTTTAGTTTTCTTAAGGAAGTTTTGTGTCCGATGTGAAGTTCTTATGAAAACTAGTATAGTATGTTTCTGCTTCTTCTTACATTTCTGCTCGTACTTCTACAGGACTCACAAGCCAAGTCTGATGATCGTCCAGATTCAAGTGCGGTCAAGGCACTTTTCCTCATGTTGTTCTTTCCCTTTATTCTTTTGCATTCTACTTATGAAACCTTTTTTTTCTCCGGATAATCGCTACAGATGAACCATCTCAGAATGGTAGTGCGACTCATAGTTCTCAGAATGGAGGACCAAATCCACCTCACTCAATGGTAAATCAAACTATGAGTATCGTGCCAGTGCCAATGACAGGGGCTGTAAGTGGTGTTCCTGGTCCCACCACCAACTTAAATATTGGAATGGATTATTGGGGTGCGGCCCCATCAACTGCTGTACCTGCAATTCGAGGGAAAGTTTCTGGAACTCCAGTTGCCGGAGCAATGGTTGCTACTGGATCACGTGATAGTGCCCAGTCACAGCCCTGGATACAGGTCTCCTGGTCTTATACTTACCTTTTATTGCTCCTTCTTTATCTTCTTCTGTAGCTGCTACATGATTGCATCTTGTTCTTTTCAGCTATTCTGTAGTCACGATTTAGTTTCTCTATTCACCATAACTTCAGCTAGTGAGGGTGTAATTAAGTTTAAACCATGGTTAAATTTAGAAACATTCGTATGATAATATTGAAGTTAAATTTTTCTAATCGATTGATGTTGGTTTTGACTTTGAACTAATCAAAGAGATGTATTTTGGCACGACGTTTTTTGTTACCTTTGTCATCTCATTGTATCCGTTTAAGCTACTGTATTTCATGTGGTGGGAATTATTTTATTTAATGAACCTCCTCGATATTTGCTGGGCTGTACCTTCTTGCCTCTGGAAACAATTGTGGGGTTTCAAGAGTATGTGGGTGTCTTGGCTTTTCTGTCTCTATTCCTCATTTTACTAGTTTTGGGATAGTTTGAAGTTTTTTGTTGGTTTCCTTTCTCACTCTCAGTTTATCTACCTATAGTGATGGGTACCCTTTGCACCAAATTGCAAAGGGTAAGGCTGCTTACAATACAACCACCCTTCGTGTACCCCCTCAGAGACCGGAGCACCTCCTTTATTATGATGGGTTTCTTGACTACCTTACCACGATGTGCCTAGTAAACGAATTCATTAGCCTAGTCATATTTGTTTATAGCAGAAATCAGACAGAGTCATGCAAGGGAATAATGAATTGCAAGAATATGTTAAAAAGTTCAAATAATTCCGTGATGTGAAATTCTGAGTCTATTGCTTTTTGAGCTAAGTTACCCATTAATATGGTGATTATAGATGATTAGATTCTTATGTTGTATGAATAGATATCCTTTATCATGTTTATTGTCTATTTAATTAGATGTTTATGTACTTGGTCATAATTCATTTATAGATCATTCTTTTGGAAAAGCACTTTTAGGTTTTATCCATTTTCTTCAGAGACATTGACCTCATGCATGTATCTCTGACTTCAGGATGAGAGGGAGCTGAAAAGACAGCGGAGAAAGCAGTCAAACAGGGAATCTGCTCGGCGCTCTAGATTAAGAAAGCAGGTAACAGGCATTGGCGTTCCATTGCTTGTTTCTCACTTATCAGTAGCTTTCGGTACCTAATTTTGTTTCTTAACAATATGCATGGAGTTCAGGCAGAATGTGACGAACTAGCCCAACGTGCTGAGATTTTAAAAGATGAAAATGCGTCTCTCAGAGCAGAAGTGGCTCGAATAAGGAGCGAATATGAGCAACTTCTTGCTCAGAATGCATCTTTGAAGGTATTATTACTAATATTTATGTCAGATTTAATGCCCCACAAATTTGGATAATTAATTAATATTTACTGAAGTCTTAACGGTTTATAAGCTAAGTACTGGCAAAACACTGTTAACTGTATCAGCTCTTAGGTTTTCTAGGATTTATATTAATTTTCGTCAGTGGATAGTCGTGTTTCAAAGAGAGCCGAAGTGATTAAGAGGGTGCAATTTTTTGACAAAATTTCAGCTGTTACTAAAATTTGATTTCACAGGAGAGACTTGGTGAAGGTCCTGGTGACGATGATCCAAGATGCAGTAGGGATGACCTACGCCCAAGCAACGATGGATAAGCAGATATCAAGTAGAGCGGCTCACGAGCTTGTAGTATCAAAAATGAGTTTTATGGCTTAACCTTATTAACTTCTAATGGTTGGGAATCTCATATGTACCCCGTGTGTAGTTAAAAGTCCATCAGAAGCTGACCCTTTTAATCTTGGGATGCGAATGTCCCATATTCTCCGTCATTTCTCATTTTCGGCCAATCTTTTATGGTCCTAGAGTGAGGACGGGACATAGGCTGGTAATCTGTGTGTACCCTTAGTTATCATGTTATGGGGTATTTCCTTAATTTATGTTAAATTGTATGCTATGAATATTGGTTTGATGGGAATTGTATTTTGTAGATTGAAGTCTGGGTTGCAACTTGCAACTCTAATGTGATTTAGATTTAAACATGATCTGCTGCTGCTGTTTCTAGCTGTAGTGTTTGGAACTATTTTCATGCTTCATGCATTGCACTTTTGGTTTCTTGTTTCTATAAGTTTATGGTCAAAGTTTATTTTTGTCTGTTAACTTTTACACAATTAAAATGTCTCGTTGAATGATACAATTAGTTGTAGCTAAAGACCAGTATAAAATATTCAACGGTACGTGCTTTCAAATTGATTTGGAAAAAACTCACGAGATGAATGAATCCGTCAACAAGCTACCAACTAATATGTTCAGAAAGTTCAAGCGGGAAGCATCATAAACCAACAGACAAGAACAATACGTGACAATGCTCTACTGAACATCTTTTACTTAGCAAACCAAGATAATCAAGGTTTTAAGCCTTTCGGCAAGCACACAAGATCAAATGTAGAAAATGAAGAAGTGCTTTGGTAAATTGGAAATCAACTGAATGCAAATGAGTTTCAACAATAGTACATCTTTCTTCATTCTAATTTTGCTGTTAAGTAGGGGAAAGAGAATTCATAACAACAAAGCCGGGAAAAGGAACAAATATGGGAAAACATCTCTCCTCACACGATGCGCTCCAGCTCCCTTGCATAACTGAGTGTCTGGTTGATCAGCTGCAAAGACGGTATCTCCTTGGCAGGGATAGATTCCTTAGCTCTTTGGAAATACACAAACCCATTCTTCACCTCCCATTCGGAGTGATCCTGCAATTTCCACATCATAATGATCATGTTTGCCACATTTAGAAAGATAACAAAACTATCAAAATCGTGTTTCCTGTACATTTAGGACACATTTGGTATCACGAGGGGGAGGAGCATACAAACAATTATTCACCTAAAGCAGCAGTACAACAAGCTCTCAGATATGGAAAAACGAACTGTTATCTTATTTTTGTTAAAAATGATTTTACCAAAGGGATCACTTCTGCCAATAATACATGATTGATCACTTGCTTTCCCAACCACAAAGTTCGGACAGACTGCAAATTATGTACACAGAAGGACTAATCCAAACCATTTTTCCCTACACTTTTTCTTCATTTAGCACAAAGAAGGTAAAGTCATTCAATCTCCAGACTGCGAATTATGAATACGATAGGACAAAAGATACAACATGGTAAGTAGTAGAGGAGGATAAATTAAATCTTTACCTCGCTAATATACTCAAGCAATTCCTTGTCTGAAGAAAATAGCAGCATTTGCTTGGCATCGTTTATTGACAGACAGTCGTAAGCTTTTTCGCTACATCCAGCTATCTCATCCCTACCAATGGCAAACTACAAATCAGGTCCCAAGATAAAAGTAAAACGACTTGTATCACCATGACAAAACCAAACTTGAGCCGGCGTTAACCACACTGATGCATGACTAGGTTGTGGCTACAAACAGAATACCTGACAGACTCTTGGGTAGGAAAGAACACAGAAAAGCCAGAGGATATATGAATGATCAACCAACATTAGGTAATTGTAATACTCTTACTTGATTCTTAATTCTTTTCTCAGCTGAAGCCCCATGGCCTCTATTGTGTCATTATATTGTGAAAAGAGAAAAAATGATCACAAACGACAACCACCATAAAATTTGCTAAAACAATAACCGTGCACCATATTTTATCGCTAAAGGCCAATGCTTCCACCTTGCATATAGAATCTTTTACTCCTATTCTACTTCTGCGGTGACCTTCTAAAGACCAACAAGAGTCATAAGGTGAATTAACATCATAACATAAGTGCTAGACTGATGGGTGTAACGCCCATTTTTCATTCCTTCTGGACATAGGTAACACAAACTAGCAGGAACATAGGAAAAGAACCAATCTGATGTATCAATTCATTAATGAATTAATGAAGGTAATTCATATAATCATGCAATAGCTACTGTATATGCTGATTATGGAGCAGTCTGTAGAGCTAGCAATTTACCTGACTGTCTTTGCTAGTAAGTCCATGAAGTAAACATATGTTTCGTGAGGTACTGTCTGCCTAGCACTCAATACACGGTTATAAGCTCCTTCCATGAATGATTGCTCCAATTCAACAGCATGCTTAATGCATTGATTCTCCAAAGCAGCTGGTGATAGTAATTCCAATTCAGTGTGAAATTCAGCAATTCTATTTTGCACAAGAAGCCTCAGGAGGTTGAGACCTAAAATGGGATACTCCTGGGTTGACGGTGGGAGACGACCGCTGCTCCACGATAAAATATATTCATAAGCATTATCAATGGCATGTTCACCAAATCACCGTAAAATTCATCAGTATCTAATCTAAATCTTATTATTATCTAATGAGGAAACTTAGTAAGAAGACCAATGAAGAATCAACATAAAAACAACAATGTTTAAAACAGATTATGTTGAGTCACTATCCATAGCGAAATTTTGGCTAGACCAGACATTTGAACACGCACACACACAACAATCAAACATGATACCTACCGAGCATCTGTGTAGTAAGGCTTGAGTTGGAAAAAGTCCCTCTCAAAAGACTCCTGATCCTCAATCTTCACGCTAAGAACAACTGCATGCTCATAGACGTCTCCTGAAAAAGGGATTTTTTTTACCAAATGTACCCCCAAAACTAGAAAAGACAGATATAAGAGCGAAGATTACTTGCTAGAGTCAATTCATGCACTGCATTTGGCGTTTCCTCGAATAATGGAGGTAGACTCCTTAACCCCGTCAGCGACACCTGTCATATTTAAATTTAGCGTGTTACACCATACTTCCAAAAACATCGAAACTGGCTGAAATTGTAACGAATTCATCGTTTCCTCACATAACAAACTTCAAAAGTAAAACCCAGATCAGGCGGGTGAAATCTCGTCCCACGCCTCACATTCCTGTCTTCTTCAATTTCTCAGCTGAACTAACAAAGCCTATAACCTACGACCAACTATTCGATCCAGATTCTCAACTTCATGGAATCATCTCAGTTTAACCACAATTAACCAACTCCTTCCTAAACACCAAACTCCTTTCTTTCCTCGTATTTCGCTAAATTAACGCCAAATGCATCAACAAAATCACCTCCCAACAACATGGAATACAAAACAAATACGATAACAAAAACCCAAGTGGTAAAACAAACATTCACAACATTAATCACAATAAAGCCTCCACCTTTACACAAATCACAGCATCGAACGGCTAATATCACCACATACGTACAAAACAACATGTCGAATTTCGATGAATTTAAGGTTTACCTTGAGCTGCGAGAGCAGTTTGTCACACGTGTCGAAATCCTTCCGTACAAATGCAGCCTTGAATCGCTCGAACGTTTGCGTCAACTCTGTCATCTTCGGATCCATTTGAGCTAAATTTATTACACTAATTTGAAGATCTTTGGTTAACTGTTTGTGGGTTTTTGGATTGTGAAATTGGATGCCCTTCTTGTTGCACAAGAAAGAAAAACAAAGTGGATCCGAACGGGTTAGCGGGCCAAATGTTTCCGGGTCGGTTCGGGTCATGAAAATGTCTATTATATTAGTAATTTATACACAATCAACGACTTCAAGTTACCGCCAGTCATTTGATGCATGCAATCACAAAGTTTTTGATTAAACTGAGACCTCTGAGTTGACGCGATCACTGGTTTCCATTTGTCCAACGTGGTGCATATCACGACTTACTTTCTTAGTTGAGATGACGTGCTGACTTACGCCTTACGTCTCCTCACATGTATTCGAGGCATATTAGTTGACCACAAGTTTTCTGTAAATATTTTGTTATATATGTGGAGAAGGTAGCTCATTTTTTACTTTTGATTTATTTATCTGATTAAGACTTTCTTTAGATTTTTATTATAGTTTAAGTTTACTAACTATTAAAGCATTGAGGTTGCCCACGTCAAGGTCGTTAATTACTTCACGCGTCTTGTTTAATTGCAAATTTTTTGAACCAAGGTCGAAGATCCTCGATTTCAAGAACCAATACAACAATTCTAGTGTCCAAATTGCCGACGAAACCCCACATCAAATAGTTGAACAATTCATTTTTTCTTGCATCACCATGGCAATATATGATATTGATAATCATGTTACATGTATGTTTATCATGTATTCATCCTATTTGTACTCCCAAGTCCCAACATAGTACACATAACATAAGTTACATAACCTCCGAATTGTAAAATATTATGTTGACATATTAATCATGTTATTCAACAAATACAATACACTACCACATACGTAAACGAACATAACAGCTAAACCAATTTTTTGGTTCTCATATATTACAATATACATGGAATATTTATATCACACAATTCTATTTTAAAAGCAACATAAAATGTGCAATAACGAACATCCCTCCTGCAATGCCAATAGAAGTAATTGTAGTTTTTGTTGGCATTCTCCCCTTATCACTTCTCAAAGCCATTGCTCCATAAAATGGCAAGCTATTCACTACACCAAAACCAGCAAGTAGGGTTTGCATGAATAAACTATCAAAACTTTTATCCTTGAAAATATGCACAATTCCACTTAGAAAGGCAATCAAGTTGAAGATCGCGGCTGTTGCCAATGGCAAAAACATTGGTGATGGAATTCCAAACTCGAATATCCCTTGATCATATCTTTTGCTTTGATCATCGTCCATCACTTTGCTGGTGACATTGAATCCATGCGTCTCTACACCTAAACTCGTGGCTACGAACTCTATCGATCCAAATAGGTAAGAAGAAATTCCCCTCATCAGCCACATTCTTTGATCACTCCACCATCTTTTGAACGTACCATTGGTTAAGACGAAATCCAAGCAGTCTTGACCATATGCGCCGAGAAATAAGAACACGTATAAGAAAAACCAATGATCGCCCACCTATAACAATCAAATCAAGATGCAAAAGAGATAGTAAATTAATGTTAGTAATAGCTCATATATATTGACTTGCATTTGTAATTTGAGTACGAAAAAATTCGAGATATCATACATTGTGTCAACCTTGCAGTTAGTACAATTATCTTAAAAGCTTACGACGAAGTATACGATAAAATTTATCAGCTATTATGCAAATACTAGCTTTAGATGTTGAATTTTCATGGCGAAGAATTTAATAAATTTACCTTCGGAAAAATAGGAGTTGTGTTGAGAAGAGCCAACGATGGAAGAAAAGCGTAAACTGTAACCGGAATTGACCAAATGGCCCAAAATGAGTAGTATGCATAAGACTGGCCCATTAAGACCCCCGTGGCCTTTATGCCGTATGTCACTGGGCTATACTTCGAAAAGCCCACTTCAAGAAGCCCAACAACCCACCTTTTGTTTTGGCTTAACACATCGCTTAGTGTTATCGGAACGTCGCCCAAAAATGCAGGCTTGCTTGGATCACAAAATATGGACTTCCATCCTTCACATTGAAGCCGATAACCCGTGTAATAATCCTCCACCAACGACCCATAACGAAAGCCGAGCTGAAACCAACAATTTAGTATTTTCATCGTTAAAAATGTTATAAATATTACAACCCATAACAACAAATCAAGAAGCTATACCTTCGAACCCCAATGTGTTTGATTTTCGTAATTGCATCCAGAAACACGATTAGCCAATCTCAAAAGTCCTTGATCGTTAATGGGCTTATGGACAATGTTACTTGGGCTCAACTCTGCAACCTCGGGCTCAATGTATGATGATGGGCCCCCAAAGAAAGCACGACGACGGAAAAAACAACCCGTTCCGACATAACTTGTGCCAGACAACCCATCCATGCCAACTGGATTCACTTGGAACAAACGTTTGTGCTCGCAAGCATAGATATCAGCCTCGTTTAGGCCATGATATCTTTGTGGAAATTGGACATAACCACAATTGGGCCTACTTGGCTTGCCCGAAAGATAGCACAATACCCGTTGAGGCGTTAATGGATCATTGGAGTACATGTCACAGTCCAATGTCAACACAATTGGTGCGTTTGTCATAACAGCAGATACTCGAAGCTTTAAAATAATATAAATATTGATGATTAGCATAATAAAATACTACAAAAAAAAATTGTATTACATAATAAGATGATGTGATACTTACTAGGGTGTTGAGTGCACCAGCTTTGAAATGGTGTGTGATGGACTTTCGTTTTTCTCTTGATACGTATATAAGATTGGGCATAAATTGACCTGAGTTATCTACATCTTTTTGGGAATTTAATAAAACCTATACAAATGTAGCACATTAGTTATATCAGTAAATTACAACGAAATAAATATATAATCACTAGTGACATTTATTCTTCTATATCTATATGTAGTATTAAATTAACTCTTTGTCAGACTATATATATATTGTTAAACTATATCTTGGTGGTGTATTATCTATTTACCTGAATAATAGAGGGATGATTATGACGATTAAAATTCTGATCACGATATTGATTCAAAAGCTGATGCTCATCTTCATTGGAAATATATTCATCACAAACTGTACCTCTTTCAACTGAATTCTCCACCTTTATCTTCATGCTATCATACATCATCTGCAACCATTTTTATCTCAAAAATATGAAATAATAATAATAAATTAATAAAAACACACACACATCGATAAACATCACTAGCTAGCAAACAATATATGTGACTCATCACAAAACAAATTTATGGTCAGACGCCCCATACCAGAGCCACGATGAATACATGTGATATTTGGTTGAAGTCAAATATGCATGGCCAGTCAGTATTTTGATTGATATATCTTAAAGCATCTTGTAATGTTTTTACGCTACTTTGTCACAACAGACCTCTTAAATTATCAGGAGAACTTCTAAAATATTTATAAATTTGTATGATTTTATTTTGGTCTTATTTCGTATAGATTACAATACACCGAGAAATCGATACAATGGGGTATGACTTAACCGAAATAATGCTATCTATTACAATGAACGGACTAGCTTGGTCCGGAACACCTATTACACATAAGGAAATATATATAAGATGACGGGAAAAATCCCTAAACGGCCAAGTTGAGGGAACAGTCGAACGGGAGAGATTCGATGCTCTTTGATTGTCGAATTGTGAGCATTAGATACTTATGATATCAGACTAAACTTGAGAACTTGCCAAGCTGCCTACGTATCCCATTGAGGGAATCAAGCCGAACGTAGTTCATTAATCTCTGGATTTCCATGTTAGGTTGAATCCGGATGGTTCGATGTACGAGTGTATCGAATCTGGTTGGTCCGATGTTGAAGTGTATCGAATCTGGTTGGTTCGATGTTGAAGTGTCGAACTGAGTCGATTCGATGCTATAGAACCTCGAATGGAGATCGGTTAGATCTTAGTCAACGTAAGCTAGGTCAAGATCGAACAAAGTGCTATGTCGAACAGTAAAGTATATTGAACCCTTGTGTTCGATGCGGTAGTGTGTGTTGTGTGTGTGTATATTGAATTATCAGAAAGTCAGGGGCCAGGCTATTTATAGACCCGATCCCGTGGGGCCCTCAAGATGTTGGAGAGTAAGCATCGAACAGGCGGTTCGATGCGGAATCCGCATCGAACCTCCTCCGTTCGATGCGCTCGTTTCTGCGGGCCTCTGCTGTTGGGCCGGCCCAATATCGAATTGAATACAATGTTATAACTTATAATATCAGTATCACACGCGTATATATATATATATATATATATATATATATATATATATATATATATATATATATATATATATATGCTCCAAAATCCAAATATTTGTGCACCATGAATTTTCCTTTATTGTTGCCCCCACCACCATTGATATCGTCTAGCATATACTCGCTAAATTTGGAGATACAATATTACATTGACTAAGACATGAAAATAATTTGAGTTTTTGGCATAATACCCCCCTGTAATATGAGAAATATGTGTATTACCCCCCTGTAAAAAAATAAAGGGCATATTACCCCCCTGTGATATACGAAATAGGCATATTACCCCTTTGTAATAATAAAATAGGCAGATTACCCCCCTGTGTTATGTTTAATAGGCACATTACCCCCTTGTGTATTTTCATACGGTGCAAAATACCTCCTTTTTATACACATGTACTAAGGGGATAATGTGCAACTTTTTAAAAATTATAGGGGGGTAATGTACCTATTTCATATATTACAGGGGGGTAATTTGCCTATTTATTTTTTACAGGGGGGTAATGCGCCTATTTCGTATATCACAGGGGGTAATATGCCCTTTCTTTTTTTACAGGGGGGTAATGCGCCTCTTTCCTATATTACAGGGGGGTATTGTGCCAAAAACCCAAATAATTTTATTAATATGTCACGGCTCACGAGCGAGGACCATAACATGGGTCGTCGTTAATTGACTTCCTGTATCCATGGAAAAAAAATATACAGCCCCACTATATTTGTAGTTTGTTATAATTGTGTCTGAATACAACAAAACTAGTTGTTAATTGCTTGTATATATTTCAAAACTTTTAGTCAGGGTAAAATTTACGTATCTGTCGTAACGCAGCTTGTCGAATCTGTTTGATTTTTCTTTTCTTGTATTTATGTCCTATTTAGATAATTCCATGAAAGGACCAAATCATTCAACTTGGTTAATGTACTTTGGCAATTATTGTAGCTCAAATTAAAATCTGACAGGGTTCATGTGGAGATTACCACATATCCTTTTGGTACCATTAATTATTGCTTGTGACAAATCTCTATCATGCATACCACTGCCAAAATTGTTTGTTTTCATAGGTACAACTTTCTCACGCATCGAGAAAACATAACGCAAGAATGTAAACAAGATATTTGGTAAAAGAATACTCATGAAATTGAGATTACGAGTTCAAATAAATTGAAGTCATCATAATTTGCTAACTATAAAAACCATGTTTGATTCAAGAAATTAAAATGTCACTCGATTGGTTATATTACCAACGTATCATGCATGCATAGATATAAAACTATTAAAAGAGAATCTACTAAACATAAGAAAATACTACAAGAAATTAAATCATATTATTAATTACCTTGATTTCCAAAGCTTTATCACTTAATGCATAATTTGAGCCGAAATAAGCTTCCGGACATCTCTCCAAAACGTTATTCTCCCTACAAAAGGACAACCAACTCTTTCCAAATTTAGCAGCCTCCATGAAAGCAAACATAGTTAGCTCGGAGCCTCCATCGTCCGACACGTAAACGGAAAGCTTCTCCGGCTGATAATCGTACGCCATAACCGACAAAGCGGTGTTAACGACGTTTATAGGTGGCTCCTTGTACGGATCCGCCGTGCATATGAATATATCCATCGCCGGAAAATCTTTATTCCGGTCCATGTATTTTTCGAGGTTCTCGGGGTATTCACGACGATTCACGGGGTTCATGCGGAAGGCTTGAGTCGCGGACCACATGTAGGCGAGGGTAATATCAGAAACAAAAAGCGAGAGGGATATGAAGAAAGAGGTTAGGGTTGTGGGGTTGAGGAGTGAGATTGTATGGTTATGGAAATGGTATAGTATGGCAAAGGCGTAAATTGTCGCGAATACGCGGTTGAAGTGGCGGTGGCGTAGGGGGTGGAGGGAGTTGAGAGGTGGCAGTGTGGCGGTTCCCGTAGTGGTGGTTTTCATTTTCATTTGTTGGTTACACATTTTTTTTTTTTTTTTTTTTTTTGCAAAAATGTTTTGTTGGTTACACACTTTGCTATAGCTAGCTAGCTATACATAAATTCATATGACTATTTATAGATCTAGTGGCATGCACTTGGGAGTCGTGTGGTACGTGTCTTCAATTGGCTCACTTGCTCATAGTAGTAGGAACGTTCACTATAGCATTTAATTCATTTATTTTTAAATCACGCTATAAATTAGAGAATCTTGGATATTGACATATACTAGCTCAGAGTAAGTTTGCATGCACAACTTGTTAACTATATGCAAGTTTTAAATTCCTTATTGAAAAAAAACGTGATCACCACAACAAAGTTTTTTCTGTCTCATCAGTTGAAAAATGCATATCAAGCAACTACTGGAATGATCATCTAACCGCTATAAGAATGTGACTAACAAATGATTTCTTTTGTAACGACGCAATTATCATAGTCAACAAGTTTCATACGGCTAGTAATGTAACAAGTTTCAAAAGCTTGTGCAACATTTTTAATTAGTATATATACACATATATCTATATATATATGTAATATATTTAATTAGTATGTACCTTCATGTTACAACATTTTTTTGTTGTCATATACCTAGTAATGAAAGTTATTTTGGATCCGTCAAAATTTAAGCTCAACTGTAGAAAAATATATAGTTTAATTAACATTTATATATATGTGCAAACTATAATAATTGCTAGCTACATTATATTCTTTTTCCAGAATGTATGGAGTGAAACTTAAATACGTCACTACAACAAAAAAGCTCTTTAGAGACAGAAATATGTGCTTCTATAGGTACATGTTGAGGCACTTAAATCATTTGTCGGATAAAACCTATGTCGCAATAGAGTTAGTATGTATAAAGACACTTTTTATGTGCCCGAGACATATATATTTGTCCTAACCACCTTTATATGTGCCCAATCATAACAATTTAAAGGTAAATTTATGTGCCTCAACAACACTTACATGTGCCCCAAGATAAACTTTTAAAGGCAAATATATATGCCTCAACAACCTTTACACGTGCCCCAAGATAACCTTTTGAAGGCAAATATGTACCTCAACAACCTTTACATGTGTCCCAAGATTACCTTTAAATGGCAAATATATGTGCCTAAACAACCCTTATGTGCCCTTATAGAAGCCCATTTTTCAAAATTTCATGTTACTGTGAGTGTAAAATATCTTTGTTCTCCCTTTTTCCCATACAAGATAACATAATAATAATACAACAACAACAACAACAACCAAGTTTGTAATCCCAATTAAATTGGGGTAGGCTCTATGAACCATGAATGAATCACATCGAGTCGTGAACATGAATCTTCTGGCTCCATAGGTTTCGGTTGACGAGCATGTCTTTATTTATATCTTTTACCTTCATGTCGTTCCGTATGACCTCCATTCACGTTTTTTTTGGTCTCCCACGAGCTCTAGCTGTCTGTCCTAAGTCGAGATCTTCAACTTGTCGTACTGGTGCATCTATGGGTCTGCGTTTAACAAGACCAAACCATCTTAAACGGTTTTCTCGCATTTTCTCGTCGATGACCGCCACACCTAATTTGTGCCGAATATCTTCATTGTGCACCGTATCTCTCCTGGTGTTACCGCACATCCACCGAAGCATGCGCATCTCTGTAACGTTCATTTTCTGTGCATGACTTTGCTTAATAGCCCAGCACTCGTGGAGCCATAAAGCAAAGCAGGTCTAATAGCCGTACGATAGAACTTTCCTTAAGCTTTAAAGGAAAGTTACGATCGCACATGATCCCTGTTGCACTCTTCCACTTTGTCCATCCAGCTTGGATGTTGTGGTTGACATCTCAGTCTAACTCTCCATCCATCTGTAGTATGGAGCCTAAATACTGAAAATGCGTACTTCTCGGTATCTCTTGGTCATCCAACTGAATCGTGTTATCGTTGTTTCTTCGTTGTTTGCTAAACTTGCATTCGATGTACTTTGTTTTTGTTCGACTTAGTCGAAATCCTCGTACTTCTAATTTTTGTCTCCATCGTTCTAATTTAGCGTTTATTCTCATTCTTGTCTCATCGATGATAACAATATCGTCTGCAAATAACATACACCATGGGACTCGGTCTTGGATGGTTCTAGTGATTTCATCAATTACAATGACAAACAAAAATGGGCTCAAAGCTGACCCCTGATGTAAGCCAATTGTAATTGGGCAGTCGTCTGTTAAAACGCCACAAGTTCTTGACAATTGTCATCACATTCTCATACATATCTTTTATGATGTTGATATATTTAATGGGTACATCCTTCTTCACCAAGGTCCACCATAATACTTCTCGAGGTACTTTGTCATTTGCCTTTTCTAAGTCGATAAAGACCATATGCAAATCTTAACTCTTTTCTCGAAAGCGTTCAATGAGTTGACGAATCAAATGGATGGCCTCTATGGTCGACCTTCCGAGCATAAATCCAAGTTGGTTCTCAGATATGGGAACAATTTGTCTCAATCGGCATTCGATCACCCTCTCCCATAGCTTCATGGTATGTGTCACATTATTAATATTCACTCAATCATTTACAAGAAACTCATACTACACTATAATGTCATTCAACATTCTAAAATCAACAAACATAAACCAATATAAACTAGTCTCAGCCTCCAATCTAATAATGTGACAATTCAAAAGGCTATTACTACAAATGTTGCCCCTAATCTCCTACTACAAACAAATTTCAGCCTTCTTTCAATCAATTTGCATTGTCATCCACTGCAACCTCTGCAATATTTAAGAGATAAAAAGTCACAGTTAAAATCAAAACCATGCTTAAGAAAAAGAAAAGTCGATGTTATACACATAATTCTCTGAAAAACTCGAAACTCCAATTAAATATGTTGCTATACTTACATGTATTATTGACTAACAAGAGAGCAGGTAAATAAAAAGAGACGTAAACAAATCTATTGCTGATCTCTATGAACTCACCGTTGTTCCATCTTTAGTTCCATAATCGGTACAAAAACTGTGAGTGTAGGCCGCCTTCCAACAACTATTTGTTGCACAAACGACATGAGATCATTTGGAATCCCACGTGAATCTTCACTTATGTAACCACTAGGATGTGCACCAACTTGACTGAAGTACCTTAGCAATATGATTTTGAAACTAGAGTCCGACTGGTAAATATCACGGCATATTTCTTTGATGAAAAGCGCATCTTTTTAGACGAGTTTAATAAACAATAGGACACAAGAATAACTGAAAACTACCTTTGTCCGTCCATATGGATTTGTGGCGTTAATGTGGGATTGCTCGGTACATAACAGTGGTTGACGACGAAAATACAAGCTGCAGATGTTGTGTAAGAGAATCCAGTTAAGAAACGAAAGGCAAATAAAAACAATAAACTTCAGATTGATGAACAAAATTAGGAAGAATTACTTTTTCACATCCATGGGCAGCCATGACTTCTAGTAAAGTAATTGTACCAATGAGGTTATTGTCGTGGTACATCAAGGGCATATGCACATTTTCTCCTGGTTTTAATCCCGCAAAATGAATCACAGCATCAAAACCTTCATCGAATAACATAAAAGCTATCGTGATTTCAAAACATAAGAAACTAATCAACATAACATACGAAAGAGATTCTAAAACTATATTAATAAGTACTAAGTAAATGTAAAGTCGTTTCTGTTCTGTTCTATTTGAAGGACCTTGTGAAAATATCAATTACAAGGATTGAAGGACCTTGTGAAAATATCAATTACAAGGATACATAAATAATTTTAATTGGCCTATGAAAAATCTGCATGCTCAAAATTGTTTCAATAAGCTCAACACTTACCAAAACACAAGAGTAATCCATAAACAAAATAATGAAAATTCATCCAGCACAAGAAAAGAAAGAACTATTCATATCACAGATAAAAACACATCAAAAGCCCCACTGTTTCAGATAACATACACCATCACCATCCAACTTCATAACACTTTATAACAATGAATACTCAGATATTAACACCTAACAACCAGCTTTCTCAGCTCTGAAACCAAAATCATCACAAAATTTGATTTTCTCGAATCTGAAACCAAAATCATCACAAAATATTTGAAATTCTCCCACAACCATCCCTGCCTCAGTTTTTTTTTTTTTTCAAAATATCAAACACATGAAGACATAACAAAAATCCATTAATATCCCAAGTTTCATCTCAAAGCACCTCAAAATCAAATCTTTCCATCAACCCATTACTCAAACCATCTCAATTTTTACAAAAAAAAAAAATCAAACAAATGAAAACATAACAAAAAATCAATAAAAATCCTAACTTTCATCTCAAACTATCTCCAAGGAGAAGTATATATTTGCAACATACATCATCATATGCAGAAAAATGAATCCAAACAAACTGCAAAAAGAAAAACAAAACAAAATCAAAAAATCCTAACTGCAGCTGCTGTATAACTATAAGCAATTAGCCTAGCAGCAATTAGCTGCTGAATTTATCACTTACATATCAGGCAGGGTTGTACAATTTGAAGGAAGCAAACCTTTAGTAAACAAGGCGTTCTGTCAGTTGGAAGGGCACCTATGAAAAACATCATTTTTGCACACCTTAGGTAATATTTTACATATGAACAGTTAACTTAATTACCGAAAGAGCCTAAAATAATTGCCGTTCAGTAATATACAAACTTGGAATGAGGTGGAACAGTTGCAATCTTTGCACGTAAACATATATCCATACTAAAGCCATTTCACATTGTTTACTAAGGTAACACTCCTTAAAAAATAAAATTTTTGTGGAAATGTTCTCTTTATTCAAAATGTTGCTGATAATTAAGACATTACAACAATTCAAGAATGCCATTACTAAAGGTCATTACAATAGCTACAAGACAACCAAACTACTTGAGATTAGAGAATTGTACCATAAATGTTGAATCTTTAACAGTCAAATATTACAGAAAAGCAGAATTGTGGTGAAGGGATCTTATTTAAAAAAAATATATGAAATTGAGCTAAGAATTATAGACCATGAGAAGAAAAAGAAAAGTAGGCCAACTACAAACAATACAATACAACTTGGCAGGAGGCTACTAGTGTATAGGTATCTGATACAAAATCTAAATTAAAAGGCCATTAATGAAGCAGAGTGGTAGCTATCAAAAATTGAATAAGTGTTCTATTTTTTTTTTTGGTGAAAATTATAATAAGTGTTCTGCTTTTTTTTTTCTTGATATTTTGCAGTCCCAAATTCCAACTCAAACAACCTACGTTTCTTTATTTTTGGAATCATTTCAAAAATCACCCGGAAAGATACTCGGATATTTCTGTTGAATATTTTGTGTGAAAAAGTAAAGAGTGTAGTATCCCACATTGGACGAAGACAACAAAATATAAGTGTTTATTTGTAGTTGCCCACTTGTATGTTTAATTCATGTGTTGGACTTTTAGATTGGGCTTTGAACTTTGAGCTTTGAACATAGTCCTTATTTAAAAGTCAAAGATTTAATTTGAATTATTATTTTTTGAATTTCGAATTAATTATTATGTTATTTAAATCTGAAAAACGTTATTGTAATTCAAACGAAAAGTCGCAACTTTATGTAAGTGTTGCGTTCGTTTGAATTTTCCCACCAATTTTGAAGAGTTGCTTCTATTGGAAAAGTTGTCTTCTAGTCTATAAATATAAATCATTGATGGACGAATTTGATCATCCATTTTTCTGCACTTGTCTCAAAATCGAATTCTTAAGTATTGTTTATCCTGTAGGCTGATTTCTTTTTAATAATTATAGTGCGGGAAATATTGCCTTTAGGACAGTGATTATTCACGACTCAAGGCAAACACTTATAGTTTTTTCTGTTTCTGTTGCAATATTTCTAACAATTTCTACACCAGACAGGCTTTATAGATTTTCTTACAGAACATAACTTACATCATGTTCATAGTGAAAAACCATAGTACTCTGCCAATGGAATGTGATGTGTCTTCATTGTGGCATATGAAATATTTCATGTGTAACTTAGGTAGCCGATTACGATCGAGATGGGGATGGTTGAATAATTAAGGTCTGGAGATTCCTTAGTGTAGTTATATATACTCAAGTATTTCACACGTGAAACCAAGCTACAATTAAAAAGCCATGCAAATATTCAATTTACTCCAGCTAAAAGAGAAAGAGGTTATAACATTAACTGAAAGACAATTAATATTATACTTTCACATGGAATTACTATTTTTCGTAAGAAGAAATAACGTCTCTGAAATTGCTACTTTTGCCTGACATTTTTTTTGAAAAAGACGATAAATGTTTTTTTCCCCTTGAAAAGTGGCACATGATTTATGGTTAATTATTAATTAGATACAGAAGATGCATTAAAATCGTGTGTAGATGATGGTTATTTTTTTGAATTTCGTTTCTCAATTTTGTACACATACATTTGAATATTGAAAACTCAAAAAAGAGAATCTTTATGGGTAGATATTTCTCTGTGATAAAAGCTGTTGACGTATTTTTAGTAATAATAATGGAGCTAAAAGCATTAATAATGAAGCTACGTACAACATTGGACATGCATTTTGTGGTCCTATGATTCTTTGGTTTGTGATTGGCTATTTGCATTAACGTCTCGTAATTTTCATTGTCTATTCTTGATTTGACATTAAACCCCACACCTAGGTTAACTTCAGTCTACCTCCCAACGTTAAAATAACGTCTCTCAAATTTTTGTGGCTTATATTAAATGATTTCTAAAGATGTCTCTCTTTATAGCTTATTAGTAAAGTGGCAGTTAAATAATTAGATACAAATGCAACAAGTTTAGTCATATTATTCTTCAAAGAGTTCATTTAGACAAATGCAAATCTCACTAATTTGCATTACCAGAAGCCAAACTCAAAACTAGAATTTATATACATGAGATGAGAATGATTATCTTTTTTTCCTTCTTGTCAACCATATTGACCATAAAATCACACCCTAATATTCACAGATTATAACCATCTCTCCATTAGTCGAATCTAATCACAAACCAACCTTGCTACTAGATTACAATTAGTCGAAAAAGATTCAACAAAACCGAGACACGAACTAAGGAAGTCTCATGCGATCGTTAACTCCATACATCCATCCATCGAATCACTAGCACACAGAGTTCCACGAAACTATCAGCAGCATGACAGGAATGAAACGGTGAAATCTAGTTGTAGCCCACAACAGTTACCGAGCTAAGGCCGTTGCCTTCGCACTCTGTAGTTGGTAAGGGCAGCTTGCTACCTTTCATTTTCCACACATCTTGGGTTGAGCATATGAAAATCCTTCGAACCATGTTACAAAATTCTCTGTTAAAGAATTGCATTACATCAGAAATATTAAAACAAAGAAAGAAAAAGTAAGAATAATGCTAGATCTTCGTGAAAAAGTACACTTACACCCATGGATCATCGCCCACGAGCATCGTATCCCCTTCATCATCCGTAAATACGATTTCCCATTTGTTTCGCGGACAGAGCTCACCCTTGATTTCAAACATCTCTTCAAGCTCAGTTATAAGCTCATCGTATCCTGTTAACGAGGTTAAGTCCACCGCACGACCTACTGCAATCCCTTGCATTTGTACCTACTCATAAGCATATTTGTCAATTGCCAATCAAGTAACTATTAATGTTCTAAGAATGAAGATTCAAATTCAACCTTCAAGTAGTCAATCACGTACCTTGGTGCGACTCCTGGAGGAGCTACTCTGTCTGTTTTGAACCTCCACTTTTGGTACTTGCAATGTATCTTGATTTGAATCTCTAATAATATCTTTTGATATACCAGATTTCTGGTCAGATTCACACGAGGACGGAGTACTGGGAACGTATACTTCACGAGCGTCTTCAGGTGTTTCAACTGGTTCTAAAGATAAATCTTCAAGAAGGGTTGCTACTGAAGGGCTTCTCAAATCAATTCCAAACAATCTGCACGATGCGAAATTATCCAACCTGCTCCCGCCATTCTGACACGAAACGAGGCTATTACCATGTTTTACTGAACTTGGAGCTGAATGTTTTGTAATGGCAGACCAAGCTGAAGCACCTTTACTCTCTTCTGTTTCTTCGGCCATGATATCCAAGTCCATACAGGCTGTAGAATTATGATCGATCTTTTGTCTTTGAAAACCACAATTTGCTCGATGCGGCTCATGAGAGAGATCTTCTGTAGCATTGGCAATAAAAATAAGCTAGTCATAATGCATGAAATTTGAATGGAAAACAGAAAATGAGTTTATATCTGAAAGCCATTCTAACCAGGTGCTGGGTATTCAATAGTGGTTCGAGGCCTTTTATGCTTCAGTGACGGTGGCTGAACGAGGCTCGTAGGGATGGATGCAACAAAAGGTTCAATCTCCCACGGAGAAACCCGTTCAGGTCTTGAAATAGATGCAGGCTCGTCCCATTGAACCTGGGATTTTGATCAATGAAAACATGCCAGTCGTCAATAGTAAAAAAATGAAAGAGAGGAATATAAAAAATATGATGCTGACCTTTAGTGATCGCCATTTCGAATCTTCCCACTGAGGAGAAATATTATCGACTCCAACAATTGTACCTGAAAACCTGATTGCTCGTGGAAAGGAACAGAACGTTTAACGATTCGGGACCAATAAGCATATGAAATAATCGACTATAGTGAGGTATATTGAACAACCTTTTCTCAGGAGAATCCTCCCCCTCAAACTGCATCTTGAATCTCCTGCCAACTCCAAAACCTTGCTTTAAAGCTTCATGATATTTGTTCACCCCTATGATGAACTGACTACTTCTGGAAGGCCGAGAGTAAGAAACCATTTGAGTTAACATATAAAGCTAGAGGCCCCGATGCAAAAAAAGTACTACAACATTATCAGACCTTGGTTTGTAATAAACAGCAAACATGGTCTGAGTCAACACGGCGTGAGACGCAGTTGCAAGAACACCTAAGTGCATGCTTTGACTTGAAATCACCGTTGATTGCATCGAACTCTGTTGAAAAGCATGGCGTCTTACCCCAACGCGTAATTCTCCAGCCTCTCCCCTACAAAAACACCCTTAACTATCACAATTCTGAAAAAAGAACTTGCGGAAACGCAGTCAAGAAATTACGGTGCACGTCCCCAAGAGAAACACAAGTACCTCAGAAATACAAATGAATCTCCAGCAACTAATCTCTTCGAGCTAACAAAAGTACTCCATCCTGTTGTTAGCAAATGCCTCCGCGGTTGACCTGTTTTCAGTAAGATTTTCAAATTTCACTTGCTAATTTGACATTTAACTAATTATCTAATTATAGTTCATTTTAGTGGCATTCGCTGATCAACTATTTCGTCTACAGCTAAGGAAAAACTCTATTCTACGTTATAACTTTTTGACAATAGTAATCGGTATTTCACCTCTAAATATATGCTTAAAATGCCATTCAGTTCCGTGAAGATCCTTTGCCACAAGTTCCTGCGTTGGTGTTTGTTGAGTCATGTCCTGATCAAAGAACACACATAGTCAACAGCAGCAACATTAATTAGGCTGAAAGGAGCACGCACACTAATACGATACCACAGAGGCCAATATAATCGTGAAAAAATTAAGGAATAAAATAGGAATCATTACCAAAGGAGGAAGGCACTCGTTCGCGTGTTTACGAAGGACGGAAAATCCACCATGGGTGCTCGTATCAGAAGCCGTCAAAACCTTGCAGAATGAACGGACTTCAGGTCTAGTAGGCTCCTCAGGAGGATTATCGAGACTTCTTGGCTCAGTTTGCTAAACAAAAATTCACAATATATAACCACCACTTTAGCTTCAAAACACAATCTGAACTATGAAAACTCCCAGCGTAATATTCCGCCATTAAATATATTCAATACACAAAGTTCTTACATGTGATTCAGGCATCAAAGTAATTTGTGCGTAAACTTCATCGGTGTCTTGCTCCGCCTACACAAACGCGACACCTCGTAAATCACTCACCATACGGCAATTAAATTTACTACAATGCTTCTCCAAGTAGCTCTTTCAACACTCAATAGATTAGAAAACAGAGAAAAAACAGAACATCGAAAATTCACGCATTGCATTCCAATCATACCAATAAGTGTAAAAGGAAACATACCAGCAAAAGAACATTGAAAACACTACAAGGTATCTTTGGTGGCAAATTGAACATTGTCACCCTCTGATTCAACTCCTGATTTGTAGATGCCTCCAACTAAAACACACACACACACACACCATAAAAAGGCATAAACTCAAACATCAAATAATCCCCACAAAGAATCTTATAAAAAGACATGATCTTTGACATACCCACAACAAATACATATCATACAACACCAATATATATATATATATAGATATATATATATACACACACACACTACAATACTCACTTGTTCCATGTGACCTTGTGGAAAATAGTAGACACGCTCTCCAACTTTAGGAATATCCACCAATGGACCAGCACATGCCTTCCATAGCTCACCATACAAGGCATCTTTTCCATCACCACCTAATAAAATTTCAAGGGAAAAAAAAAAAGAAAAATTTACACCCAACCCACAAAATTACACTTACTAATGCAAAATTAATAACAAAAGAAATGAATGGTTGTTTTAAAAATCTGACCTTGAGCTGAAAATCTACTTGCCATGAGCTATTTTCAAACAAAAATCCAATCTTGGTAGTCCTAAATCAAACCTAGGATATGGGGAAAAAATGGGTAGTTGAAATTTGTGTGACAATTGAAGTAAATATTGGAAATGATAATGTGGAGAAATGGGGGGTTGTGGAATCCTATGAAACAGCTTAATATAAGCCTTGATTTTATTTTATTTTTTTATTTTTCTCTATCTTTGTATATTTTATTTAATGATAATGATTAATTAATTGTGTGTTGCTTTCACAGAAAGTGGTGTGGTTACTTGTCTCCTATTTCACTGCACATATAGTGAGTGTACTTGTGTGTGTGGTCATTTAGATGAAAAGCTAATCTTGGTTAACATCTTTAACCGGGGTTTGCATTTAAATCTAATAATAATACATTTCTTTGTCATACTATGACTTAAAATCTGATTTTCTTTTATCGTGATTACTTGAGTTTTTCGCTAAAAAGAACCTCATTAGTTTGACGTAGAGACGGGATCGGCCTCAACCGCGACTAAGACGATTCTCTTGGAGGTTTGTAGAACGTGGACTAGATTTGCCCGACAATCTCATATGTATATCGAGAGGTCAACAACATTGCGAATGTGCTGGTATGATTGGGCTCCGGCCCACCTAAAAAAATCGCATATAATTGTCTCAATTTGTACTTTTTGGACAACTCTGAACGTACAATGTTTTCTCAATTTTATTATGTCAGATAGATAACATAAATATACGCTTCGTTCTCGCTAATCTGGCCTTAATTCCCCATTCTAACGTATATTATTCTCTAAGCCGCTATAAATAATTAAACGTTTGTTTGTTACGAGAAAAACTCATGACACATAATGCTATATCCTAGAACAACCTAAGGCTTCAAAAAATCAATCAAGACTCGCTAAATATTAAAAATCAGTTTCAAAATCTACGTCGTTAATATTATATTATTATCTAGACACATGTCCTTGGTGCATTATCACTTGTTAAATAAGTATTAAGTACTCGAGCAACTTTAGTGAAGTTATTAAAGATTCATCACTACAATTTTAAGAAGAAAAATACTACTAAAGTTGGTTGGTGTAAACACGTGCATATAGTAAATATCTTTGCCTCATAAACTTATATGAACAAAAATGTGAAAAGTAATTGTTATTTCTGTGGTGACAGTAACAATATTGGTAAAAGGTAAAGATCCAATTGTGATGTTGTCGGATTCTGATTGGTTGTCTGCTCCTAAGCAGGCAACAAGGTTGGCTCCACTTCAACCGGCAAATAATCTTTCACCTAATTTTTATTATAAGATATGGTTTTTATGTGACACATTAGACCCCCAATATTTCATATTATTACGACCACTGCCACTCTGGGAATGCAGGTAATCATGGGTATCCACGTGTTGGGTGGGCCCCAGCCGTGGGTGACGGTGGTCCTTGTCCAATTTATCTTTTTGTCTGCTACGGCCGGACTAGACCAGTCGATTCAGTGTTGTACGAGGCCACACATGTGACATGACTTGTCCCAATTTTGCTATTTATCAAAATAATTTTTTTATCATAATGATGCTAAATTCGGGTAAAGTTTAGTAGGTAGGAAAAGATGCTATTTAAGAACTTAAAAATCGTCTGGCGATTTGATAGTTCGAAACGAACGATGTGATGAAAATCAAATTGTACACTTTGTTTATAGGGATAGAAAGCCTTTTGTGAATGTGGCTACTACAAGGGCTAGTCGATATATTCGCAATGGTTGACGAGGTTGGATGCAAAAAGGATTAGCTCTTGGTTATTTATGCGGTGGAAGAAGAAGTTTGTCTTGTATGTCGATTGGAGCGATGCTTCATTTAAGGATGTATGAGCAATCAAAACTCTTTAAGGATGTATGATGATCCTTACCTTAAGATTAAATTAGTATTTTTTTTGTATTGGTAGCCGATAAGTGTAGCAGAGCAATAATTGAAAAAAAAATCCTTAAAATGCTAAGAATCATAAGGGTACATTAGTGCGTACGAGGATAGTTGACCTATATATGAGAGCATTGAGCACGTCTTCATAGCTGCATTATAGCTTTACTGTAAGACAATGCTTGTGTGGTAGGAGGCTTGTGTCGCGCCAAAGTCGTCAAGGAAAAAGGTTTACCTCATAGACGATCGTCCGCAACTCAATTATCTATATTCTCCAAGAGATCCATAGTTGCAATTACTCTTTTATTCTTCTAGAACGAAAAACAAAAGAACAGGTTAAATTTTAATTTGATATGGAAGCTAGAATTAGTAATTAGGCATAAAGGCAAAGCATCCAAAAGTGCACTAAAAGATAGAAAGAAAGTTTTCTGACTCTGTCAAAATATTAAAGGAAATAAAAAAGAATGTTTTTGACTTTAATAATTTATACATATAAAAAAAGGCCAATAATTCATGATTCTGATAAGTTTGGAATCCAAATCAAGACTAAAATACAACTATTAACTAATTAATCTCAACTTGAAACTGCAGGCCATTATAGTCAAACAAATACCAGGTCCAAATCCAATATCTATTAAAATATTTACACCTACATGAAGCCTATACTTTGATTAACCAACTTAACATTAAGACTTAACAACTACTTTGAAATATCATATTAGGTACATTTTATCAAAAAATAAAAAATATTAGATGCATTTCAAATTTTTTAGATCGCAAGAAGAGTTTGTGGCGAGAGGTTCGTTCTTTTGGAGGATTTTTCCTTCCACACGAGTATCCTCACTCGACTATCTTAGTAAAATTATTTTTCGACTCCAATAAGACGAGGACAAATTATTATCCTGTTACCAAATATTTATGTGTATATATATAATTATATATACATATGGTGACCTGGTCGAGAAAGATTTATTCAAATGAACAATGATAACATATATAAAATAATAAAAAGAAAAAAGAAAAAACAATGATAGCTCAAAAGTGACGGGTCTCAATGTGCTCGAAAAAGTGGTCACAAGAAAATATTCATGATCCTGTAACATCATTAATATTATTTAAGCCGTATACTTTCATAGTTCACTTCCCAATTCCCACCAAATATTTATCATAAAATCGTACTATTCTGAAATACAGCTGTTTTTCATCGATAATGGATTCAAATTATTGTACGGCATGACAAATTTGGTTACAAAAAATATTTGTATCGTACGAAATAAATGATTTTAGTCCCAAAAATATTTATTTATTGCAGTTGCGTTGTTGCACAATAATCACTCATTTACCAGATTATGTGAGAAGAAAATTCATGAGTCAAAACTTCAATAGAAAGATTTATATTGCACAAATTAATATGAATAGAAAGATAAAAATAATTTTTTCCAAGCACCAATTGATAAAATACTGAAATATTGTTGTTGTGGGAGCTGAAGTGTTGTTGCAATTGGGTTAGAGTTGCAATTGGATTGGGTCTTTCACTATGTGCATGTAGTGGCAGTTTGGCAATTTCAAGTGAAAGTTTGAAATTCCATTACAAAGCGAGTGAGGTGGTTTCAGAGTACGTGAGTTTGTTACATGACAGGCCGGACTGCTGGAGCACGTAAGTTCGTTACAATACATGTTGTGCACTTGCAATGCAGATTGAGAAGAATTCAAACTCTATAAATAGTTGTAACTTAGCTAATTTCAATTCGGCAGCTCGAAAATTCATTCCTTTTGTAATTGTGCACAACGTCATAACAAAATCTCATCTCCTTACTCATTGGATTAAGGTTCAAGATCGCATTGATCTGTGAACGCTGAACCAAGTAAAATCGTTGTGTGATTGTTCTTCTCCTCTTCGATTCTCTGTTTTTTCGAGTTTTAATTTACCTATTGATTATTGTTACCAACTGCAACTTGTTCGAACCAGTTGTGCGATAAATTGGTGCGAATTTGTGTACCGATTCACTACAAACTGGTGCGATGAACGTGGATCGTTTACAATGGTGAGTGCAAGGTTTGATGTGGAGAAATTACTTCAGATTATGACGATTGAAAATGCATGCACTCATCGTACAACATGGCCTGTTAGATGCGCTTAATGAACAGATCATTGACAAGGATTTGGATGACAAATCAAAGAAGATAATGCTCGATAAAACACGCGATCATCTTGAGTTTAGGTGATAAAATGCTGAGGCAAGTGTCGAAGGAGAAAACCGATGTTGGCGTGTGGATCAAGCTGGAAAGCTTGTACACGACAAAATCGCTGGTAAATCGATTATACTTGAAGCAAGCCTTATATTCGTTTAAAATGCAAGACGACAAATCGATTGAAGAGCAATTGGATGTATTCAATAAATTGATTCTAGATCTAGAAAATATTAATGTGAGTATTGAAGATGAGGATCAAATATTGTTGTTGTTAAGTGCATTACCTAAATCTCATAATCACTTTAAGGAAACACTGATCTATGGAAAAGAATCTTTAATTGTTGATGAAGTTCAATCTGTCTTGAATTCAAAAGAGTTGAATGAGAGAAACTCTTCACAGAACATTGTTGTTGGTGAGGGATTAACAGTGCGTGGGAGAAATCAGAAGAAGGAAGGGAAGAAAGGGGAGAAGAAGTCTTAACAAAAGGGAAAGAATGGAAAGAAGAGTTTCACGTGTTATCGTTGTGAAAAAGAGGGGCACACTAGGAGATCTGTCAAGAAAGGCAGAAGAGTAGTGGTGATAACACTGTCAAATCTGCTAATAATGCAGTTACAACTGAAGGCTATGAATCATTATGGATTCTTCACTAGATCCTCATGATGAATGGGTTCTTGACTCTGGGTGCTCATTCCATATGACACCACATAAGGCTCTGTTTGAGGAATATGTAGAAACAGGTTGAGGTTATGTATTTCTGGGTGATAACAAGCCTTGTAAGGTTGCTGGCATTGGTTTAGTCAGGTTCAAGCTCTATGATAGAGTGGAGAGAGTCTTGGATGAAGTTAGGCTTGTACCTGGCCTGAAGAGAAATCCAATTTCTCATGGTGATTTGGAAAAGAAAAATCATGAGTTTTCTGGTAAGAATGGAGTACTGGAAGTGTCTAAGGGGTCTTTAGTAGTCATGAAGGGAATGAGGAGGAATAGCCTGTACATCTTGCTTGGTTGTGCAGTGAGAGAGTCAATTGCAAATGTAGCTCAGAAAATTGGCAGTGAAACTGCAGGACCAGTTGCAACTGTAGACCAGAAAACTCTCACTATAGCAGAATTGTGGCATAAGAGATTGGCTCATGTTAGTGAAAGAGGCTTATTATAACTAAACAAACAAGGCTTGTTAGGATATGAGAAGCTTGAACAAACTGGAGTTTTGTGAACATTTTGTTCTTGGAAAAGCTCATAAAGGTGAAGTTCAATGTGGGGCAACATAGAACTAATGGCACCTTGGATTATATACATTCTGATCCTTGGGGACCTTCAAGGACCCTATCACATTCTGGAGTAAGGTATTTCTTATCCCTTGTAGATGACCACTCAAGGAAGTTGTGGATATTTGTTTTTAAAACAAAGGATCAAACTTTTGAGACATTCAAGAACTGGAAAACTCTCATTGAGAATCAAACTGGTAGAAAGGTAAAGAAGTTGAGGACTGACAATGGTTTGAAATTTTGTTCTGAGGAGTTTAATGAATTATGCAAGAAGAATGGGATTGCTAGACACAAGACAGTTGCAGGCACTCCTCAGCAAAATGGTGTGGCACAAAGGTTCAATAGAACTATTCTGGAGAGAGTGAGGTGTATGTTTCATAGTGCTAACCTTCCAAGGTGTTTTGGGCTGAGGCAGTTGTAACAGCTATATACCTCATAAATAGATGTCCATCTAGAGCCCTGGTTATGAAGATACCTGAAGAGACCTGATCAGGACACAAACCAGATATGCAAACACTAAAGGTGTTTGGATGTATTGTTTATGCTCACATAAAGCAGGATAAGTTGGAACCAAGATCATTGAAGTGTATGTTCATTGGTTATCCTGAGGGAGTGAAAGGATACATATTGTGGTGCCTAGAAACTGGTCATAAAAAGTGTATCATCGGTAGAAATGTGATCTCTAATGAGCTGGTTATGGCATATCCCATGAAGTTGCAATTATCTTTTGTGTCAACACAAAGAACTGAAATGGGTGAGGCTCATCAGTTTGAGATGGAGCCTTTGACAAGTCATGTTGGAAACTGGTTATTGGAGGATGAACCAGTTGTAACTGTGAATGAGCAAAGTGATCAAGTGATTGATCAGAATGACGAAGACGCATCTTACATGCTGACTACAAACAGAACCAGGAGGCAAACTAAAGCTCAGAGAGGTATGGTTATGCTGATTTGTTGACCTATTACTTAGTTGCAGCTAGTGATGTTCTTGATAAAGAACCAAAGAACTATAAGTCTGATGTGGTTAGCAAGGACAGACACAAGGGTTTAGAGCAATGGAGGAAGAGGTGAAATCACTGGAAGTTAACCACACTTGGAACTTAGTTGAGAAACCTAAAGGTTCTAAAGTAGTTGGATGTAAATGGATATGCAAGATGAATCAGGGCATACCTGGAGTTGAGCAAGGAAGGTATAAAGCAAGGTTAGTGGCCATAGGTTTTACAGAGAGAGAGAGGAGATAGATTATAATGAGGTGTTCTCACCTGTTGTCAAGCACATATCTATAAGAAACTTGTTGTCTCTTGTAGATGAAAATAATCTGGAACTATGAAGATTGCATTCCTGTATGGTAACTTGGATGAAACTGTCTAGATGAAATAACCAGAGGGTTTTGAAGTTAAAGGAAAGGAGGATCATGTCTGTAAGTTTAACAAGTCATTGTATGGACTCGAGCAATCTCCTAGGCAATGGAATTTGAGATTCCATGAGTTCATGATAAGACTTAGTTTCAACATGAGTGAATTTGATCACTGTGTATACTTGAAGAACAATGATGATGAAGTATATACATATTTACTTCTATATGTTGATGACATTCTGATATTTAGTAACATGAAGAGTGAGGTTACTAAGGTGAAATCTAATCTCAAGGAGGAATTTGAGATGAAAGACTTGGGATCTGCTAAGAAGATACTTGGGATGGAAACCTGGAGGGATAGGACAAAGGGTATTATTACTCTATCTCAGGACCATTATCTCAGGAAACTTCTTGAGAAATTTGGCATGTCTGAGGCAAAGTCTGTGAACACACCAATGTCGTAACAGTTCAAACTGTGTGCTGACCAGTCTCCAAATATTGAGGATGAGAAGGATCACATGGCTAACATACCTTATGCTAATGTATTTGGGTCTCTCATGTATGATATGGTGTGTACTATGCCTGACTTAGCCTATTCAGTCAGTATAGTTAGCAGATTTACGACAAATCTAGGAAAGAGTCACTAACATGCTCTTAAATGAATTTTGAGGTATGTGAAGGGAACTTTGGGAAAGGTTATAGTTTATGGTGTTGCAAGTAAGGATCAGAGAAATGTTCGAGGAATTGAAGGTTTTGTTGATTCTGATTATACTGGATGTCTTGACACCAGGAAGTCACTAACTGGTTATGTCTTCACTTGTTTTGGGACTGCTATTAACTAGAAAGCAAGCTTACAAAAGGTTGTAGCTTTATATACCACAGAGGCAGAGTACATTGCTCTAGGAGAAGCCATTAAGGAGGCTTTGTTGTTGGATGACTTTGCTAAGGAGCTAAAGGTCCAAGATGAAACCATAACTGTGTATTGTGATAATGAGAGTGCAATTCATCTGTCGAAGAATCAGATGTACCATGAGTGCACTAAACATGTTGATATTAAACTTCATTCATCAGGGAAGTTATATCAAATGGTTTCATAATGGTAAAGAAAGTTGCAACTGAGGAAAATCCAGTGATAACTAAGGTGTTACCAAGCAATAAGTTCACATATTGTTTGGACCTTGTTCAGTTGAAGTGTCATTAGCCTCGGGTTGAGGCTAGGTGAGCAGTTGGGAGTTGGAGTTATTTGTTGTGATGGAGTGCAATCATAGAAACAAGGTGGAGAATTGTGAGAGCTGAAGTGATGTTGCAACTGTCTTAGAGTTGCAACTGGCTCATAGTTGCAACTCGCTTAGAGTTGCATCTGGATTGGGTGTTTCAGTATTTGCACGCAGTGGCAGTTTGGCAATTTCAAGTGGTAGTTTGAAATTCCGTTACAAAGCGCGTGAGGTGGTTTCGGAGCTCATGAGTTTGTTACATAATAGGCTGGAGCACGTAAGTTCGTTACAACACGTGCTTTGCACTTGCAATACAGATTGAGCAGAATCCAAACTTTATAAATAGTTGTAACTTAGCTCATTTCAATTCAGCAACTCAGAAATTCATTCATTTTCTAATTGTACACAGCGTCATAATAAAATCTCCTCTCCATGCTCCTTGGATTAGGGTTCTAGATTGCATTGATCTGTGAACGCCGAACCAAGTAAAATCGTTGTGTGATTGTTCTTCTCCTCTTCGATTCTTTGTTTTTTCGAGTTTTAATTTACCTATTGATTACTGTTACCAATTGCAACTTATTCGAACCAGTTGTGCGATAAATTGGTGCGGATTTGTGTATCGATTTACTACAGTTGCACAACAATACGAAAAATAAGAAACCACACGACACAAATAAAAAGCAAGAAAACGAAGATTTGTTTACCCAATTCGTTTAAGACTACCTTTGAGGACATTACAAAGTCATGATTTTTCAATAAATTAATAATTACTAGAGAAGAATATTTATATTAGACAAACTTCTAATCATAAAAATTAGTTCGAATATACAGTACGGGTACTGGTCAACATTCACGCTCGACAATTCAATAGATACGTATCGTGTAACGGCACATTTGGTTGCCCTTAACAACCCATATTAATTAAATAGTGTAGGTTCATACCACATTTGGTTGGCAAATAAAAGGTAGAAGGGGCTCAAGATAAATTGTCTTTTTAGAGCATTTTCCAAGATAACTAATCTCACCCTCCCCCTATGATAATTTAATGCCACAACCACCAACTTCAGCTACTCAAGTTAAATACCGTTTTGCCCCCACTTTTTCAAAAATTTACATTTTCCTACCCTTAAAAAGGTGCTTACCTCACAATCGAGTGACATAAAGTAGAATCACGAATTACGAAGTAACTTAAGGGTAGTTTTGGTAATTCACGAAAATATGTGGATATGTATGTGTAACTAAACATGAGTTTTAATAAAATTAAAGACTACAAGGTGGGATTTTTTTGGCAACCAAATATAAGATTAATTATTTTATTTATTATAATCTTGACAATAAATTATATGGGTTTTCAGCTCATAGGACAACCAAATGTGCCGTAAGAGTGTCACCTGGCTATTTGATCTTATACTTAATTTAATCTTAATAATGAAGTCAGCGTTGCATCTTTCCCTTGTTAAGCAACTGTTTGTTCCTTTTTATGGATAGATCCATCTTTGCTAATTGTATATATATATATATATATATATATATATATTTATATAATTAATATAATTAGATGACATCATTGGATTTTGATTGAGAAAGTGAGTCAAATAGAATGGATAATGACTCCCGAATATCCCAAAGTGGATGATGAAAAATAAAAGCACTTACCTAACGAAAGATGCTTCTAACTATTCAATTTAATTAGTTTTACCTTGAGTAACTGATTAATTAGTTTTACTTGAAAAAGCTTCAACCATACAAAAGATAAGTTAACGAGCAACATGTTTTGTCTTTATTCTCTTACCTACATAACATGAATCTTGTCGGCATCGAAAAGTTTAATTAATCTACGTCATTAAAGTTTTGTAATTTAAAAAGTTTAATAACAATGGCGACGTCAGCAGAGGTATTTATTTTTTTAATTAGAACTTAGCTCTTAATGGCATAGATTAGCATCTTAGATTAAGTGCTAAACTTTGTAGTTTTTATTAAAATGGGAAAAAGGATACAAACAGTTGGGACAAACCAATTGAGTTAAGGTTGTGTGACTGTCGGTCTGTCTAATTAGGCAAAAAGATAATTAAGCTGGTAACTTTATTTTTTCATGCCATTTCATTTATTTTTTTAAAGTCTTTTGCTTTATGATCTGACCCTTGCATCCCTCGGAGAGTTAGCAAGCATATATAATATACATATATGTACATGTATTTATTGTATACATATATAAACCGATAATAGTAAATTGTAGTGAGGTCACTATTGTTAAATTGCCAATGCAACAAGAAATAGAATATATTTATAATTATATATGTATTCTATGATTATTGAACCACTGCCACGTGGAGACCAATTTTGCTGGTCTGGCTGTAGTTAAGCTCCAATTATATGGTAACTATGTTGGCTTTAAAGATCATATAAAATTGCAATTATCTTCTTCTTTTTTCCTTTTATCAGCCTCAGATTTGTCCATGCTCACATGGGAACCTCTGCCACCAATAATACTTTAGAAAAAGAGAGACTAACTTCAAACTAGTTGAGGACAATTTTCGAACAGTTAAGGGGTTGGAAAGAAAGATGACCTCTTTTTCTATCGGATGGGCGCGACTATTCTGTTTTATGGTTGTTAGCCCCGCGCGCGCGAGTAGCCAAACACACTATCGATCGTGGAATTCATTTAACTCAATCAAATTAATATTGCCATGTTCACTCAACTTGAGTTCCAAAACTCATAGAATCTGGAGATGTAAAGTATATTTTGAATTATTGGCTAACTAGCATTACGAGAGCTACAAAGGCTAAAACTTGATAGTACAATGACATCAACTTTATGGTAAAGTATGTCACTAAACACGTTTGTGGGACTTAACCCTTTATTAATTTGCTTCTATTATTATAAGCATCCCAAAACCATTGATTTACTAAAATCTGCAAGTTGCATTGTAATTAAGTAGCCCATAACTATTTAAGGAAAGTTGTATGTATTAACCTATTATATATCTTGCTTTAGCTCTCAATTGTTGATGATGAATGAAGTGACGATTGAACTAGCATTATAGTATTATTCTAAACCTTTTTCACTACCCATTACATTATTGTTGATCGTGTGAATAATAATAATGTGGTTAGCTTTTGTTAAATATATTTATCCCAAAACGTGGATCAGTTGAACAATTTTTTCAATGTAATTTCAAATATTGGATCAGTTAAGCATAATAGCCAAATTATTGGATCAACCCACAAATTTGGGACTTTTGGATTATTACTTAATTGACTCATTGGGCTTTGGAGCTTTTAGTTTTAATAAGAATTGTGGGCCTGTTTACAACATCTCATATGGGCTAGTTCAAGTTAAAGTCGTAACTGTTCCCATGTGTCGTCTAGAAGACACGTGTGGTTGGTTCCCTTGACTTAATCCTTAAGCAAAAAACCTAGTCCACAGTTTGAATGCCTCAGCTTCCTTGGAGTCTACTGAATTGGTAAACTACGACCTTCTAGAGGGGTATGACTCATGAATCGAGTGTGTCTATTTCTAGGTGACATAAACATAGTACAATCTATTCAATGCTTATAGATATAGTACCCTATGTACTAATAATTGAAATGAAAAAAAAAAAACCTTTGAATACAATGTGACATTGGGCATCTTATGTATTTTGTTTAGGAACCTTTATTTCTATTGCAAATATTAGCTATTTCTAGTATTTTTTTTTGTAAAACTAATTGTCAAAAGAAATCATGTTCCACTCTCCTATCGTAGGGTCGGAAGTAACTTCTTCTTCAAAAATCTTATGGATTGTTAAACTTGTAGAAAATAAACTCCTTATACAAAAAATGGCATTTACGACCCTCACATCTAGAAATCACTTTATAATTCGGCGATCTTGATGGACGACCCTGACAATTGACCAACGAGGAAATAGGGTGCCTTTGATGATAGAAAATCCTCGGATGCAGAAATTTTATCGAAAAAGTCTTAACCACTAAGAAGTTTCCACTGAGCCCCGCATATAATCTCTCCTTTATTGACCGTTCCTTCGTTGCATTGTACAACTCCAGCCTGCCAACGAGCCAGTCCATTGTTGTCCTTAAAATGTTAATCTTTGCGATAAAGCATCAGTGTTTTCAGAATCGGGTCGAACATACAATCGGCAAGCTTACTGTTTACAAGTTTGATCTGGTCAGGTCGGAGGAACCTCATGTAAATACCATGGAATAAGGTTTGATCTTGATCCTATTCCATTCCAAAAATAAAAAATTTGACACAATTGAGATTTTTTTTTTTTGAAATTGGATGCAGTTTCTAATTCATGATCTGTCATGTACAGAATGAAAAGTTCATTCTCGATTTTACGAGAATTTTTATGAAAGCCTTTCATTTGCTTCTCTTCGATGGAAGATTGATTTTCCGAGAATGTATCCTAATTTTTTGCTTAATTCTTCTTCTGATGATCGATTTAACAGGCCTGAGTAAGTTGTTTCGGTTCTAAAGAAGACTATTTTTATAGAGTCGTATGTCTAAACAACACTCATATAAAATATATACGTTCGAGTATCATGGACCCCATTATTTTTAGGGACACATTCATTTGACTTGTAACACGATCCACTTGTTTGTTATGAATTGAAACTCAATCTCTTCGCCATTAAATAAAGATCGAGCCTATACCCTAATCACCGAACCGCTATCAACATTTTTGTAGACGCGAACAACACATAAGAGACCTCTTTAGTAGTTCTCGATTGATATCTTGAGTGCTCGACTTGCAGCCAAATCTTACGTCCCTATTCGAGAAACTAAAATCCCCTTTTACTAAATACTAAATCACTAATATACACATCTTTTTCAATGAATTAGTATTAAAAACATATATAGATATGCATAACAATATATAATCAATAACTTGGCATTAGGTGCCACCACTACTTCAATTTCACAGTCTTTATCCCTACTCTTCCCCTACCACCACGTCACTCCCTCCCTCACTTTCAAA